>JAEQBH010004800.1:0-462958 GCA_016808115.1 Tetrastigma voinierianum | reverse complement strand
TTTTTCAATTTTTTTTTCATTTCCATCACCAACAATTTTATAAAAATCTATTTTGTATTCAATTTACAACTTGTAAACCTAGAAAATTATTTTCTCCCAATAGACCAAATAAATTTATGAAATTTATTTTCTTCATTTTCTTTTCCGCTTTAAAAATACTACTATAAAACCAAAAAAAAAAAAATTTATCCACCTCATTTTTGTTTTCTATTACTAAACCCAAATAAATTTCTTAAAATTTATTTATTTATTATTATTATTTTTCTTATCTTGTTCCATTTTTACACATTGTAAAACTCCTAAAATTTTCCACACTTCATCCTATGCTATCATCCAAGCATATATGCACACAATTCATCAATTAATCACATGACCACACATCATTTCATCCAATCACTCAAAACACACCAAACACATGCATGCAGTGTCCTAGTTTTGTCCCGTGATTTCCTAGGTAATCTCATACCTAAACTCAATATCGAACCACACCAAGTGGTGATGTTCTTACCCGACTATGGCCTAAGCCCGAACCCTCAATCTCTAGGTTTTCATATACCTATATTTACATCAAACCACCCTAAATGGGTGATGATACCCAAAACCCGAGCCCCTGTGCAGCTCAGATACCTGGGCTCGATACCAAGCCGGATGCCCAAAACCCGGGGATCCGTTGACTACCCGTCAACCCGCGGAATACTCATGAATGTCAGGTAACCCGACATTTTTCACGAAAATCGGGCAGAGTCTCCTTTGTACGGGGAGCTCTACCCAAATACAAAACATGTATATAACCTGTCCCAAACATCAATATCATGAGTACAAATTAGCCGCCAGCCTGGTCACAACACTACTTATCAATATATATATATCCAACTATATCCACAGCTTCCGAAGTTCAATTGTTTTTACTCTTATACAACATATATTAAAATTAAACAATTCTAATACATATAGGTACCATCAAAAAAGCCAATATCCTGGGCTTTCTTCTAAAAAACTCCTTAGCTTCTTGTGATCTAGCCGTCTCATCGCACGCTCCCCGTATCTTGTACTATCCCTCTGACAGAGCCAATGCTCAGAGTTGAATCACCCTAAGTAGGTTACTCTCCACCTAAGTGCATATGCAATGCTCAAAATAAACACACATTCAAGCAAACGCATGATCCTACTTGAACGCTCTAACTCGATCATCTCGCACTGAAACCTCACTCACACTCGCCAAGCCTCGTATGAGAATTATTATGTTTATTTGTGGACAACCGATGTATATATATCAATCAAGGTCTCCGACGATTGATATTATTTACGGATTACCCTCCGATGTATATCAACTGAAAGCTGCCTCCACGACATTGATATTTTTTAATATACTACCCGATAATTATCATTTTTAGACTACCCGAATCATTTTCTAGACTCACCTCATGCACTCACTTATCATCCTAAAGCCCTGCATAGCGGAATGCATGATGCCAATTCCATTACAGTCTCTAACACATGCAAATATATAAACATGCATATATTCACATAAATTTAATTACACAATCATGTCATGTAATTTCACAATCCATCACATCAAAATTAGCTCACATGGGCTAATGATCAAACACGAGCAATTCAACTTGAATTACTCGACCAAGCACGTTTCCACACAAAAATTATTATCGTGTCACTATTCATGTGAACAGTAAAACCCTAGGTTTACTGTTCACGGCCAACATCAAAACATCGGTTCACTTTGTGAACCCGCATTTCACAGCCATTTCCGGCCTCATACATATCAAAGCATCATTCATAGCACAATTTGCACCATAAATAACCCCAAACAAATTCGTGGACTCGCACTCCGATTGTCCATTCGAGGTTCCACAAAATTACACCGGGTCCCAAGTTTTGGGACCGATCAAACGGCTGTTCAAGGCCTCAAACCAACCGAAACATTGTAAAGTACTTAACAAAGAATAAACCCAAGTAGGAGAACCCTACCTCACTGCAATCTGTTGAAAACTCCTAAACCGTGCCCACGCGAGGCCTCCACGCAGAGCAGCTTTCCTTCTCGCTCCAGAAGCCTCCGACCGACCTGATCGCCTCAGAAATCTAGAGAGAAGTGTCTCCCCTCTCTATAATTGCAACCGAGCTACCGCATCTCTTTTTCATTTCACAAGCCCCTTTTGCATTTGAGAAGACAAACACTATTCCTTGTTTGTCTTTTCTAACTTAAACAATTCCAAAATGACATTTATGTCCTTTCCCGCTGACATCCTGGCACATTCTGCCGCCCATTTTCATCATTTCTCTACTCATGCCACTTATGGCACACATGAGTGCAGTGTTATATGTGACTTTCGTCGTGATCAAAACGCTTATCCAAGACCGACCCGCGACTCGAAAAACGCGCTCACCCGACCGCCTAATTCCAACGAAATTCGACACGACTCAGATTTCTCGCAGAGATCACTTCCACAGGAACTGCTTTCGTCATCCGGTGATTCATAACAAATTTCGGATTTTGACCGAAATTACAATTTTTCCCTTTTCCGTAAATCGAATTTCTGCCCACAAAGCATGTAAATTGTATGAGTCTTAGAAGTGTCCCAAGCTACTTTTAGAGTATGGGAGTTCACATTTATGCTTCAGAGCAAAGACTCTCGTTTCACTTTCTCTCGATTTTAATGGTAAGGAATTTTGCCAAATTTTATACACGATTGTTTCTAAATATTATATGTCTAGGATTTCACTTATGTAGTGTGATCACATGGATATGTCCATAGAAGACAAGGTTATAGGTTCTCATAATTAATGAATCGTCTCATCTGCTGATAAACAAAGTCACAATTTATTTGGACCGTAATATCTATGAAATAATTACTTTTAAGTTATCAGAGAGTATTAGAGTGAGTTATATTGTACTCACTTTAAGAAGGTCAAGAGAGATTTAATTAAAGGTAATATTTTGTAAAAAGGAATTAAATCTTAGGCAATTTAGTTATGTTATTTTTCTTGATTCTAAGTATATTATAAACTTGTAGTTAAGTAATTATCATTCTTTGAGTTATCAATAAGTGAGGTCTTCTTTTAAACACCAATACCTTGATGATTTGGTAATAATGATCATTTGACCACCAGAATTTATGAGATATACAAAAATGGAATTTGTATGAAGTATACTCTTAATATGTTTTGATACTTGGATGTTGAAAGACACCGCAAGGTATCGATCCGTTAGAAAACCGATAAGTTGGGCAAATAAATACTAATTGATCGACTTAAACCCTGTCAATTAATTATCGATATTTTACAAAGGAAAAATACATTTAATATGTACATTATTAATCTTGGAGTTCACATATGGGCTTTTAGTGGAATAGCACCGGATAAGAATATGGTCCTAGACTTACTTCTGAGCAAATGGAAGATTGTTGGATTTATGCTCTAGACTAGCTAATTAGTGACAGAGCCCATTAATACTTGCTTAAGAGGCAAGAAACCCAATAAGAAAGGAGTTTGGTTAATTGATAGATAAGAAACCTTATAAGGTAAGGATTGGTTGCTTGTCAGACAAGTAACCTTATAAGGTTAGGATTTGGAGTCTATAAATAGACTATCTCCCTAGGACCTTCACAAATTCTCCCTAAAGCCTCTACACACATACATATGTTCTTCCTCCGGTCTCTAGCACTGGGACGCACCCACACGCAAACTGCTGTTATTGGGACAATGAAAGTCCCATGCTAAGAGGTTAGTAAACGCTAAGGATGATGACATTAGTTTATCACATATATCATTCAATCATGATCTAGGCTTCACCGCATTGATCCCAACACATATATAGGCCAGATATACCCTCAATATTCAAATTCTCATTCTTTTCTCTCTTCATTTTTTCCTTTTTCTTTTTTTTCATTTCAAACAACAAACAAACACTAAAAGCTACAAAATAACGCATTATTAAAAATTGAACGAAATTGTAGAAGTTCCTAAAAACAATTTGTTGTTTTCAAAAAGTAGATGCCTATATATCTCAGAGTCCAAGCAGGCTCTTCAACACACAACACAAATTCCTTCTTTTCTACTCTTTTCAAAGCTTTTAGCTCAAGCTTAAGGCAACCAAACACAAACAATGTGATACAACAAAGTAAATTCACTAAATAGATAGTAAAGAGAATAAACCAAAACCTCGCAATTATTCCATAGACGGAGAGATCAACCGCCAGTGGACCGCACTGCGGCGACGAACTCCACTGCAATTGTGTGTCGACGCCTTCCAAAATCACTTCGAGAATCCAGCCTGATCTCTGTGATGCTGGCGAATGTGAAGTTAAAGATCAAGCAAATCTTTAGTGGCTTTAAGGAGACTCGAACAGGTGACCATTGAATAAACCCTAAAGCCTTAAACCAATTAAGCTACCCTCATATTAAAGTAGTCTTTTAACTTTAACACATTCAACTTAACGAAACTCATATTTTGGGTGGTCTTGGTTTTGCATTGTGAGTTGGTTTTGAGGAAATTGAAAAATATGCTAATCCGAATTGAATTTGATGAGGATTAAGTAATAATTTTATTCAAATTTTCAACAGCAGTCTATACTTCTGAACTGAAAGAAGGAGATGAGGCATAGAGACATCTCAATGATAGAACTGAATTCTTATTGCATAATAACATACAAGAGAAAATGTTTCACATTCTCATCATAACTTTTTCCCACAAAAACGCTAAATTTAAAACAGGAATGAGGAAAAAAAAAAACCCCAACAATGCTTATGAGCAACATTTACTACCTACAAATCCACTCATCATTTCCATTGGTTGGCAACAATGTCAGCCAAATCCACTACCCTTTGAGAGTAACCCCATTCATTATCATACCAAGCTATCACCTTGACCATGTCATCCCCATCACCATGGTCAGTGATGAATCCCCAGTTGAGGACACATTAGAGCACTTGAAGTCAATGTTAAATTATTTTGTAAAATCAAGAGTATTTATTCAATCAAAAAACAATTAATCAATAATTAAAAGACCTAATAAATACATTACAAAATAATAACTTTATTGAAATAATGAAGATATTAGTTCGTAGTATGTAGAAAACATACCTGGCATAGATCTAGAATTGTTGGCTGCCATTTGTCTCCCAAATTCTGCAAGAAATGAGATCAAAGAAAAGTTGTGGTTGACATTTGTTCTTCCTTTCTCCCCAGGTTCTACAACCCCCTGAATTCTGCATTTATTACTTATATACATGTTATGAATTGGGCTTTGGTCCAATGGGTTTACCAAAAAGAAGTGAGAAGATAAATTACGAGTCTATGCAATGTCAATTAACATGCACAATTGCACAATTACACAATTAAAGTTGTAATATGATTATGCTTAGTCCATAATTAATAAATTAATCCAATATTCTCCCACTTGGATGGCATAATCATGCATAACTCAAATGTTTTCACACTATATTTACATAGCCATAACTAATCATATATAATTAACACCGAGAGGATATATAAATCATACATAATTAGGCTCTACTAATCAAAATCATAACTCAAATTCTTCCACAAGAGATTTACATAGTCATAACCAACATATACAATTAATATAGTGAGCGGATGCATAAATCGTACATAATCAAGGGCTACTAATCTAGAAGCATTACGATGACAAGAGTATTGATTCAATAGAAAGAAAAAACATTATTTTGTCATTCATATGGTCAAAATGACACAAAATCATAAGATAGTGACAAACGTTAAAATGTGCATGTTAACAAAAAAAAACATGAGCTTTCCTTACAAAATACATGAAAAGGAAAAAAATCCCATTAAAACAAAGAGTTTAGACTCCTAACCATCCCATGTGGGTGATGTATTCTTGAAACACACAAATAGGTGTCTGCCAACATGCTAGTTGTAGGCATGTGCTCAACTGAAATGAGGGACTCTACAACTTTTTCTTTTAACCAAAAAGAACTTCACATCAATGTTATTGGAGCGAGAAGTGCTCCTAGTGTTTCTAAAGAAAGATATAACTACGAAATTATCACAGAACAATTTCAAAGGTCTAAAAATGAAATGAACAACCTCCAAAGTTGAAATGAAGTTCCGCAACCATATTACATGACAAGTAGCCTCATAACACGCCACATACTCTACCTCCATAGTAGAAGAAGCTGTAAGTGTCTGCTTGACACTTTTCCACGAAGCAGATCCTTCAGCCATCATAAAAATATAACCATAAGTGTCGGTACGTCGATATTTCAACATGATATCCTTAGTACCCTAAAGATACCTCAAAACTTTCTTAGCCGCTTTCCAATGGTTTTGACTAGGATCACTCAAATACCTACCCGACAACAAAGCACATCAAAGCTGTGCATACTTGAGCATACATCGCTACCCACAATCAAGAATAAAGGACATCTAATCTCTCTAATATCATTCAGGACATTCGCTGCACCACACCGTAATTTGTGCCTACCGTAGAAGAACATGACGCATATTGAACCTTCGCCGTATCGCATTCAATATACTTTTGTTGAGACAATCTCATAATGCCACTAGGTCTATCGCAAAGTATTTGTAGGCCCAAGACATAAAACGCTTCCCCAAGATCCTTCATATCAAAATGGCTAAGCAATAACTATTTTGTCTCAACCAACATGTTAGTATCATTGGCTACGAGCAAAATACCATCAACATATAAAACCAAGAATTTTAATTTTCTCCCACTGACCTTCATATATATGCATTGATCGACGATGTTCTCCTTAAAACCATCGGCGATGACAACTTCATCAAACGTGAGATACTACCTAGAAGCCTCCTTTAAAACATAAATAGATTTCTGGAGCTTACAAACCATGTTTTTATTACCAACCTCCTCAAAACTGGTAGGTTGAGACATGTAAACATCCTCAACTAATTCTCCATTCAAGAAAGTTGTCCTCACATCCATCTAATGCAACTCCAAATCAAAATGAGTCATTATAGCCATAATAATGCGTAAAGAGTCTTTAGTGGACACGAAAGAGAAGGTTTCCTTGAAATCAATACCTTCTCGTTGACTGTAACCCTTAGCCACTAATCTAGATTTATATCTCTCTACCTATCCCTTGACATCGCGCTTGGTCTCGAAAACTCATTTGCACCCAATAGGTCTATAGCCATTTGGAAAATCTACCAAGCTCCACACTTTATTATGTGACATGGAAGTCATCTTATATTTCATTGCATCGATCCAAAATTTAGATTGAGGATCAACAATGGCTTCTTTGTAGGTAGTCGAATCTAATACATCACCCACATCACACTCATGCTCCTGCAAGTAGACAATGTAGTCATCTAAAATTGCAAGCCTACTCGCTCTCTCTGACCTCCTCAAGGGTATATCCATAACTACATGGGCTACTAGGTCTACATCTGGGGCTATTGGATATACATTCTCAATTGGTTCATCATCGATAGTGGCTACTGGATGCTAGTCAACAACAGGGCTAGAGATCGGAGTAGAAGCAATAGGCACAAGAATAAAAACTAGATGTTTTTTTTAACACAATTTCTCTTGGCCCTTAGCTTGTACTAGTATCATCCTCAAAATAGATAGATTGATATGACTCAATCACTCTAGTGGTGTGCGATAGACAATAAAACCTAAAACCTCTTGATCCCAATACACAAAGCCAATGGCACCCACTAATGGTTTTGGATCAAATTTATCATAAAACAGACTGTCACTTCCACCTTGGCAAATCCCAAACCCGAAGTGACAAAGACCAGTTTCTTCTATAACCATACTATGGAGTCTTAGAACGCACTTTACTAGGCACTTGGTCTAAAATATAGTGCTGTGCCAAAGCTTCACCCTATAAGAACTCAGCAAATGCAGGAATTAAAAAGCATAAGACAGACCATATCAAGAAGTGTGTGATTCCTCCTCCTTGCAATCTCATTCTATTGAGGAGTACCAAACATTGTATACGTACTAAGCATCAATGCCACATTCCTGAAGGTACTTCACAAATGGTCCAGGGTTGCGTTCCATCTCATCACACCTACCATAATACTCACCACCTCTATCAAAATTAAACCACTTTGATCTTCTTCACTTGTTGTAGCTCAACTTTTTCTTTAAAAGCTTTGAAAGGCTCCAAAGAATCATACTTCTCACAAATGAGCTCGACAAAACCATAACTGGAGTAATGATCAATGAACGTGATGAAATATTTGTGGCCACCATAGCAAGATGAGTGAATGGCCTACAAATATTTGTATGAATAACCCTAAGCGACTCAATGCATCTATCAATCTTAGCATTCCTAACCTTGGCGATCAATTTACCCTTGATGAGATTCTTCTGGATCGCCAAGAATCTCCATTCTCTGTCTGGAAATATGACCCAGACGCTTGTGCCAAAGAATATAAGACTTTTCATTCAATCTCAAACGCTTGGTGCTACTAAAAGTATTAACAAGAAGCGGTAGCGTAAACACAAATCGATACTCCATAACTGCAAAGGTTCCCACAAAATGTTCCAATGCTAATCAATAAAGAGTCTCGATATAAATTAACTTTTCTAGTTCAAAAAATAAAACTATATCCAAGTCTATCCAAAATAGGCATAGATATCAAATTTCTCCTAATGGAGGGTATGAACGCCACATTTTTCAATTCCAAAAAAATTTGTGTGCTAAGATGCAATCTAACAACTCCTAAAAAAGCAACTTGGACTCTTATGTCGTTTCCCATGAGCACGTATTGCTCCTGACTAGTTAGACTCCTTCTTCTTATCATTGCCTGCACAGAATTGCAAGCATGAATAATAACACCACTATCTAACCACCAAGTATCATATGACACATCAAGGACGTTGGATTCAAAACAAACATCCACTAAATGATTATCATATAGCTTACTTTTCTCATTCTTTGAGAACTTTGTATATTTCTTGCTAATAGCAACCAAGAACTCTTTTGCATTCTCGGGCCTTGGGAATGTTTTCTTGGCAGAAATTTCCATGTGATTCTCTATGATCATCAAACAACAACTATTAGAATACTCCCAATCCTCATAGGACTTTTTCTTATTTGAAGAACTCTCAATAATGGGTTTTGGAGGAGCTTCAACTTTTAAGGCCAAGTTCAGTTTCATAATTTTCAAATTCATCATGAGATATTCAACCCATTGTTCATAATTAGTCCCATTAGGTTTCGTGATGGCAGAGAACTGAGGAAAGCTCAAAGCTGAAAAATAAACAAGAGATCTAGCAATATAAAAAATACATGTTAAACAAGGACATGCAAATTGTTCTATTCGACTCACCAAATGACCCACAAAAGTGGTCACCAAATGCTAGAGTCTATAAAATATGAAAAGACCCATGCACAGATAAGAGCACTTCACCAGTCGTCACAAACCAAATGCTTCAATTTCCCACCGATAGGGTAATAAAATTGTGCAGTTCATGACACTTAGTGAAATCTCTTCACCAAACTAAGAACCCTAACAAATAATCAAGTCATCGATAGGACAATTTCACTATCCGTATGAATCTTAGCAAAATTGATGCTACAAGATAGAGAATTACAACAGAACATCAATTCAAAGTTAATATTCTACGCTCAAACTCACGATAGACAAGTGCATAATACATTCAATATTTATTAATTTCACCCAAGTACAAAATAAGAATTCAATCTTTTTCCACAATATGATGCTATAAATAATCACAAATAGCACAGACATAAATTGCTAAAGCAATATGTGAAAAATGAAACAATAAAAAAATATTGTAAAATTAGATGAAAAAGAAATTTTTTGCCAAAACCAAAATTAGATAAATATAGCAAAATTGCTAAAGACTCCAATACATTGCAAAATATAGTGAATTATTGCACCAGAAATAGGATGTCTCTGTTGAAAACAAAAAACGTGAAGGTCGTCTCCATAAACTTTAAAAGGAAAACTCATTGTTTCTTTGGCCCTCAAAGTTATTTTGAGCATAACTATGTTTTAAAATTTTATTTTACTTTCTATGGCAACGGTCCCAAAAAAAAAACAAAAATTAAGTAGGTCTGGTAATATTATCAAAAGTCAACACATCTTGATGGAATTTGTGTTGGTTCTTCTATAGGAATCAAAACAATAGTGGGTCCCCTTTCTTTATACTTTTTAGTCTCAAACATCAAGTATTAATCTCCTCCATAAGTGAACGTGTACTGCCATACACTCTAAGTAAAAACAAATCAAACAAAGTAAAATAAAAAAATTTCATCATTGAAATCCTGTAGTTTCCATCTCGCCGCTGACATGCATGTCAAACAAATAAGGAAACTAAAAACCATTCTTGTCTCGTAAGAACAACGACATATTCTTCCATCATTAAATTTATGGTAACTTTATAGGGCTAAGATAGTTAAAAATTTTAATGCACACAAAGTATTTCATGCCCAGAAATTCATCATTGAAACCATTGATTCCTCTTTAGAGTTATAACAATTTTGATAAAAAAATTGGTTGCACACGTAAAAACATGAACAAACCAAAAAAAGGTCAAAAATAAAATAAAATTGATAGCTTCAATTTCAATTAAAGTTCTAATGATACCAATTGTTAAATTATTTTGTAAAATCGAGAGTATTTATTGAGCTCAAAAACAATTGATCAATAATCAAAAGACCTAATAAATACATTACAAAATAATAACTTTATTGAAAAAATGAAGCATATCAATTTACAGTATGTAGAAAATATGTCCCAAGATAGTTCCCAGTGATTGTTGGTCAGTCATTTATCTTCCAAATCTATAAGGAATGAGATCAAAGAAAAGTTATGATTGAAGATGGTTCTTTCCTTGCCCCCAAAGTGTGTTCTACAATCTCTTAAAAGTTCTAAGGCTCTATTTACTTATGTATAGAGAGCACAAGGGAATAATTGGGCTTTGGTCCAATGAGCTTACCAAAGCAAGGAAGAAGATAGAATCATAGGCCCATAACTAGTTAATATTAAATCATCTCATAAATGGCCTATAATTAACATGCACAATTACCAAATTAAAATTGTAATATGATTATGCTTAGTCCATAATTAATAAATTAATCCAAGAGGGGTCAACTGTCCGTAGGCTCATCACACACTCGAGAGAATACCATCCATCTCTTACTCAAGATCAGCCCCCGAATGCAAAGATTTACTCCTCTACAATGTCTTCTTGACACCCGAACAACAAGGTCCACAACCAAGTTGGGGTAGTACACGCAGGCAATGCCATTGAGTTTGCTCTCTTTGAGGTCAGAGGACAAGACAACCTGTTGTTCCTAAGTGGATGTTGGCATAATGTTAAGGACTATAGATCTTACATGTCATCATGGTGGTCGTGGCTTCAAAGCATTCTAGTCTCGGCTGCAGGGAGTGAGTAGTTGCCGCTAGTACCCTTGATGATTCCGCCATGTATTTTTTCCGCCCCGATACTCAAAGCTATGGATGGAAGGCCATGGTGACAAAGGCATCGAAGCAAGATCAAAATTTTAATTTAAAATTTCGGTCAAGGACCTGACGAAGGGACAAGGCGTTAGTCAGGCAAGTAGCGCATTGTTGATTATGGCTCATTAGGATTGTATTCATTTGCATTGGACACCACAACATAGGTTGGGACGTCACCCTTTCGAGGTAGTGATAAGCACCTTCGGGCTCCTCGCTGATGTGTGCATGCCTCACCATCTTTGTCCACAAAGACCCTGCAATTCCTTATATCACTAGATCAATGTCATATCTCCTTAAGCATGTACGAAACCATCATCATCATGAATTGCTGAGCCAAAAAATCCTTAATAAGGTGATTAGTATTATTACTTACCCCCAAGGGAGCTCAAAGAACCGAAGAGAATAGGAATCCTAGCTTCCTTTGACTCTGCAACCCGAACAACGTCGTTTTGAGCGTGAAGGAATTGAAGTGTAGTTTCATTGAGGAGGAAACCACATGACCTGAGGGGAGTGGGATGAGACGCAGATGGCATATACTTCTTAGACTCCATCGCTCATCGACACGGCCGGCTTTTTGGTGAGGGTGTTCATAGAGGGTTGAAGCTGTCTGGGTTGAGGAAACAAAAGAAGATGGATAGATGGGTGAGAAGAATGTCATCATTACTGGGAATCTCACGTGAATTGAGCGTGACATCTTTGTTCAAGTTACGTGATAATTTAATGTGTCACTCATGCTATTGCCACGCAATTTCTTGCCACGTAAGTCGAGGCTTAATACAAAAAATAGAATTTAAATACATATTCAATTAGGCCCTTAAGATATGGCTTAAGTGATTCAGGGGGTTAGGTAAATGAGAGGTCTCATACTCAAGATTCTATGAGAACAGAATACTATGACGTTGTAAATACAAAATGAATAAATATGAAAAAGAAATACTTATTCCATGAATAATGAATTTTTAGATCAAAATTATATATTTCATGTCCTAGGATAATACCTTTTATACTGTCGCAATAATACCTTCTTATATTGTTGCAAAATACTCTTTGCCGGATGGTCCGATCCATATAAGTTTATGAAGGCCCACAATGGAGAGGCGAATAAAAGCCTAAGCAGCATGTGGGTTTTCCAAGCCTGATGCGTCAAGCCTAACCCTTAACGCATCCACATTGAGCATCTGGGAAAGAACACCAGTACCACTTGTCCACCCATATTGCCTCAGGTATGCCACTCCTCGAGCCCACCAACCAGAGCCTAATAGAAGAAGATGGAGTTGCAAAGAACCGATCTTTGACAAATATGCATGGAAAGCCTCAAGCTTTCCAAATAAATTTTTTATTTCTCTTTGATTGCGGAAAGAATTGTACATATCTTTTTTGGTTACAAACTAATCAATTTATACTATTAGAGGACACCACATGTGACGCCCCAAAACCGAGGTGTCTCGTTGACAACTCGTCAACCTGCGAATACTGCGGGATGCTCTGCAACCTCGACATCACTCATGAAAATCTGGGCAGTAGTCTCCTTTACGGGAGCTCTACCTGATACACAACCTGTCCCAACAATCAACAACGACCACACCGGGTCCATGTGCGAGTAAAAATGGCCACTTGAGCCCATGCATCAATACTCACAAATACATATCAACTATATACCAATAGTTCAAGAGTTGATACATCACTCTTAATACAAACATATATTAAAATTTAAAGTTTTAATACATGTTCTACAAAATGAATACCAAAGACACAACCCGGCTTTCTTCAAAAACGCGGCCTCTAGTGAGCGTCGTCCTCCTGTACACTCCCTGTACCTAAAATAGTGATCCCTTAACAGGGTGAGCAAAGCCCAGTAGTGATAATTTCCTACGTGGGTTACTCTCCACCCAAAGGCGCAATACATCATGGTAACCAATCACACTCAAGTAAATACATGATCCTACTTGAATGTCTACATGCCCAATCCCATGTCTCGAGTTCTCATCGACTCCCTCACACATGCCTAAGTCAAATGCGAAATACGCTTTTCAAAACAAATCTTGTTCTTGAAAACGCACTACCGAGTTTCGGTAAAAATATTGGACTATCCTCCGAGGCGAATCTGTTAGAAAACTTTCTGAAACAATTCATGGGCTCCTTCGACATGAAATTGTTGGACCATCTCCCAACACAATTCTCCGGAAAATCTTTCATCGAAATTCCTTTCACAAACATTTTTCCTTTTTATTTTCTTTTCATGTCATAATCACTCTTAATACACTCTTAGGGTGCCCTAGTGCATATGGAATGCATTATGTCAATTCCAACAACTCATAAGTAATATATAAAAACATATATATACCAACATACTAACTCACATAAATCATGTTATTCAATTTGCAACCAATAACACCAAAATTATCAACACGGCCATTTAACTCAACTACACTCAGATTTGAATCCCAAAACACACAAAATCCATATTAATTAATCTCACGAATGAAGAACCTAGGTCAGATCACCACTACCACACTAGGGATCTTCTCACTCGGTTCAAGTATTTTGAGATCGAAAACACGGCTAATTCAAGCCTCAAAATATCCCTAACCATTCACATGACTCTTAGCCAAAGAATAACACAAGTAGGAGAAGACCCCCTACCTCTCGAGTTGCCGGAATTTCCACCAACGGCGGTTCACGCTGCAGTTTCGCCATAGATCGACTCGTTCGTCGCCAGAACCGATCAACCGAACGGCGGGAAATCTAGAGAGAAGACACTCTTTCTCTCTCTAAAAACTGAACCAAAAACTTACTGCGCGATTTCCCCCTCTCCTACATGTTTTCTTCTTCAAATTGAAGAAGAAAACTATTCATATTTTGTCTTATTCTATTAAACTTTTCAAAATTCCATCCAAGTCCCTTTAAGTTTTGGATTTTGACACATGGCTTAATCTAAGCCATTCATTTCCATCATCTCTCTAATCATGCAACATGGTGGGCTCGCTATTGAGCGTTATGTAGTGTGTGACTTTCACACTTCACATGTCTTTCACAAGCCGTTTTACAAAGACCGACACCCCTGTCTCAAAATGTGAAATTCTGACCGGTCTAATTCAACGAAATTCGAGATGGTAGCTAGATTTCGTGAGACAATTCCAATGGTGAAATCCATTTCATCATCCGAGATCTAGAAAAATTTTGGATTTTTACTGAAATGATTGTTTTACCTTTTTTCAGAAAATTCGAATTTTCCCGGGTTTTACACCACATGACAATTGGTTTATGATCCATCATGGTGATGGACATCGTGGGGGCGGAATGCGTAGTGGGAGGCGAGACAACGGAGTTCGTGGTAGTCTAGGTGTCATTCCATGTCCATATCTAACTAAGACTGATCATCCTGACTTAATTTGATCTTCGTAGCTCTATTCTTTCAGTCGCAACGTGTCGGTTAGGCTTCGGCCCGCTTGATGCACATTACGTTTCGGGGGGAAACGTGAGGAGTATGGTGGACTAACGTCCTTGCAAAGGTGCTCAATGTATGAGTGGTAGGGTCAGCCCGATGACCATAGCTTCTGCCCTTGAAATTCAAGCCATCGTATGCATGCATCCGGATTATACTTATCCCATTCTCGCTAAACTTCTAACGTCAAGCACAATGGTGTTAGAGTGGCACTGTATGGTTTTGGTTCTTGTGTTGTTGGTCATGATTATCCGATGATCCCATGCCTTTGTATGTACGGTGCTAAGAGGTCAGGGTCAGCATCATCCGTCAAGCCAAGGCTCGAGCATTTAATGCCTTTGAATGTCCTGCCAATAATGATGGGGTGTTTTTAGGGCTTAAATTCTCCCTTATTTTCCTTTTGAGGTTTCTTGATTGCGCTTCGAGGTCTTTCAAGATTAGCCCTTTGCCCTCTCTTCTTAACTTTTCCTCGCAACCCGTCGCTATTGATTACTGCTCAAAGTTCATGTCATCAGGATCTACATGCTACTACGTTGAAGGTATGTTCTAATTCTAAGGTTTCTCTGCTTTGCTCTTTGTAACGCCTTCGTCTCTCCTCGGGTTTGGCCTTCTCGGCTTCTTCCGGTCATCTTCTATTTTGCGGTATTTTCCTTTCGGGGAGGATTATCCAGTCGCAAGGTCGATCCAGATCTATTGTTGCCTTATATTCTTTTTGCTCATCTTTTCATGGGGATTAAGTATTATTTTTTTAGTTTTTTTTTCTCTTATGGGTCATTGCTTCCTTTGTGGCTAGATGAGTGACTTTGGTGGCTTAACTTCGTCCCGTATAAGTGATAATGGTACTTAGAGGCCAGTCAAAGGCAAAGGGGGGTCAATCCCCACAGGCCTTATGGTCGGGCTAGAGAGGATTTGTCCTCTTCTAGCTCAGAGGATACTCAAACCCACTTCAATACCGATGGGGCTACGGCTCACGCCTTGGTAACGCCTGATCAACACATTCCCGGAAATAGCTATTCTTCCCTCCTAACGCTTCTCGAGTGTCCTTCCTCGCCATCTGCCTTAGTCAATGGACTATACAAAGGAGGACTGAGGTGGGATGAACTTCATTTACTGGCCCGAGGTTCATATCAATGAAGGGCTGAGGTTCCCTTTACCTACGTTGGTGCACCAGTTCTTCCATTACACCCACCTCCCTCTAGTTCACACCCATGTGAACATTATCTGGGTTCTTCTAGGAGTGTGCGTGCTAAATCGCCAGTACGACATACACCTAGGACTAGAAGAGATTCTTTACGCTTACACCATAAAGAGACATAGCTCAGGGAAGTACTACTTCGTGGAGGATGCTAAGCTGCTACAACTCGTTATCAACTTGCTTGACACCAGCAAGAATAAGCCACAAGGTAATGTCTTGCTATTCGCCTGGGTGGCTTGTGAGCTCCACTAAACACGACCCAAGTCAAGTTAGGTGTTGGGGCACCAACTTCATCTGTTAATTGTTTTTTTACTCTTAATTTGTTTTTTTCTTACACTTACATCACCTGCAATGGATTTTTTACTCGTGCAAACAATCGTGGCCCTAGGAAGTTAGCGGACGATCTCTCCCCTGCTCAAATCAACCTCTACCATGGCTTTCGAGTCGCTTCAAATGCTTCATAAAAATCTCTTATCGATCATCCTCACGTGAAACAGGTTGGTGACGCTCTACTTCCTCCTAATTGAACGCATGTACTAGGTAACAAATTTCTCATATAAAGCACGAAAGGATGTTACCTTGTTAAGTGGGAGATGATGGAACTAAGACAGTGCAGGTCCATTGAGACTGGACGAGAACACCTTATATAAAAGGGCGTCATTGCTGCTTTTGAGTGTCATGACCCGGTGAAAGTGCATTAGGTGGTCAAAAGGGTCCTCTAGTACATCATACATCTGGAACTTTTGTAACATGAAGTGCGAAGTAGCGTCTTTGGGGAGGATGGCAGGGACAAACGAAGAGGCCAACATGTCATCTAGCGCTTGTAGAGAAAGATCATGGCTTCTAGGTGGAGAAGGAGTCCTATTTGCTCGATTCCTCTCATCAACGATTCTGTTTTGGTTAAAAGGTCAAGTTGAAGGCTCAATGGTTGATGCTGATCTACTGAGGCTTTGAAGACCAACAAGGCCATCATGGCAGGGGGCCGTCACCATGGTGCGTAGGGCGGCATTCTCTTCCCTTAAGGTAGCATTGGCTACTAGGAAAGAGGCGAGCTGCTGCTGATGGGACTCTTGATGTTTTTTAGCATTTGTTCCAATGACGGCATTCGTTGTTCCATCGAAGGTACAAGGTTGGAAGTTCCGAATTCACCCATCACGTAGCCTCCAAAGGGAGTAAGGAGCGACTTAATGCAACCGAGAGAAGTGTGGGAAGTAACTTCCCACAATGGCGCCAATGGAAAAGCTCAAGCTTTCCAAAGAATTTTTTTTTATTTCTTTCTGATTTGAGAAAGAATTTTACATATCTTTTTTGGTTACAAACTAATCAATTTATACTACTAGAGGACGCCACATGGCCTACTTCAATTGGTTCCTGATCCATCATGGTGATGGACGTCATGGGAGAGGAATGCATAGTGGGAGGCACGATAGTAGAATTCGTGGTGGTCTAGGTGTCACCCCACGTCCATATCTAACTAAGTTTGCATCATCTATGATGACTTAGTCTTCGCAACTCTATCTGCCCCAGGCTCCGTAATGAGCCGGTTGGCATTCGGTCCCGCCAATGCACATGATGCCCAGGCAACGTTGGGAGTATAGCGGGACTAACGCCCTTGCAAAGGTGCCCAATGTATGAGCCGCCGGCAGGTTGGGCCCGATGAGTGGTAAGGTCAGTCTCGATTAGCACACCCCTGCTTCACCCCCTTCCGCGTGTCGCCCACTCCACAAACCCTAGCCGGTTACCTCCTAACGACTAGAAATCCCTCGTGGGAAGCGGCCGTATTGCTTGCTTAAACCTCCTATAAAATTTTTCTTTTATTTATTCAGTTTAGGATTTGGTAAATCTTAGCAAATGCAAAAACTTCTAAGCAAAGATGATTCGGGCCGCACATAGTCTAATTCCAAATCCTGTATACATCCAATTTACACTATATCCAAATATCCAAAACATGGCAACCAGCATACCAACACATATTCTCACAATACTAAACTATGTACATACATATGTTCTATTATACATATTCAAAGTGTTTCCTTACAAATATTCTAATTTGGCGCACTTCAGACAATGTCGTAACTCCTATCATAAGCCCAAATGGGTTTCCATGCACTGCATTCGGAAAATAGTTTTTAAATACAAAATAATGAGCTAAACGAGCTCGTTGAGTGTAATGCTTTTTATAAATTGCTTCGTTTTTCCCGAAAACATCTCAAAACTGTAAAACTTGCTTTTACAAATATTTTCCAGAAACTTTACTTCGCTGTTGCTTTAAAAAGTTTCTAAACTTTCCTCATGCATTTGCTTCAGACTCGTTGCTTGCTTTCGCTTTTCAAAAGCTTGTAAAACTCTCTTTATTTGCTTATGTTTGCTTGGAAGTTTATAAAACTTCAAAATTTTCTTTCGCTTGCTTTATCTTGTTTGAAAAGTTCCTTAAAAACCTTTCACAAACCTTTTAAAAGTTTCTCAAACTTTTTCATAAAAATGGGAGCGAGCTCAACCACATGCTTTGAAAATAAAACCCACGGAGTCACTAACCGATCGCTGGCACGCCCTAAACAGCCCGGGCTCAAACCATTCGCAAAACTCTCCGTAAGCCCTGGCGACGGGAACCAACTGGCTGATGCCAAAACAAAGATAACATGCTTATAAAACATCAACCAATGGAGGCCTATTCGCTTTTGTTTGCACTTCTAGTGAACACGAACCTCGGTGGCTCAACCGTGTCGGTGGAAGCGACTGCGGTCCGCCGCCAATCTTTTCTCCCAAGTGAATATGGTGGAATTCGACCTCGGTCGCCATCACCATACAGCTAGAGCTCATAACATTATACTCCGCGTACGCGCTACCTGGCCTCCTTTAAATGCATGATGTATGTCCTAAGTTTGCCGACCAAAACTACAATGCATGTATGAAATCCTAACACCACCGCGCACGCATACTAATACCTCGACCGGTTGCTCGCTGTAACTGTAAGACCTTGTTTTCTCAAACTTTCTTTGCTTGCTTGCTTGCTTGCTTACTTGCTTCTCGCTTTATAAAAATGGTTTTACACTCAAACCATTTGCTTGCTTGAGCCGCTTGAAAATGGTTTAATTATTCAAAACCATTTGGCTAGTTGCTTGTTTTCTTTGAAAAATGGTTTAATTATTCAAACCATTTACTTACTTGCTTGTTGTTTGAAAATGGTTTAATTATTCAAACCATTTACTTACTTGCTTGATTGTTTAATTATGGTTTTACAATTTAAACCAATGCTTTCTTTTTCAAAAATGGTTTAACTCAAAACCATTCGCTTGCTTTCAATTCATTGCTTCGTTTTCTCTTGAAAATGGTTTGCATTCAAACCATGAAATACCAGTAAAACAAATTTATAATAATAATACAATACACTAGTATTTGGGAAATAGAGTTTAGAACACTCACCCTTTGCTGCTTAACTTGAGCAATCGCCCACACTTATCCCGCCTTTGCTTTTTAACCTACACACTCAACCGAATACGACGACAAATTAATCGCATAACTTAACGTACTTCCTAGACTTAGTCACACTCTTTATACTCTTTTAAAGCTAAGGTGCTAAGGGTTCTATTCCAACTGGAATCACCCACCACTCGAGCACCGAAATCTGCTACGTCCTAAACAACCCGGACTACTCTCATGTCCAAAGCTGATGCAGGAATTTTTCTTGCACATACCTCACTTTGAGTGAATTTTTAGGCCACTTAGAATCAGAATTTGACGATTCCTACTCTTAAGTTTTGTTCTTCTTTGAAGTCTAGTTTAATTTGTGCCACTTGACCACTGTAAATTGGATAAGAAATGAGCAAGTTATCACAAAATACTTAAAACTTATTGAAACAGGAAATTGAAACAGGTGTACTGGTAATAACCTAATGTGTACCTAAGACACTTTGCTTCGTGGTGTGTACCCAAGACACCATCGCTCATGTACTGGTATGCCCTTCCATATTTTGCCCGTGATTTTGTTGTTTCTTCTCCCACTTTTGATGCCAATTCACCCCATACAACTTCTATAATTCATAATACCTCAAAACCAACTTGGAAATCATCTAAAACAACTCCAATAACATTTGAATCGGGTGTTTGGAACCTCAAAACACAAAACCTTAGGTGAAAATCCAAGAACACTACCTAAGGTCCACCAATTCTTTATCAAACCATATAATTTGATGATTCCATGTTTGTTTTACATCAATTGGGGTTTTACACTCATAACCCCAACAATTCAAAGTGTTTCAGGTGATCTTGGCACAAACTCAGACCAAAGGAGCACCTATTCTCCTTACCAAAGTCCTAGAAACTAATACACTTGATTCTAAGACAAAGGCATACCTGATTTTTGAACCTCTCCTTCCTTCTTCCTCCTCTTCCTCTTCTTGCTCCCTCCTTCCTCCTACTGGTTTGCTAGTGGCAAACTTGAGACCAAATGAAATTTTGTTTTAATTTCCCATTTTATATTTTCCACTTTCCTAAATTGCAAATTGCCTCATCTTTAATTTGCAATACCAACTTTTGAAATTCCTACTATGGCCCATCTCAACTAAATTTTGATTTTTCATATTCATTTGCTTAATGACAATTGTACCCTTATGATCATATTCAAAATTCTGTGTTCCATAAACTTCATTTCCTACTTCGCTCCAAAATACTACAAGGTGACACTTGGTACTCTTATACACCCCTACATCGCTGTACTCCGTACACTCTCCTAACGGTGTTTCACCAATGACCGTAGCCGGGCTCCCCAAACATTCAAGCTTCTCACCCTCGATGCACGTTGGATTAGACTTATTCCATTCCAAGTCAGACTTGGTTAGAACACCAACACCGACCACCACATGGACTACCACGAACTCTACTCCCACAAAGTCTACTATGTGCTATATTCCCACAAACCCCACTACCATGGTGAACTATGAGCCAATAATGAGGCGACACGTGGCGGACTTCAACAGTATAAATTGCTCCATGTAAGCTTAAATATGTGTAATCTTTCTAGCAACTTAAGAGAAAAATACAATTCTTTTGGGAATTAATTCATTTCCATCCTCCATTCACACCCATCCAAACACTCTTACCCACCATCCCTTCCCAAGTACCCATACCTTGAGTTTGGCCACAAAATAATATTTTCAAAAAAAAATTCCTAACTTAATCTTCCTTTAAAATTATGTCCATTCTCAGAGGTTCTCACATAAGCTCCGGATCATAAAATCGTACTTGATGATTAGGGTTTTAAAATTTTTTAAGATAATGAATATCATAGTCATCAACTACGATTTTAAGCTAAAAGTTACGATTATAGTTGATGATTTTGGTTTTGAAATTTTTCGAAATGATTAAACCTTATATTCCTTACCATGGTTATGGTTACATTAATCATTTATAATTTTTTATAGAAGGGATGTTATTTTAATAACATTGCATCTTTAATAATTATAAACCATTTTTTTAGTTTATTGCATAATAATTAAAATGTCTATTTTTTAGATGAATCATTCATTTATACTACAATATTATATTCTACAATTTGTTCATTAGATCTGCATCTATCCTCCCCAATAAACTTGAGTGCGATCTTAAGACAAATTAAATCATCTAAATTAAATATCTAATTGTAAGAGAATATGTTTAAAATAAATACATAAAATATGTAAGAACTCAATGATATCGACAGAGTTACACGAGTGATTTTTAAATAAAAATTAAAAATCATTCTCAATGAAACACAAATTTGAAATAATAACTTATTACATATAAATCTATATCATAGTAACAAAAAAATCACAAATTTTACATTATTTGAATTTACTATAATAAAAGTGAAAAATAAAACCTAAAATAAATAAAATAAAAAACAAACAAAATGATTCGCATAATTATAAAAGAGTCAATGTTATTAAAATAACATCCCTACTATAGAAAAAAATATAAATGATTAACATAGTTACAAACTATGGTAGGGAATATAAGATTTATTAATAGATAGAAAAGTTCCTATAATTTTAGACTTAAAAATATAATTGTTGACTATGTTTTTCATTATCTTAAAAAATTTTATAATAGTACTCACCAACTACGTTTTATAATTTATAGATAATGTGGCAAAAACGCACTACCATTAATATTTTGAAGAGAATATTAAGTTGAGATTTTTTATAAAAAAATATTAATTTTGGCAAAAAAAAGCTCTCATACGAGTCATACCTTAATCCAACTAGGGATGGCAATGGGACGGATCACCCCTCTTCCGACCCCGTCCCATAATATTTAGACATTTTTCATCCCTGTCCCAAACCCGAGACAGGGCAGATCTCCCATTCCCATTCTCGACCCTGGATGATATTCGAAATCCCATTCCCGATTTGTCCCACCCCGAATACAGTTCGGCAAGTATGAAATGCATAAACATAAATTGTTTGATCAATAACACAGAAACAATGAAGATCCACTTGATCTGTGTTTCTAAATTCTCTTGTTTGGTACAGAAGAATGGCGACGAATGTAAAATATGTGAAAATTTTAAATTTAAATTTTTCAGAAAAAGGACAAAACAGTAATTTGTTGGAATAGTCCCGGAGGAAAAAGCTGGGATTTTTCTAGATCTCGGATGACGAAACAGATTTTACCATCGACCGCCTCTCAAAATCTAAATACCCAAATGAATTTTGTCGATTCCCAAGACAAGAAGAATTTCACGTATTTCGAGGTTATCGAGGCAGCCTGGGTGACATGGCAAGCCATGTGTCAACATGCTAAGGGTTTGAAATGTTATAAATAGGGGGGTTTCACAACAAGTGGAGAGCAAAACAGAGATAAAAAGAGAAAGGGAGGAAAGGAGATAAAGGGAAAGAAAGGAAAGAAAGAGAGGAAAAGGAAAATGGAGTGTCGGCAGTGAGCAGACCCGGACGGCGAAGAACCCAGAACTGCGCTACAAAAGGTAGGTTTCCTCCTACTCCGGTTATTTTACGCCTAGGGGTCACATAATGGCCTAACGGTTTCACCCCATGTTAGGGCAAATTTAAGATGTGTGTGGTTTGGTTGTTGTTGTGTGACGGTCAAAGATCGGTTTCACGGGGTTTCGGGACTTTCAAAGACCGAACAATGTGTTAGGGACGGAAAAATCCCGAGCAGAATGGCAAACGGGGGTGTGCCCAAATTTCCCACACCCTTGCGAATCGGCCGCGTCAACTTCGGATGGCCATAACTTTATCATCCGAATTCCGATTCACGCGTTATTAGACCCTACGGAAAACTCATTGAGTCTAGAATTTAATAAGATGAAGTGCTCAGCCAAACCATGGGCTAGACATTGGGTTGGGTCACGAACAGTTGAGGAATGGTCCATTCCCGGCTTCCTAAACCGCTTTCGAACCGCCAGCTTGAAATGCTTTGGGTCGCTGCATGGCCCGAGGGAGAGAATCACTGCGGCCGATTTTTTTGCGGGTATTTGTGACGCCCCAAACTGCTCCGTCGATCACCCGTCAACCTCGCGAAAATTCTATACATCTCGTATCACGAGACGCATACCCGAGTAAAATAGCCACATGGGGCCCATACATCCATACCATAAGACCAAATAATTCAACTATATTCTCATAGTTTCCATTGTCTACAAAAAGAATATGAGATGCATAAAGTTTTACTTAAAGCCACATTTCGGCTTTCTTTCTCAAACCACTTATTGAGTGTCAGTTTCCTCGATAGCCTCCGTGACCGAAAAGTTGGTCCTAATGATCTGGTGAGCAAAGTCTTAAAGAGAAATTTTTCCTACAAGGGTTACTCCCTACCTAAAAATGCATATGCAATGGCATATATAAACAATCAATCACATTTCATACAATTATTTTCTATATGAAATGTCTATACTGGCGTATGAGATGCAACCCTCATGCTCACAACCCGAGTCCCAACCGACTCCTCACACCTGCACGCCAAATGCGAATAAAACTAATACACACCCCGACTAAACCATTTAAAACCCTCCAATTTATTTATCAAAACTGATTTTGATTCTTTCTCTTTATTTTCATGGGTTACCTGATTTCCTGTGTTTACACCGTAGGAAGCCGCACGCCTTTTTTCAACATTTTCACAATTTTGTATCGCTTCTGATTCATGTCTAACCGTGAATGTGGATCTTCACCCTAGGGGATTCACCCCAACTGCCCCGCCCAAAACATGTAATTTATCATTTTGATCATTTACACACTCGTGAATCTCTACCTGACTTCGTCCCATTTTTCCCGAAGTTCACGACACCCATTCACCAACACCGATGAATAACCTACCATGCACCCACAACCGACCCGACGATGTGACCGTGCATATGAAATGCATGATGCCAATGTATTTCTTCCTCATGTTACATGCATGAATGAGCACTACATGAAACATTTTTACAAACCATGGAAAATTATAATTTATACTATTATAATATACCTCCATGCAAGACATATTAATACATCATGCACGCATCAATATCACATTTCAAACTTAGTGAAGAGTTCGAAAGCAAGCCATAACACACAACAAGGTCTCTGTACTCAGGACTATCTACCAGGTAATCTCACGGTCCCTTTGCAAACATGAACCATTTGGTTCCAATCCTTATCATTTATCACATCAACAACCATAGAAACTTTCGCTCTAATTAAAACCCTAACTCCCACAATATGACTCGCAAACCCAGCCATACAATCCATACCCTTAAATTCCACAGTTTGGAACTAATTTACATGGTTCCCACAAACAACCCCTACCATTATAAAGCCTTTAGGCTAAAAGTAAACCAAGTAGGAATATCTCTACCTCTTGAAATGTCGAAACCCAACTTTCCTGTTCACACTAGATCCCACTGCACCACCCTTGAGATTCTCCGAACTTTCGAACGCCGATCGCCTCGAAACCCCGGAAATCCTCCTTTCCCTTTCCTTCTCCTCCTTTTTCTTCCTTTCTCACGGATTCTTTCTTTCTTTTCTTTTCTTCCTTTCTTTTCTTTCCTTTTGCTTTCTTTCCTTTTTTTCTCTTTTCACCCTGTTCTCATTTTCTCCTCATTTCTCCATTTTCTCCTTTGGAGTAATCCCACATCCTACTCAAAGTGGAGAAATTTCTCCTCTCCTTTCCTCAACCAAATTGGTGGCCCTCATTTTTCCCATAATTTTCTTATTTCTTATATCCTCTTGTTAAGATACTGTCCCTCATGTGGCCTATCAGGAGCCATGGGATCATGCCACCCATGTGGCTCAATGTGAGCCATTTCTTTTATGCCAAGTGTCACACCTGTTGAGGTGCCATGTGGCATCCCCTTATGTTGCCATGTGTCATCCGACACCCCACGCCTCGAAAAACGTGAAATCCCGACCACCTCGGAATCTAACGAAATTCGACGTGGTAGCTAAATTTCATGAGACGAATTCAACGGAGAAGTCCGTTTCATCATCCGAGATTCAGAAAATTCTGGATTTTCAACCGAAATTTATTTACCCTTTATCCAAATCTGATTTTCTCGGGGTTTCACAAGATAATAAAAGCTCCACTCCTCTGCACTAAGTCCGCATTATTTCGATGGTCACATGATCTGGATTGGTGGCCTGGAACGGTTAATGTGTCATTGTCGAATTGAATAACATGTCGAATCGTGTATAAATTATGTGATATATGTGTGATAAAAATGGAAATAATTATATGTATTAAATATAATCTATCCATGACACTTGACACGTAGTGTATAGATATGTTGCATGTGACACGAAGCGCAAGGCGTAGGCATGAAATGGCATGCAATTATTATTTGCATTGCATTTATGCACGCACATCACATCGAAGTCAAAGGAGTGCATGGTCAGTCGACACTGTGTTTGGTGTTCAACCATGGTAAATCGACACTGTGTTGGTGTTCGATGTATGTCGTGAGGACATGGTTAATCAACACTGTGTTTAGTGTTCAATGGTGAGCTCAGTAAAATGGGACAACATCCAAATTGAGGCTCATGGTTGCATGGCATGAAAAGTACGTGTGTAAATGGGTAAAGCAAGTAGGGATAGACATCCCCTCAAGTGAAAAACCTGGTATATGGTTTAGACATGAAACCGCTTTCTCTCTCTGCTCTTCTCCTCGAAAGCCCATAAAAATGTTGTATAGCGCAAGGCCGTTCTGAGCTGAGAACCCGTAAACCGCGGCCCACAAATGCATAACACACAAGATCGGGTATGAAATAAGTGGCATCGGGGTATCCAATGTTCAGAATGCAAACAAAAAGCTTTATTTTGAAAAGGATAGGGGCTGGACGCCCGACGGTTTTTCACACTTGACATATGCAGCGAGGGAGTTAGCGAGACTCGTGCTATGAGTCATGATAGGTATATCAGACTATTATGACATATAGACATTCGCCAGTAATAAATGTAGTATAGATATTTGAATGCGTATGATTATATGTATTGGCATTGCATGTTGCTCTTAGTGGGGAGTAGCTCTCAGAGAGATATAACTACTAGCTTTGCTCACTCGTCGTGGGACCACCCTTTCAAAAATGAGAAGACGAAGATCCTTCGAGGCCGCTTAGGGTAAGAAGAAGCGCCGTGTTGTGGCCTTGAGAAATATTTTGTAAAATATATTAGAACAATCTAGTTTTTACATATTTCGCATGTAAAGTGTAAAAGAGTCAGACATCAAACTCTTGTAAAATATTGTATATTTGTAAGAAAAATATACAAAAGGGTGACTATTTAATATTCCATGCTGACGAGTCGTCAATGAACCCCTATTGAGTGTCACAACATGCAGATTCGGGAAGATACCTTAATTTCGTGCCACAAGCATACCGAATGTCACCACCCACCCAAGGTTTCGGGAGAAAATAAGAGGGCAAAATTTACAAGCTACTAATTTGGCGTAGAGAAATTGTAACAAATAAAAAGAAACCTCCATGATAACTCAAAACTTAGTGACCGTGTGCTGAGAAAACAAAGGCCACAACCTCGAAAAACATCGAACTAAGAGCAAGGATAAACAATGAGAAACAAGTTAGATTACAATCACTCCGAAAACTGATGTCTGGTCGTCAAACAAATTTCTCAATCCCGCATCAATTTCAAGGTTGTTTCTCAAAAAAGGGAAAGGCAACTATCATCTTTCAAAGAAACAGTGGCTCCAGGAACAAGCCATGGGCTAGAAAAACTCGTGTGGATGTTTCCAAAACCTTTGTTCACACCTTCACACCAGCTGAAGTCCTGTGTAACAAGATCTCCTCCTATGCTAGCAATAACCAGGGAAACACCGCATAAATTCTTGATCAAGTCCTCCCCACCTTCAGGATCCAAGAAGTCCTCCAACAATTTAGAAATTGTTGGAGGCCAACCCTTTGAGAGAGAAACAAGCCTTAAAGAAATGTTATATTTATATATGAAGATGTTAGTAATTTAATTGTCGCATGAGCAAGGCGAGAAGGGTGGGCAGGCTACATATTAAACCTGTGTGGCTTTGAACCCGGATCAAGTTTGAAAATCCAAAACCCAAACCCATTTATACCCGTTATTTTGTCCAAACTCCGTCCTATTGAGGCAGACAGACACGAACCCAAAACTTCACATCCCTGCCACACATGTAAAATCCAATGCCCAAATCCCATTTTTTTTTCGGTTTTGTACCTAGCTAACTCTTAATCTCGAATTTTGCTTTTATCTTTTCTAATTTTTCATTTACTTTCTAAACAACATTCTCCAATTTTCAAGTAAATTAGATTTTTTTTTATTACTATTAAATAAGGTAAATTTTGTTGTAAATCAAAAGAATTAGAGAGAAATAAGGAAGAGACAAAGAGAGAATTCAGAGGAAATTTTTGATCATATCTATTTCATGTTGATTAAGCCTATTTATAGGTTTATAAAGTGAGAAGGCCAAAGCCTTACATAAATGATACATTTACAAGAGAAAGTCAAAAGTCAAGTATATCAATGGAATGACATCAGAACCATCGAGTCATTATACAACGAATGACATTAAATCCATCGAGTCATTATGGTCATTCAAAATCCAATATTTATAACACTCAATGACCATAACATTAAGAATAAACTTTATCAGACTACTCGTTAAAAACCTCGCAAGAAACCCAAGGATAAAACCTCGGACGAAGGAAAAGAGCGCAGCAGACACTCAATTTTCTCGTCATGCTCCTCATGTCAACATCCTTACTTTTCGCATTCCAACCTTGTAAATTAATTTCTTTAACGCCAGTTTGGTGAATGCCTTATGCATCAGATCCGCTAGATTATCACTTGATCGTATTTGCCGGACATCAATTTCACCATTCTTCCGAAGCCTGGGCCGGTATAGAAAATTTCGTGAAATGTGTTTGGTCTTATCTCCTTGATGTAACCTCCTTGATTTGTGCAATGCAGCAAAGCATTGTCTTCAAATAATATCGTTAAATTTCGCTGATGCAGGAGAGCCCACATGATTCTTAATATGGTGGATCATCGATCTAGCTTCATGGTGCATTCACGACCAGCTTCATGAATTGCAAGAATTTCTCGAATGATTTGACGATGTAGCCACCATCACCGGCTCGACAGATCTCCATGAGATAGCGCCCATCAGAAGCTAAAAACATACCCTGCCAGGATCTAGCCTTATAAGTGATCTGAAAGATATCCTACATCTACATATCCGAGTAGTTTTTGTTTTGACTCATTTGAGTAGAATAAGCCCATATTTGTAGTTCCGCTGAGATAACGCACTATATGTGGATACCTTTCCAATGTCTTCGGGTCGAGCCAACCGCACCGGCTAATAAAATTCACGTAAAAGCAACATTCGGCCTCAGACAATTAGTAAGATACATAAGTGCACCAATGGCACTAAGATATGGTACTTCAAATACACTCTCACCCTTTTCACAAGGACTGAAGGGTCATTTTTCATCAAGCGATCTAACAACCATGTGAGCTTAACGGACGTGCTTTATCCATATTAAACCGCTTCAAGATTTTCTTAATATACGTTGATTGATGAACCAACACTCCATTTGGAAAATGCTCGATCTCGCAGCGATGCAAAAATTTTGTTTTCCAAGATCTTTCTATCAAATTCTTCTTTAAATATTTCACAAGCAGAGCTTCTTCAGAGTTCCAATCAAGATTTAAATCATCAACATAAACAAAGAATAATTGCAAACTGCTTCGATTTCTTAATGAAAACGCATGGACATGTAGGTTATTCCACATAATTCTTCTTTAGTAAATATTCACTAAGGCGATTGTACCACATGTCCTGGATTGCTTTTAATCCATACAAAGATCTTTTTGTAGCTTAATTCGATAACATGTTACGAGGTTTTCAGACTAATCGTTTCGTGCGCTTAAATCCTTCAGGATTTTCATGTGTATATCACTATCTATGATCCATATAAATATGCAAAGGACAAATATCCATGAGACGTATATCAAGTTCTTCCGATACACTGAACTTATCAAAAGCTAAATGTGATCGCCCACGATACAAAAATATGTTTCTCATAGTCAATGCCAGTCTTTGTGAGAAACCTTGTGCTACTAATCGTGCCTTATACCTTATGATATCATTCCTTATCATAGCTCACAGCATAAATACCCATTTGTTCCCAACAGTTTTATATTTCTGCGTGTGTTCGACTACAGTCCAAAAACATCTCGCTTTATCAATGAATGTAATTCTCGCTTCGCATTGCCTCTCTCCATTTTGGCCAATCATTTCTTTGTCTACATTCATTCACATTTTGTGGCTCTAGATCATCATCATTTTGTATGATGTCTAAGGCCACTTGGAAAGCAAAAATATTATTCACATCAAAATTATTTCGATCCCATTTTTCACCCTTGTGCACATAACTTATTGAGATCTCATTATTTTCAGGTACCTGTACTTCTTCTGGGGTTATTTGTTCATTTTGTATCTCTTCAGGGATTTGGTTTTCAATATTTGACTCTTCGTGGTCATTTTACTTTCCATTTGTTCTCCGGTCTCCGGAGTTATGTCTTTTCGACTCCACTGGTCTCCCACGCTTCGAGCTGTTTTAATTCTCAAATGTTTTTGTCCTTCGATATCAACCCTCGTGCTGGAACATTTGCAGCGGGATATGTGACTTTGTCACTCTCTTTGTATCAACAAATGCATCTGCAATTGATTCATAAAGATTTTGCAAATGAATGATCATTTGAACTTCCAGTTCACATTGATTAGTACGTTGATCAAGATGAGATAATGTAGATGCATTCCAAGTGATCTCATGTCGTCCTTCTGGGATCGATTTTTCTCCCCCTAATTGTGGGAACACTGTTTCATTAAAATGACAATACAAATCGCGGCTCTAAAACATTTCCCGTTATGGGTTCCAAAGTATTTTATGATAGACGACGAATCAAACCTACATAAATCCCACCTCTACGTCAGGGGACCCATCTTCAAAAGTGCTGTGTGTGCAATTGGTGATAAACGCACAACCAAAAATTCAAGAAATGAGAAATATTTGGTTGTGTACCAAGTACAAGTTGTGAAGGGAGTACCATGGTAAGATGTTGGTCTAATTTCTTATTAGATCAGAAGATGCATAATAGCACGCCCCCATGTAGATGTCGGGTAATTGCTTTCATCAATAATACACACTGGAAGACGTTTTAATCAATGATTCTCGCTAAACCATTTTGGGTATGAACATGGGAGCAAATGTAACGTTCAACATTTATCCCAATTGACATACAAAAATTATTGAAAGTTCGGGATGTACCAAAGATTATCAAGTCTAATGGTCTTAATCGATAGTCTCGAAAAATGCTCTTAATTTAATTATTTCAGGCAAAGGAAATGCAAAGGCAACATTGGAGCTGTAGAAAGAAGACACACATGTGACCATCTAGAGCTGGAGACATCTATTAGACCATAAAATAACTAAAAGGTCCACATGGTGATGAATAGGTCCACATATATCCCCATGTATTCTTTCTAAAAAGACCTATGACTGCATACGATTTTATTATCAGATGGCTCCGGACAATTAACTTACCCCCGTGAACAAGCTTCACAAGAAAGTTCATTCGCAAAAGAATCTTCCTGGTTCTTTAATGGATGCCCATTTGAGTGTTCTATGATTCGGTCGTATCATTGAAGATCCGTGATGACCAAGTCATTACGCCAGCATTAAAAATCTGGGTCGCTGGAACTTCTGGTTCACTACAACATTTGATTCAATAGACTTTATGGTCGTATGATATAACCCGGAGGAGAATGCTGAGAGCTTTCTGCAACAATATTTTTTCCATAAATTATAGAGGTAATGTATAAACATTCTTTATCACCTTCATTCATAGTTTTCCCGACATGATATCCATTTCATGATATCTTAAACTCAAAGAAATTTCTTCTCCGGATTTACAGAATATAATGCATCATTTTATATGAAATCCGCTCCATTTGGTAGTACTATGTTTGCTCTTCCAGAGCCTTCAATTAAATTTGATGTACCGTATATCAGACTAATCGGTGTTTCATATTATTAAATTGAAGAAATATATTTTTCTGGCATTGTATTGTGCGGTCATGCTAAATCAAGAAGACATACATCACCTTCATTCATCTTGAAATTCAAGAACACTTATATTTAGAGAAAATACAAAATTACATTTAAACACACCAAAAATAAATACATATACTTATTTAACATTGTCATTTACATCATCTATTAAATAATCGAAATTTCACTGACCTATAAAGAAATCATTATCAAAATATGATAGGTCCATTCCATTACTGTCTGTGAAATTCATTTTTATTTTCTTTCCATTTTCCTTTAATGATGCTTGATATAGATCTACTAGATGTTTGGCCGTACGACAGGTACGAGACCAGTGTCCTTCCATACCACATCTATAACATGTGTCTTCGAGGAGCCTTGGATTTTTCTTTGCACTTTCATTTTCGTCTGTGCTCATTATTATTCCACTTCGGGTGGTGAAACGGAGCTTTCTTTTTCCTCGATAAGAAGAAGAATTGTTATATTGTCGGAATTCCGGGCCGACTTCGAATTACCGACCACGCCCTCGCCCACGCCATAATTTCGGGATGATATTGCATTCACTTCTGAATGCTTCTCGTATCCAAAGGACGGGGATCGGAGGATTTTTCATTAGTAGCTCATTATTCGTTCACTACCAAGACACGATATTAATTGAGAATATTCTGTAAATCTACGCCTCGATTGTCGCCGCAGAGCATTCAGGCGTGAAACGTTGTAAACGTTTTCTGCTACGTCTTCTTCGTGGATATTTTCTCCGCAGCTTTTCAACCTGAGAGCTTATTTTAAATAAAAGCAGAGTTATATTCGCTAACTGTTTTAAAGCCTGTGAACCCTCAAAGCAGATCCACTACAATGTTTTCTGAAATCACGCTCTGGGTGGTCAAATCTCTTCTTCAATTCACCATAAAATAAGAGGATCTTTTACGCTACATACTCAATTTTAAGATCCTCATGGAGATGGTGTCTAAGGAAATTAGTGTGCTGCACTGTCTCCGCAGTGGACCTTTGATTTTCTTCTTTAATGGTTTCTCCAAGATTTGTAGCCTCTAAATTTATCTCAAGATTCAGGACCCAAGATAGATAGTTTTTACCAGAAATGTCAAGTGCAATAAAACTGAGAGATGAAATTTTTTACATTTTTGGTAAACACTATATGATAAATTGAAAATGATTTTTTCACAAAATAAAATAAAATAACGTTACCTTTTCTAGAGCGTAGTCGCACGATAACGTATTTGTAAATCAAAAGAATTGCAGGTAAATACAGTTATAATGTTATAATTCGTATAGAAATTCGATCATATCTATTTCTGATGTTGACAGTTCTTTATTTATAAGATATGTTCGAGAAGGCCAAGCCTCACATAAACGATACATTAATACGGTAGTTTCAAAATAAGCACAACGAATTTACATCGTGAACCACCGAAATATTATAATAATAACGAATCTACATCAGAACCACCTAGCTCATTACTGGCCATTCAAAATCCAATATTTATAACAAATTCCGGAAATTTTTAAATTTTTTTAATTAATTTTATAAAAATAATTTTGTTATTTTATGTTTTGAAAATCTGCTTAATTAAAGATAACTTAATACGGATTTTTTTTTTGGAAAAAAAAAATTAAAAAAACATCACCCAAAAGTTCATCGGTGCATTTTGGAAATAATGAGTACACCCAAACATTTCTCAATAGACAATTTTGCCCTCAAATCAACACACATCAGTGGTCCCATGCTTCCAATGTTGGATGTAACTCTTGATAAAAATAATGGAGTAATTGGATAGGGTTGTACAGTTGCATAGACACTACAATAATATAACTGTTACATTAATAAAATTTTCCATAGCACTAGACGTAAAATAATGGAGGTAACTAGTACAATTGCATATAAGGTAGCTGGAGGTTCGTGTACGCTACAATAATACAATTGTTACATTACTAAAAATTTTCATTAATGCAAACTCACATGTAACATTAATATACGGCTAATAAAACCTACATTATATGATTATATTTATTATTAATAATTATTTTATTTCAATATATAAGTTTTTTTTACAGCATTTCAATATATTAGTTTTTTTAATACATTCTTGTTTCAAGGTAATAGTAAATTGTTCGAACTTGAGATCATTTATTCTTCTCTACCCTCTTTTAACGTCTAACGCTCTATCACTGAAGCAAAGACGACGAATCATTTCAATATATTAGTTAAAAATAAAGAAAATAATTAATTACATAAATTGTGACTCCAAGTTTTCCATTTTTTCATTTTCACGTCTTAACTTTATTTTTATTCAATCAAGATCTATTTTTCTATTTTCTAAAGGCCTCAACTTTATTTTGCAATCAAATGTCTAAACTTTTTATTTTTTCTATTTTGGTGTCTAAACTTTCTTACTTTTTTTTTTTCTATTTAGTGTCTCAAGTTTATTTTGTTTAATCAAGTGTCTAACATTTTTGTATTTTTCTATTTTGGTATTTCAATTTTTTTTTGCTCTAATCAAGTATTTGAACTTTTAATTTTTGTTCAATCAAGTGCTCCCAAACCCATCAAAATTTAATAGAATATTTGCATAAGAAAAAACTGCATCCAAATAACATTTTTATTATATAAAATGATGAAATTGCTTAAATGACCTTTAACGAGGTGAAATGGTAATATTAGCCTTTCCATTGTTCATTACAATATAAAATAAACTGATTGAATTGGCCGTTATGGAAAACAATAATATTTTAATTATTTTAAAATAGTTGTACTAACTAATGTTTATTTTTAATTATTAATATATGATTTTTATTTTCACATAATCCTTAGAAAACAAGTAAAAATAATAGAAGAAATTAAAAGTTGTTTTTTATTGTTATATTTTTTTTAAGAAATTTTTTTATTTTTTATCTTAATTTTGTAGTAGTCAATTTTATCAATTTCTTTTTTATTTTATCAAATAGATATAGTAAAGTCTTTAATGTAGAAAGAATAATATTATCATTTCACCTCGTTACAGGTTATTTAAGTAATTTCATTATTTTACATGACATGGAATGTCGTTTGAATTTAATTTTTCATAATTCAAATATCTTAATAGGTTTTTATTGGTCAAGAAACACTTGATTGAACAAAAATTAAAAGTTTAAGCACTTGATTGAACAAAAATTAAAAGTTGAGACATCAAAATAAAAAAAAAAAGTTTAGATACTTGATTGAACAAAAATAAAGTTGAGATACCAAAATAAAAACAATAAAAAAGTTTAGACACTTAATTGGACAAAAAAAGGTTGAAATTCTAAAATAGAAAAAAAAAAGTTTAGACACTTAATTATACAAAAATAAAGCTGATACACTAAAATAGAGAAAATCAAAAAGTTTAGATACTTAATTGAACAAAAATAAAATTGAGATACCAAAATATAAAAAATGGAAAAGTTGAGACACCATATGTAATAAACCCAAAAGAAAATAATAAACAAATGTATTTTTTTTTTAAGTAAAGATATTTTTAATTAAGTTGATTTCTAAAATTAGTGAAAATGAGAAATTATTTTACAAAGTTAATAAAAAATAAAATATCAATAAACCACAAATTTTACTTTTCCAATCATAATCAATAAATTTAATTTGATGGGAGGTTGGAGGAAGTTTGGGAGTTTATATATATATAGGCATATATATATATATATATATATATATATATATATATATAAGGGAAGATGGGTTGGGCTGAACAAAGAAAGGTGTGGTAGGTAGAGTGTTTGGGTGGGGTAATTTTGAAAAAACAAACGTAAAAGGATCTGCTCCACTGTATAAAATGTGTCTTTTTTTTTTTTTTTAAGTTAATTATTTTTAATATAATATAGTAAACTGTCCTAGGGACTTGAACCTTTCCCTCTGTCATGTCCTGACTTTAAATTAGACATTTTAACAAATTGAACTAGACATGTTGACAATGTGCCTTTAAAAAAAAAATGTATTTTTCTGAAATAAGTATCTTCGGATGTTGTTTAAGAAAAAAAAAAGTAAGTATTTTTGGATTTTTTTTTCCTGTTATTAAGCCCAAAATGGTTGCCCTCTAAGGTGACTAGTTAGTGGGGTTCTTGTAGAAGGCATTATATTCATATTAAACCCAAATCTTATCAACATGAACATTTAGAAGCGTTAGTCATTTAACATAGTATCAAATACTGATTTGGTAGGAAAACCTGGGTTCGAAACACGTGAGAGAAGGTGTTAAAGACATTATATTCATATTAAACCTAAATCCTATAAACTTGAACTTATAAAAGAGTTGGTCATTTAACACTTCTCACCACCCTTGATCTTGAATTCTTTATTAGTGTTCTCAATCCCTACATCCCCTCTCAAGAAGATAGCTCCTTATGAAGGACCACCTTGGTGGGTTTTCCGTTACACCTTTAGAAACAACTATGATTGGAAGCATATATGGCGAATGGTGCACTAGAGCTCTATTTGTTTATAATTTTTAAAAACTGCTTTTGTTCTAAAACACTTATATCAAAGAAAACATAAAAAAAAAAAAATTGATTCTTTTTCTTCTTTTTCTTCTTTTTTTTTTCTTTTTTTGTTCTGAAAAGCACAAAAAACATAGAATATACTAAATAAAGATAATAACAACATTTTTAAAAAAAACAAAGAAAATTATGTTCTTTATGTTTTTAAAAAATATTAATATGAATCAAACAAGTACTAGGGTTATCGTTCCCACCTTTGACCCTGATTATTTGTAATCCTCCTTCTAAACAATCACACTAAATCCATTTGTTGAAGCATATGGGGAATGAAAATGGTAAGTATATTTGAAAAGCACACTAAATTTTCAAAAGATGGCTTATAAACAATCACTTTGCAGGTGATTGATTCGTCTAAAAATCCATTTGTTTTGTAATAATTAGTTTATATCAAAACATTAAGTCATCACCTGCTTACAAAATTAGTTGATAACAACATGGAGTGATTCGGAGAGACATTAGCTGAAAATGCTTCTTTACAAAAATTAGCTACTCAAAATTTGTTTAAATCATTTTTCAATAAAATGATTTGTGCTCGATTCAAAATCATTTGGTCAATGGGTCTTCAAAAATAAAATAAAATAAAAAACAAATGTTAAGATTTAATACGGAAATCAACACACAATATTCCAGATTATTGAATTCAAACTCATCTTTGATAATAAAATAATAATAAAAAATATATATATTACATAATGTCAAGAATTATGCAATGCATGCAGAGATTTCCTTCGCTTTATGTATCTTAAATCATCGATCTCTTCTCTTCTCCTTATCAAACTTGATACACGTAATTACTTTTCAGATCGATTCAAGAATAGTTTAACCGCATATGAAGGGGTTTCTATATATAACTTATTGATAGAAGAAGAGGGCTAAGAATACACGTTCAAAAACCGTTCTAAACGTGTTATTTGAATAACTGTTCTTATTCCAAAATAATAAATTATATTTATTATAATTTATTAGTAAAAACTAAGTTATTTGAATAATCACGAGCCCAAAAATAATAAATTATATTTATTATAATTTATTATAAAGAATGGTTATTTGAATAACTGTTCTTATTCCAAAATAATAAATTATATTTATTATAATTTATTATAATTTACCCACTCCATCAAGGGTAAATATCTTCACAACAGTTTAAAGATATTGGGTATTTTTTAATTACAACATTAAGAAGGGCCACCCACTTAATTTTAATGTGGAAACAACATTCTCCCATTTGGCCCACTAAACCGATTATGAAAACTATATGTGATCACGATTTCAATAAACTTAGCCAATACGTCCAAAATCATATACCATAATACTGAATTAGTTTAGATCATAAATGCGAGTCATGGCGGTCACATGACCATAATGTCATGTTTCCTTCCATGCACCACACATCAATAACCCTTACTAACCCAAATTCATGGTAATGCCAACAAATTTATAATTTGTCTTCATCATGACAATCTTTTTTATCAAACAATAAAACGTGCACCCATAATTGAAAAACAAGAATAAATGTATACAATTTTAATGCGCAAATTGTCAATTACATAACCACTATTCATTATCATATATATTATGGATACTCAAAAGGCCCATCCTCATAACATGTTCTAATGCCTTTGAGGTAACTTTAGTTAATGGATGAGCAACCATAAGTGTGGTCCTAATATTTTCAATTGACACTTGTTGTTTCTCGGACTCTTTCTTTAACAACTAAATACTTTAACCATGTGTTTCGACATCCACTAGAAAATTGTCATTCTTAGAGAAGAAAATGTACCGCTTGTTATCACAATATATTCCTCAAAGGTTTAGCAATGTAGTCGACAACACCAAGCCCGAGACAAAAATTCCGCAACCATAAAGCATGACTTAAAGCTTCAAACAAGCAACAAACCGCCTCCATCGTGATAAAGCAAAGAATTGATTGTTTTTCACTCTTCTACGGCATTGTCTCATTTGCTAGCATAAAGACAAATCCCGGTTGACTTTAAGCTATCGTGAGACAACCACATAATCGAATCCGAGTAACCGACAACCTCTAATTGTTCGGGATCTTTATAAGTGAGTATATATTCCTTGTCCCTTGTAAGTACCTCATCACTTCCTTTGCTTCAAAGGTTCGAACTCCTGATCACTTTGGTATCTTTCCTAACACGCCTACAACAAAGTCGAGCATCCCGCCTTCTGCATATGTTCGAGCCGCATATCAAACTCCCCACGCCTGATGATAAGGAATTTTCTTCATTCGCTTCCTTTCCATGTTATTCGGGCATTGAATTTACTTAATTTGTCACCTTTCAATATAAAGTAATACCCGATGAACATGACCTGCATATTAAATCTCTCAAACCCGATCAATATATCCTTTCGAGAAAACTTAAGACTCGAGATCGATCCCTAAAGATCTCGACATGCCACAACATAGTTTGCCTCACCCATATCAACTATATGAAAGTTTTTAAAGAAATATTCCTTGGTTTCACTCTTAATAAACCACATCACCGCTAGCAAGCAAAATATCATCCACACAAGACATAAATGTAAACTTGTTCCCACTAACTTTCGATATATACACCGATCAACAAATGTTCTCTTTAAATCGAAGATGCATGGTATTATTAAACTTGCACATACCATTGTCCGAAGTCATTTAAGACCGTGAATGGATTTTTAATTTGCAACCAGTGTTCATTTCCTCTTTTTCGAACCCCTTCGTTTGCTCCATGTAGATATCTTCATCCAAATTCCCATTTAAGAATGCAATTTTCACATCCATTTGATGTAACTTTAAATCAAAAATGAGCTATTAAGTGCCATGATGATTCTAAGCTTAATCTTTCGAACTCCGAGAGAGTTGCATTTTGTAATCGATACTTTTGAGTGCGAAACCTGGCCATTAAGTCCGTTTCCCAATCGTTTCGATATCGCTTTTGTACGTCGTGCTTTGTCTTGGGAAGACCTCATTACACGACGGGTTTACAACTATTAGCAATTCGACAGAGATCCCGCACACCACATGGGCCATGATTTCAACTTCATTCATACCTTCCATCCATTTACCAGAATCATCACTTTCCATGGCTTGTGAAAACGTAAACCGATCCTTCCTTATCCCAATATCAAAATCAGATTCCTATAAATATTACCCACATAATCATCTCTGTGAATGGTTGTGTCTCCTTTCTCTCTTTGAGATCTCCTCAAAGGTGCCGGTCAGGTGGCTCTACAACATTTTCAATGGCAATATTTTTCGTGGTAATGAACCATCTCTATTATGTTGCACATTTTCTCAACTTGTTGAAAACGTGCCGAGGGACAATAATTTTGAGGTAAAAAGAGGCGGATATCCACTCTTATCTCTTCAACATCTACCTTTCGTTCATTACTCCCACTAATTTCGCCATTCTAAGAATCCGCATTACCTAAGCCAACTATTCTCACACTGCGGGTTAAGACACAAAATTGCACTTTCGATTTATCTAGATAGCCAATGAAATATCCGTATATCGTTCGAATCGTTTTCATGTGGGTTATAGATTCTTAGTTTCCACTCTGACAACCCCATATATGTATATGTCTCAAGTTAGGTTTCCTACCACCATAACTCGAAAGGAGTTTTTGAACTCCGCCTTACTAGGAATCACTAAGATATACATCAAGGGGTTTTTAAGGTTTCACCCCACAATGAAATAGTACAGTAAGAGTAACTCATCATACTCCTAACCATTTCCATTAATGTGCGATACGCCTTAGCAACACCAATTGCTAGGCGTACTGTGCATTGTGTGTACAGCACGAATGCCATATTCAAGGAATTTTGGCAAAAGGACCGTGATTTTGTCCTCGATTCATCATATCTCGCTTATAATATTCACCGCCGATCCGATCTCACAATTTTAATATTTTTCAATTGTCTCGACTGCTATGAAATATCTCAAGATGTCAAATGGGCCCGAGACTTTTCATGCATTAGATAAACATAACCATAACGAGATAGATCATCTATAAAGGTGATAAAATATTTCTCTCTTGTAAAACATGGAAACGTAGGGAGTTGTCCACAAATATCCGTATGAATTATCTCAAGGAGTTCATTACTTTCATAAGACCTTTCTTGTATGTTTAGTTTGCTTCTCTCCCTTTATGCAATCCACGATACATGAAAATCATGAAGTCAAGATTTTGTAAAATTCCTTCCTTCACTAATTTCAATTCTTTCCCCGAGATGTGCCGTAGTCTTCGTGCCACAAGATCAAGAATTTTCATTAATTAAGCCACGTTTTGGAACCAACATTTGAATGTGGTTATTAAAGCTTGTGCAAATTCATGATTCAAGGAAATTCTTATATAAACCATCACATAAAATACAGAACCAACTGTAATGTAATTCTAATATCAAACTTAATTGTCCTTAACCGAATAAAAACACATCCAAAGAAGTATCTAATTTACGTGAAACTAAATTCCTAATCAGAGATAGAAGGTACATAAAAAGTGTTTAAAAGATCCATTCACGACCGGCTCCTCCTCTAATAGTAAGCGATAGGCACCAACAACTATCACTCCAACCTTGAGACGGTTTCCCATATAGAGGAACTTTTCACTTTCCTTGGTTTCATGTAGTGAACTTGCACACCAATACATGAGTCAGGCTCCGTAATCAATCCACCAAGTATTTGAAGGAACTTCAAGAAGATTGATTCATAACATACAAAAGAAAGATTTATACCTCTCTTTTCTAACCAAGCCTTACGCTGATACGCCTCCTTCTTCACACGCCTTCTTGCCACAAAAGTAAAGAACTTACGTTGAATTTTCCATTATGACTCGCTACCTTCCTCGTGTCCACTTTTCTTAGGTGGAAAGTTCTTTCCTTTTTGAATTTTCCTTCTTTTCGCACCCATGAGTTACAAAGAAGAGCAAGATTATGTCCTTCCTTGTCTTAATCTCACTTCCTCTTTGTATACATTTATATCGGTGACCTCATTCAAGTTCCACTTATCACCGGTTAGTATTATAAAGGATTTTGAATGGAGCAACCGTGATGGAAGTGAGTTATGACAACCGGCATCAAGAAGGACTCATCCATACCCATGCCTAGTGCCTTAAGCTTCTCATGCGCAGCCTTCGCCATGTTTAAAATATGTCATTAATACCTTTCGACCATCATATTTCATGGTGGTCACTCCAACATCAATGCGCTTTACAGCGGATTTATCACACTAAGCGCCCCGAACGTATTTCGTAAATTCCGAGGCAAACTCGGCTCAAGGAGAGAGGTCTTGATATTATTGGCAATAGTCATTCTCATAAACATCGGGATCGAGTCTATCGGATCTTGCCGTGCTTTGATCGTTCCACTTCCTCCTGACATCACATCCGGTAGTTTTCGTGAGGTTTATCCGCTATTAAAGCCGTCAAGATCCAATACGCCCAAAGGGAGAATTGGAACCTCATACCATCTCTAAAAGTTCGACCCATCAAAAACAACCATTCCGTATGCTAAGTGAGGAGCGGAATTTGTATGGGAACTCCGTGATAGTATGAGAAATAATGTGCTCACAATAAGGCCTCAAGTATAAAATAAATAGCAATGAACTATTGATATCATTAAAATTCTCCTTCGTAAATTTTAACATATCCAAAGTGTTCACTGGGAGGGAGCTTAAAACACTTTTTTATTTTCATGCCATTTATATGTTACCTTGGGTATCCATTTTACCTTTTCTAAGAAACACAAAAATAAAACTATTAATTAATAATTAGCGTAAATGGACTCTCCTTTCGGGTTAGTCTCATTCCTCCTAATTATAAAGAGAATTATTAAGAATTTTATGAGTCTCCCTTTATTCCTTTTATGCAATTCAATAAATACAAGGCTCACTAATTTAGGTTACTTTGGAAACTATCTAAATTAGTTAACCTTACATTTATAAATTTTTGGATAAAATTTCACAAGATGAAATTAATTCTTTTATTTGAGTTAAAAATCAAGGAAATAGTATCGTTAAAAATCAAAGAAATCGGCATTCATCAGATATAATAATAATTTCACAAAGGTTCAAATCACAGGATACATGGACATCTTAAAAGAGAATTTCGCTCATATTCAAATAAGGATAATGACACCCACAACTGTTGTGATTCTATATTTCTCCTTTATTAAAGCTTCTAACTGGGTGTCCGCGCGCCCTCGAAATGCCAATGGCGCCAAAAGAATGGCGCCCGAAATGGCCACCTGACCGACGCCAAACCGCATCTCTCACCGACATTATCTCAATCACATTTGCAAGGAAAAAAAATAAAAAATCTTCCTTCTAATGCTGCTGAGGCTTCTTTATTTTTTTCGTGAGACTTAATTAATCGAAGATAAATTCAAAATTTAATCTTTATAAACAATGATTCTCAATATTTAAATTCAATCAGCCTAATACCATTTGTTAAGATTTAATAAGGAAATCAACACACAATATTCCAGATCATTGAATTCAAACTCATCTCTAATAATAAAACAATAATAAAAAAAAAAAAAAAAAAAAATAGATTACATACCGTTCAAGAACATACCCATGAGAGATTTCCTTCAGTTTATAGATCTTAAATTCTTGATCTCTTCTTCTCCTTATCAAACTTTGATACATAAAATTATTTTCTGTAATTGATGGAAGAGTGCTCTAACCGCATATAAAGGGGTTTATATATATAACTTATTGATAGGAGAAGAGGGCCAATAATACACGTTTAAAAACCATTCTAAACGTGTTATTTGAATAACTGTTCTTATTCCAAAATAATAAATTATATTTATTATAAGTTATTATAATTTACCCACTCCATCAAGGGTAAATATCTTCATACGCTTAAAGATATCAAGATTCTTTTAATTGGCTAAATACTAGGTTAGTGGGCCACCCACTTAATTTTAATGTGGAAATAACAACAAAGTCATACAATACAAAAAAATTATCAAAGGATCGACTTTTTTGGGTTTACATTCAAATAATAAGTGAGATTTATCAACTAACTAAAGTCCTATAAAGAAAATCTTCACTTTTGCAAAAAAAAAAAAAAAACAAATCTCATTGCATATAATGGGATTGAAACCCAAGACTAGTGAAATACAAGCCTAACTATTCTAACACTTAAAATAATATAAAATATGTATCTTATATATATATATATATATATATATATATAATAGTCCTCATAAAGTAAAAGGTGCAAAAATTCCTAAACTAGCACAATTAGATCATAGGAAATTGACTTGTAGCAAATTATAGAGTTGTCTTTAGAACAAAACACACTAACAATAAAGGAAACATCTAGCTTATTTATCTAACTTACGGGATATTTAAATTTTTATCAAACCACTTAGATATAAAATTCCTTCCAAAGTCAATTCAAATAAAGGAACATTATTAGAAAATATCTCATGACCATAGATGTTAATCGATCCATCTCCTTAAAAGAAAAAGTCCAACAAACCTTAAAAAGGCATTACGAACAAAGGTCTTCTTAAGACATGAGAATACATATGCATAAAAAAGGGAATTTTTCACTTATCCCTCTTACTTGTTTTGCATGGAAGATAAAATCAATCTTCTTTTCCTCAACCCTCATATCTCTATAGTCTTCGTCCATATATCCCGAGCATTCTGCAAACATCTATAAAGCCTTACATTAAGTTGGCAAGTTGAAATTTACAAAGATGAAAGCACACATTAAGACAAAATTTATTTAGTCGAGGATAACTATGAAATGCTAAATCAAAATACTTCATACTATTCTTGTGTTCTTGAGCTCATTTACAAAGAATTCCTTAGAAGCCTCAATGAAGTTTGGGATTAAGGGATAGTCCAACTGATGTTGTCCACTTAGTGATTCTTCATCCATTTAGTGTCTCCTAAAGTGATATTTATTTAGTGCATATTTGATTGCTACCACAAAAGTGCATTGTTAAGAGCTTATTTCCTATGTGTTTTTTTTTTTTTTATCATTTTGCAACTAGGTTGTCAAATTTATACCTAATGGGTTTGCATAAAAAAAAAAAAAGATGACCTGCATTGGACATGAATCATGCTTGGGAATAGCTTGGAAGCATCAAAACATTAAAGAAAGAAGTCCGGAAGTGATATGGAGCAAAAAAATTAATCACATTTTAGCCTAATTTCAAATGGGTCTATGAATTTCTAGATTTGACGAAACAACTCCTAAAGGAGTCAAAACCATGTTTTAAACATTTTTAAGTGCATGTTGATATTTGTAAACATCTAATAACAAATCTCTCCAAAGACTATAAATAGAGACTTAGATCTAAAACTAAGAGGCTTTTTATCCTTGTACCTCTCTTCTCGGTCTAATATGATTTTCTCCCCTCACTTTCACCGGGCCAAACATGCATCATGGAGGCTAACATCATAAGCCTCGAGTGGCTGTTCATTCATCTCGGTTGTTAAGGAGCTAGTTAGTGATTCTATGGTGAATCGCTTTTGACATTTTACTAAAAGGCATTTGCTCGCTTTTGTTGGATTTAATTGCTAAAATTTAATTTTCTTTAAATTCTATTTGGATGCTTGGTACATTGCATGCTTATGTAACATTGAATTTTTAATGTTAGATTTTTTGTTTTCACATAGATGTAGAGTAGGTTTCTGATGAGAAGACACCACGAAAATCTCCACATGTTTGATGAGAAGAAGACACTAGGTAGGTCTGGACATGGAGTGAAACCCAACCCCAAATATCTCAACATGGTGGTGTGTGATCATCTACTAACAATATGGTCTACGGAGTTGCCGAATAACCAGGATCTTCAGAAATTTTAAATTTTATATTTCTTCTTAATTATTGCCTTTTTTTTATTTTTATCTTTAGATAATTAGTAGAGTAGATTTAGGAATCCACTATATCCATTAGTATGCATGTTTCGGTTATTAGCTTTGTATTTAAAGTCTCATAATTATAGGAATGGGAATAAGAAATTTGCTACTTATCTCTTTGTCAAACAAACAACCCTCGAGGGTTTTATCATTTGGTATCGAGCCTCATCCTAAATGGCAACCCATAAGGAGAGACTCAAAACTTTGGAAATCCATGTCAACAACATCCAAGAAGACATGGCTAAAATGTTTGCTGAGTTGCAAAGGCTATCTGAATCCCTGAATTTAAGAGGAGATGCATGGCAAGGAAGCCTTAGCCAAAGCAAGGTGAACAACCATTCACTGTGGACGGAGAGGACTCAAGAAGAGCATCCATCGCAGCGGGAAAAATGCTTGGAGCTCCTAAGGTATACTTCCAGACCAAAAGAATTATTCAAACAATCAGGCATCACAACATTCCATGCAGTATATGGACTACCTTCTCCGTTTATTCCTCGCTATTTTGTGGGTTCATCTCTAGTGGAAGAAGTAGACATAAGCCTTGTCGCTCCAGATCGTATTCTTTACCTTGCCACCAATCAATCTCGCATGAAACATCCGCCGATGTATGTAAACGAATGACGAAGCCTGGCTGTGGGGAATATCCCGTATTTGATGTTGCACAAAACATGTCAGCTTCGCGCGCCTTATCCAATCGTGGAAAGGGCTGGGTGTTGTGGCCATCAAGGACCACAAGAGAGTTCGGTACACCGCTATATCTCGCATTTCAAACAATAAATCGGGAGATGCGCGACAATGCGATTTAGAACCCTAAACATCCTAGCAACATTCGATCGATCAAGCAAAATTCAAAAACCACCATTAGCCAATTGTTAATAAAGTAGAATCTACCATGCGTAAGCATGCAACTCAGAAGACGCAACTATTTTAAAAGAGAGATTTCACGGCCAAACCCGAGGACAAGGTTATTCTCCTTGGAGGGGGTAATGATGAGAAGACACCATGTATACCACGAAAGTCTTCACGTGTTGATGAGAAGAAGACACCATGTAGGTCTGGAAGTGGAGTGAAACCCAACCCCAAATATCTTAACATGGTGGTGTGTGATCAACTGCTAACAATATGGTCTATATAGTTGTCAAATAACAAGGATCTTGAAGAATTTTAAATTTTATATTTCTTCTTAATCGTTAACAATGAGGAGATGAAATAGAACTTAAAGGATGAATTGAATTACCTAATTAAGTTGACTATGTACCGTCAACTTGATGGTCCTCATCACTACATCCTTACAAATAACCCACCTTGATGGGTTTTTTCACTACCCCTATTAGAAACACCTCTATTTGGAAACATATTTTAAAATCATATTAAAATTAAAAAAAAATCAAATTTTGAACATTGACTCCATAGGTGATTGATTATGTTATGGTCAATGGCATAATAATGAAATACAAAAACAAAGAAAAACACTAAATTTACATGGAAAACATTGCGAGAAAAAAACCACAAGGAGAGGAGATAGCTTTACTATGAATATGAGAGAATTTACAAAGTTCAACGGAATAGAGAATAAACCCTAATATGTTGATATGACGAAAATATCTGAGCAAAAAGGTCCAGTTGTGGGCTACGGGCCAGCCTAACAACCTAGCCCCTCTTCTACCACAACAATCCCTTTTTTTTTTTTTCTCAACTTTTTCTTTCACAAAAGTCGCACCGCTGGCCTTCAAATCGGACATAAGCCCAAAACCAAATTCAAGTCACAAATCAACTATCTCCACCTTGACACGAAATCTCATCACAAGAAGAAAACACCAATGAACTCCATATCTCAAAAGAAGATCAAAAACTACTCTTCCATAACAAAGCCTCATAGGGCAAAACTCAGCAACCAAGTCCCACCAAGTTTGAACAATGCACAAACTCGCTATAGAAGTGACTTAACATCATATCCGCAAGATTGTCTCTGGGTTGCAACTTTCACACACGTCACCACGGCGCAATAATCTCAAGGCACAAATTGATAACACAATTTCACATCGATATTATTCCTCCTTTCATGAAACATCTGATCTTTGGTGAGAAATATAGCACTCTGGCTATCACAAAACAATGTACTGATCTGCAACTGATCACTTAGCTCCCAAACATTCCTTTCAACCAAAGGTCTTCTTTACAAGTTTTCAGAATCGCTTATGTACTCGTCAGAAGCTAATAAAGATATCAGACCGAAGAGTAGCTTTCCAACTAATAGCACAACCTCCAATGGTGAATAAGTATCATGTAAGGGACCTCCTCTTATCGAGATGTCCAACATAATCAGAATCAACATACCCTGCAACTCCATCTCTAGTCCAACCAAACTGCAAACAATCACTACTGGATCCACGCAAGTATCGCATGATCCACCGAACTCGCTCTAATGCCTCATCAAGTTCTCGCTTATGTACCTTCCGACCGCATTGACTTTCATAAAGCCAAATCCGACACGAACACACCACGGCATTACATCAAAGAACCCACATCATTAGGAATATGGTACTCTAGACATGTAGTCAACCTCCTATATCTAATCAGGGACATGTATGTGATGAAAATCTTAAATGAGCTGCAAGTTGAGTAGTAACAGGCTTCACATTCTACATGTTGAACCTACAAAGCACCTTTTCAATATATCGTTTCTAACTCAAGGATAATCTTCTTACCACTCTATCCCTTAGAATCTCCATCCCAAGTATATTCTTAGCTGCTCCCAGATCTTTCATATCAAACTCATTATTAATTTGTGCTTTTACAATTTTTATCCCTCTTTACTCTTGGCTGCTATTAGCATGTCATCAACATATAAGAGCAAATATAGAAATGACTCATCATTGCATTTGTTCAAGTAGAAAATTAACTTATTTCTGTGCTTACTCCTCTTAAAATCATGAGAGATCATGAATGAGTCAAAACTTTTTTACCATTGTCTAGGAGATTATTCCAAACCATAAAGAGGCCTCTTAAGTAGGCAAACACAATCCTCCATACCTGAAACTGTAAAACCCTCTGGTTGCTACATATAGATGTCCTCCTCAAGCTTCCTATGTAAAAATGTAGTCTTCACCTCCAACTACTCAAGCTCATAATCATGAAAAGTCACAATCCCAAGCAAAGCTCGAATTGAGCTATGCTTCACCATTGGAAAGAATACATCTGTGAAGTCGACACCCTTATACCTTTCATTCTCAACACCTGGTGTTCCTTCTGTCTTCTTGAATACCCATTTGCACTGAATGGCTTTCTTCCCTTTAGGTAGCCTCACCATGTCCCATGTCCTATTTGTATGAAGGGACTCTATCTCTTCTTGCATAGCAATCATACACTTACCTAAATCACTGCAACTTACTGCCTTTTCATAAGTGGATGGCTCTTCATTGTACTCAATATTATCTGCTACACTCAAGGCATATGCAACCAGATCAACTTCACCATATTTATGTTGTGGCTTAATAGTCATCATCTCTCTATCTCTAGCAATAAAATATCAAGGTAATCGAACTTAAGTCGTAGAGCACTTCGCCTCATCCTACCTAGAAACCAAACTAGTCTCAAACTCCACTTGCTTATCAACTCTCTACACTTGAGTCTTTAGGAGCCAAAACCTGAATCATGAAAGTCTCATAAAAAATCACATATCTGCTAATTACCAATTTCTTAATTTCTATACACCACAATTTATAGCCTTCCACACCAGATTCATAACCAAGAAATATACACTTCATTGATCTAGGTTCTAACTTCCAACTATCAACATGGGAATATGCAAGGCATCCAAAAATTTTCAAAGCTAAATAAGTAGTCGGACTACCAGACCATACCTTTATAGCAACTGAGGCAGAATGGTTGATCAAATAACATGTAATGGACACAGCTTCTACCCAAAAAGACTTTGGCAACTAAGCATTAGAGAGCATGCATCTGATCTTCTCCATCAAAGTCTTATTCATACGCTCCGCCACACCATTCTGTTGTGAAGTATGATGAATTGTACGATGTCTAACAATTCCCTCTTTCTTACATAGAGTGTTAAACTCATCATAAATGTAATCCCCAACCTATTATCACGCAAAGACACTCACCCGCCCTTGTTTGCTTCAACTTTTTTAAATGTTAAAAACACATCACTTTTCTATTTCAGGAAAAATACGAGTACCTTACATGAGAAATCATAAATGATCGTCAACATATAATTAGTACCTCCCATAGATGATACTTTTGCAAGTCCGTAAAGGTCATAGTCGCGGCCCCTTTGACTTTTGAATGCTTGAAGAGAATCTAACTCACTTTTGTTTCCTAAAAACACAATGCTCACAAATTTGTAACTTACTGTTTTCATTCATTTAGGTCTTCTACTCAACTCCTCGCATACCATTTTCACTCATAAAATCTAAGACACATGCGCCGTAGCCGTCATCCTTCACAATGAATGAGATACAAATGAAGAAGATCTTCACACAGAAACTCGATAACATATAACATGGCAGTCTTTTGATGACCCTTCATCTTAACTAGGGCTCCTTTACTAATCTTCAAGACTTCACCTTCACTAGTGTACTTGTACCTTTTTGCGTCAAGAGTACTCTAGGATATCAAATTCCTTTTCAAATCAAGAACATGTTTGACACCACTAAGAGTAAGAACTACTCCATCAAACATCTTAATGTGAACTATCCCAATACCTGCTACCTCACAAGATGCATTGTTACCCATCAAAACCGCACCTTTATGCACAAGCACGGCGCAGAGAGCCGCCCCGACAAGTCATGTGAAATGTATAACCAAAATCTAAAATCCAATTCTCACCATCTCTCAAATCAACATCTAACGCAACCAGAAGTTCTCCACGCCTAACTGATTCCACAACACCGTCTACCGCATTTCCTAGATTTCTCTCCTTGTTATTTCCTGAATTTCTTCTCCCTTTTCTACAGCTTGAAACACTTCTTCTTGATGTGACCCTTTTTCTTGCAATAATTGAAAATTTTATAAGATATAAGATGTTACAAGTAGATGATAGAGATATGATCCGATAGGTTATATGCAAATGTTATATGCTAATATATGAGATGAATATATGATTGTCATACATAAACGAATAGATGGAACATGATAGGAACACATGAATGAGTAAAAGCATATATGATAGAAATATAGAAAGTACATGAATAGCTAACATGATGTAAACGCATAAAGGATATGATGCGAAATGATATAAAGTGATACTTAATGGGATAGAAAAGATATATATGAATATAGCGAATACAAGAGCGTATATAGGATGCATTCATGATATATGATGTGATTACATATATGATACGAAGACAAAACTAAATGATAGAGAATAAATCATAATGCTATTGATATACGACGTAAAATACCTGCCGAGCCGTCCGCCATTGCCACGGTCGGGCCATTGGCCTAACAACCCAACCCCCACTGCTACCACAACAGGTCCCTATTTTTTATTACCTTTCTTTCACAAAGGTTCCACCACGAGCGTGATGCCCCAACTTTCGAGGGTCCGTTTGACACCACAACTCATGGAATACATGTAGTCATTGGAGTGTCTCAATGTGCCACAAACGAGAATCTCTACCCGAGACTCAAATATAAGTAAACCGGTCACGTCTGACCCATACATCCACATCACCAAAAATATAATCAACTATATTAATTAGTTTCAAGAGTTAATTACTTGACTCTTTATACAAACATATATCGATCGAATGTTTCGCATTACGTTTTTACAAAATATATAATCAAAGCCACATGTCTAGCTTTCTTTCTCAAAAGATTCTCAGTGAGCTGCCTCCTAAACACTCCCCCAGACTGAAAATGGGGATCCACGATAATGAAGAAAGCCCAAGAGGCGATAATCTCCTAAGTTATATTGTTTCACCCAAGTACCATGCAATGTCACACACATTCAAGTACCCGTGATTCCTACTCGAATGTCTACATGCCCCGAGTCCTCACCGACTCCCTCACACATACTTATACTATGTATGAAAATCGTTTCCAAACAAAATATTTGTTTTATTCGTGGGCAACCCTCCAATATAAATACGTTGGACAATCCTCCGAGGTGAATTTGTTGGATAACTCTCCGAAACAATTTATGGGCCTTTCCGACGTGAATTGTTGAATGGTTTCCCAACACAATTCTTCGGACAACTTTTCGATAAAATTATTGGACAACCCTCCGATATGTACTAGTGAACATACTTTAATAATTTGTTGTTTGGGACAACCCGAAGATTTACGCCATGAACTCACACCTACTATTCTAGCATACCAAATAAGATACGGGTAACGCAATATGCCAATTCATTAACATTTATGTTAATATATCAAGCATGCATATATTAACAAAATTAACACAACAATATGTTATTCATCGTGAAGAAACAACACACACAAAATCGGCTCATTACTTCGCTAATAGAAAAATCCGACAGCTCAACTCGCATCGTCCAAATCATCACAACACACAATCAGGACCACCCGAAGGCAGTCTCCAAACCCAACCTGAACTATCCGACCAGTCTAAAATTTCCAGCCTTTGGTCCCACTCCGGGAGATCGAAACACATGGCCTTTCCAGCCCCAAACACACCAACCATTTGTATGGTTCTTAGACAAGAACTAAAACAAGTAGGAGAAGAACCTCTACCTCCCGGAGTTTGTCAAAACTCCACAATACTAGTACCCACGCGTAGCTCTTGCTAGTGGGGATCAACTTTGCATGTCAATTGGTTTTATTCGACTGACCGATCGCCGAAAAAATCTAAAGCAGGCGTGCACTCTTTCTCTCTAAAACCTTTCCTTCCTTTCTCTCTCTTTTCGTCTTCCCTCCCAAACCAGCTTTGTGTCAGATCGTCAAGTGAGGATGTCCCTCACTTGCCACTTGTCACTCTCTTAGTGGCTACATTGGATTCCACCTTATCACCTTATCCATTCACATGGATTTCCTTCCAACCACATGTTGCCATGTGTATCCTATGGTCCCACTTTTGCTCTTTGTTTGAGGCATTCTACACTTGACACGTGGCACCCTATGAGCCACTCAACACGCGCTGCGTCACGTCCTACTCAATGCCTCTCGAAAACGTAAAATTCGATCGCCCTGCACTGACGAAATTCGATGCTGCTTGCTAGGATTTTGCGATGATTTCAACTATGCGCCGTTTTTCTTATCATCCGAGATCTAGATAATTTCCGTATTTTGACCGAAATTACAATTTTGCCCTTTTCAAAAATTTTGGATTTTCTCGAGGTTTCACAACGAGCCTTCGAATTGGACAAAAGCCCAAAACCAAATTCGGGTCACAAATCAACATATTATTTCAAAAATCCATTTTTTGTAAGATTTAATGTAAATAACACTAAGGGTTCCTTCATAAAAGTATTCCTAATGAGAGAATTGATGAAAGTGTTATAGACTACAAGCCGCTTTAGAGGATTTAGAAGTATTGTGGGCATTCTATGGTTATGTTATTTTTCTCTAATCGCTACAACACTCTAATACGCCAAACATGTATTTATATTTGAGATATGGGATTTTTTTTCAGCCATGTACATTTTATTTTCTTATTGCTTATTCTCATTCATCACTTTTAACAAACCGGTATTAGAGCAAATCAGATTTAATCTCAACAATGGTAACAATTATGTATGTTATTTGTTGTTACATGGAAACACAAGATTTTTGTTATATGGCAAAATGAGATCTGCTCGATCAAAAAACCATATCTCAAACTCATCTTCATCTATCCACTTAGATACTTTTGAAGGAGAAAACCATCATTGCATATTCTTTGACTATTCTTGATTCAAAAGGGTACAAGTACACTAGTGAAGGTCTAGTTTCGATGATCAACAAAAGTACCTATTTTGTTATGAAAGGGAAGAGAAGGTCTACCAAGTTATTTATGTTATAGGGTTCTATCGCTACAAGTGATGCAACAGACACTACCCCTTCCATATTAGATGAAAGAGATATTATTATAAGTGTTAGTACTTGTTGACAGTATATTGTATGTTTCAGATCCAAATACCCTGATGTATGGATCAGACCTTGTTGATCTGTTTCTGACTCCGTCTCAAACTCCCCTCGGGGTCATAGTGTGTGCAGAGTAGATGTAAAATATTTAGCAATAATAGTAAAGGCACACATGATTTTTACATGGTTCAGCAACTTGCCTACGTCCACAGAGTTGTGCTCAGATGCAGGATTTCCACTTATCCGATTCAAGGTTTACAATTAGTCTTATGAGACTCCCTCTCTACCCACGACTCTTCTTGAAACCTAATCACTCCTAGTGGAATTCATAATGAATTCCCTCAATTCCCCTCTCTATAGCATCACACACCCATAACCCACAATATATCAAAATAAAACGAAGAATTTAAGAACCTTCATCTTTCACCAAAGGTGAAAGGCTTTTAACATGAAATACCTTAATCAAGAATATGCACTTCGCACTCCTTCAGCACGTCCAAACTTTGGTTGTTATTCTTCAAGCTTTGCTCCTGAAATTCGTGTTCAGCATCTTCCAAAAACCCAAATATATAGCCTTGTATATTCAGTTATGGAAGACTACATAAGGTTGGATCATTATCCTAATATGACTCCAAACCTACCTTGAATTATCCGAACTTTGCTTTAAGTTATCATGCGGAAATAGGAAACTTACTGCTCAAGTATCCTCTTCAAAATGGAATCCTTATTTAATTCTAATTCTAGTTTGATAGCTTAGAAGATCCAAACTTCTTGATTTGATCTTTATCCACTCAAGCTTAAAAGATCTTAGTGCCCATGCTTACTGCTTCCCAAGTATCTTCAGCTCATACGACCCTAGAACTAACTTGTATCCCACATCAGTTCCAACCTTAGTCTATACTCATCGAGTCTCGCTCGTCCCTACACTGTGGGATGGCCTTAGTGCTGACATCATCCTAGTTCTTCCAAGGAGTTCAATCTTGATCCTTCAAATGTTTATCAATTCTGATCTTCGAAGCAACCATCTTCTTATAGTATGCCAAGGACGAAGATATGGACAATCTCAAGCCCAACACTTGTGATAACCATATAAATATGATGAAAAAGTCACTCCTTATAGCATTGTTTCGATGGGCTTTGGGCTTTATGGAAGAGGTTGAGACTTTCTTTCTTGAAGATTGGAATTTGTTCATTCCTTGCATTAATTGGAATGCCCGTTAATGTGGAGTTTATTAGAGTTGTATGACTTGAATTCTATTTGACTTGACCTGAAAAGTTCTCATGATGCAACATTATGTATTTTTTAGGGATTTTTTTAGTAAAGTCCCATGACCCATTATTGATATTGTTAAGGTTTGAGTCTATTTAGTTTTGAAATACCAATAAATATATGATGTACCTTCTAGGGTTTGAGTAATTCATGAATTAAGATGACGAGTAGTATTGTGGGTATTCTGGTTTTGTAGTTTTTCCCTAACAATCGTAATATTCCAATACTATCTTTTATCTATATTTGAGATAGCGAAGTTTCTCCTCCTTGCACGCATATCCCTATTTAGGGTTTTCATGTAAATATATGTGCTCTGGTTTTATATTTTATTTCTAAGTTGTCTATCTCCCTATTTTTTTCTTTTATGTATGAGAGATATCACCATTGAAGCCAAAAAATAACTACAATGTATAAGAAATTACTAAGAATACATTTATGAATTTTGATGGATATACATAATCCTTAACAAAATATTCATTATATAGTATGAGTTCACATAAGCAAGAATAATAGTAAAATATAAGTTGCACAAATTCCTTAATTAACACATATTTTAGATTATAAGTAGTTGACTTGTTGTAACTTATGTGATTCAATCATTCAATAGTATTGCTCAAATAAATAAGAATAGTACTAATAAAGCAAAAAAGAAAAGTGCCCAAATTCTTAACAAAAATATCCATTATGTAATAAGAGTTCACATACAAGAATAATACTAAAATATAAGTTGCACAAATTCCTAAATTAACACATATTTTAGATTATAAGTATTTGATTTGTAACTTATGTGGTTCAGTCATGAAATAGTATTAGCTCCAATAAATAAGAATAGTAGTAATAAAAGAAAAAAAGTGCACAAATTCCCAAATTAGCATACATTTTATATTGTAAGTAGTAGACTTGTAACAAGTTACATACTTCAATCTTTAGAAAAAAAAAATACTGGAGATATCTAAAAAAATCTTTATTTAAGAAAAAAGCAAGACATTTAATTTAGAGATAAAAATATTTCTAAAGTTGGTTCAAATAATGGAAACATCTTTATGTTGAAGATGTTAATATATGCATCTTCTCAAAAGAAAAAGTCTAACATACCTAATTAAAAAATAAAATAAAAAAATGAAAAACCCTTCAAAGATGTGAGAAGATATATGCATAGATAAAGAAAAGATAAGTGAAGGTAGTGTTTCACTTACATTAGACTATGCACAAAAAACATCTCTTTCTTCTTCTGTAAAAAGAAAATAAAATAGATCTTCTTTAAATTCCTTTTCCTTAAGATCTTTCTACCACTGCCTCCGCCTTGCGTCAGCCACTGGTTAGAATCCAATTCTTCATAATCTTCCTCTTTATAGAATCTTATTCTTCAGAGTCTTCCTCATCATAACCCTGAGCATTCTGCAAACATAGAGTCATATTAAGTAAGAAAGATGAAAATTATCCAATTCTTCAAAATTTTCCTCATTATAATCCCAAGCATTTTGAAAATGCAAAGCTCCTTATATTATGAGGAAAGATGAAATATAATGGTTGAAATACAAGATTAGATTACTACAAATTATTCTTGTATTATCTAAAGTGATCAAAATACTAATTTTTTCCAAAAGAAAAAGAAAAGGAAAAAAAAAAAAAGGAAAGTGTACCTAAATCAGTAAATAAGATCATATTTCTTTCTCTAAGTATTCTACTAAATTAATGTGCTAACTTTTTGCTTCAGCCATTTGTAGCTATGCAGATAAATTGATTGAAAATGTATTTGGCATGCACTTTTACTTCGTTAAGTCACAAAGGAGATTCATGACCTTTTCCAATTTCCTTTGCCTATTATCTTTTTACCTGATAGTGAAACATTGTAAAACTTGGGTAAATTTGAATTTTTTTTCAAAAAAGGGCAAAACGGTAAATTGCCATTATAGTACAAGTTGTAAACCTAATATTTTCTGGATCTCAGATGACAAAACGGACCTCACCGTTGGATTAGTTTCATGAAACTTAGTCACCTAGACGACTTCACAAATTCGAGACAATCTACTACGATTTTCGAGATAGTCTGCTGACCATTAAAACAGATTTTTGGAGAAAAATCTCAGCCACGAAAATAAATTAAAGAAAAGCCATTTAAAATGATTTCTGCTATACCAGATTAAATCACGATTTTCAGGGCATCGAATGCCTGATAGTGAAACATAATAAGAATTTGGAACATAAAAGAGCAATGATATCATCAAGGCAATATCTTATATAACAAATCAAACACGTTCTTTTATTAGACTATAAAATGAAAATTCTATGGGTGTCCTTTGTGTCTTTTCTACATTAAAAAGTAAATTAAAAATAAATTTGGGAGTAATTTTGAAAGAGGTTAATAACATTCATAATGCTTGAAATCATTTTCTTACAAAAATTAGGTGTTTGATAGATTTTTGCAAGTAGAAAAAATTTGGAGAATTATATGAATTTGTTCTTGGTTAATTGTTGTTATAAAAATGATACTATAAAATAAATATTTTTAGTTTAATCTAAACACTAAGTAATTCTTTTTTAAAATATTTCTAATGGAAATGCGACTAACAAAAATTGTTAAAGATAAAAACATTTTAAGTAGAACAACTCCTAAATAACCTTTTGAGAGATAGATATATAGGATTAGAGTAGTATTTACCATATTTATAGAATATCCAAGGGAAAAGATGATAATAAGAGTAGAAAGAATTAGATTAAAATGCCAATAAAATACAAGATTAGATTACTACTTCAAATTATTCTTGTCTTATTTAAAGTGATCGACTACTACTTTTTTTCAAAAGAAAAAAAAAAGAAAAGAAAAAGAAAGAAAGACCAGATGTAGCACTGAGAAATTTCCAATTTCTAAATGGCAAAATCAAATTTCGGGTCAAAAATTCAAAATTTATTCTCTAGGGATCTCGACGACGCAAACGTATTTCACCGCTGAATCGCCTGCGGAAATCTAGCTACCACGTCGACTTCGTCAATTCCAAGACAAATAAAGTCGGCGATCGCCGGCACATCAAGCCGCCGGTGTCAGAACGACACGCGACGCGACGAAAAGTCACTTATAACACGTATTCAACGTTAATTTCATGCCAAGACTTAGCAGAGAAACGACTTAAACGACAATGGTGATAAATACTAAACGCCAAAAGTCGTGTTGGGCCATTACGACGCCATTAACGGAAAGTTTAACGATAATAAAAGACAAAGTCCAAATAGTGCCAGTTCCTACATCAAAGCGAAAAGAAAACGTGAGAAAGGGAGAAAATTTATAGTGGCTCGAGCACTAGCTTTAGAATGGCAGATGTAGACTTCCTGTGATTACTTGGCGATCCGACCGTCTAATTCCTGGACAAGCAAGAAAGTCGCTCTACGCATCGAGGTCTACGCATGGGCACCGATTTTCGAGTTTTCGGCCGAACTCCGCGGCGCAGGATTATCCTATTTCGCGCTACGCCTTGCAATGCTGCAGGCAATGCTTCTGCGAAGATGAGGCTCCTCGAACGTGAGCCGCTTGATCTGCCCCAAAACTTGGGACCGAATTATTGAAAATTCTTTGGGAGCCATGGAGCAAATCTTACCGCTTTATGGGTCGCTTGGGTTGTTAATTATGAAATTTGTGAAATAAATCATGTATTGATGTAAAAGTGATGCCTAAATCGCTGAAATTGCTTCACAGCGAACCGATGATTGTGAGTTTGTCAGAACAAAGAACTCCGAGGGTTTCATTGTTCATGTGAATAGTGACACAAAAATCAAATTTTGTGTAGAAATGTGTTTGGTCGAGTAATTCAAGTTGAATTGCTCGTGTTTGATAATTAGCCAATGTGAGCTAATTTTATGTAAAACGATCATAAATTATACGGTATGCTTTTGCGTGGATTTAATTATGTGAATATATGCACGATTATATATTTATACGTGTTATTGGAATTGTATCGTAATTGGCATCATGCATTCCATATGCACCTTACACCCTGTAATAATAAGTGAAATATTTTACGATATGATTCTCGGCACTATTTCTGAGGGTCAGATCGAATAATAATAATTATCTGGGAGGGTAGTCCATATAAAATATCAATCGCCTGAGTCGGCCCAATTGATATACACCAGGTAGTCCACCAAACATAACATCTGAGACTCATTCAATTACTTATACTCCAGGTCATTCACAAATAAAAATAAACATCTTATTAAAATAGCGCTCTACACGTGGCTTAGGCAAGCCATATGAAAGCCCATGGCGACGGATATGAGTCGAGTCATGTAGACATTCAAGTAGGATCACGCATTTACCAACGTATGTTTTCTGGAGCATCGCATACGCACTCAGTGGGAGAGCAGATCTACGTAGCATGATTCACCTCCCGAGCATTGGCTCACCCCCGTCGGCGATATCATTTTCAAAGCAGTGAGCGTACGAGAGACGACTCAGTCCTAGAAAAATGAAGTTTAAGAAATCGGTTGTGGCTTTGGTTTTATTATGTATACATGTATTAGAATGTTTTTCATTTTAATATATGTTTGTATAAGAGTAATTTCTTAACTCTTGAAACTATTGTATATAGTTGGGAATTATTAGGATGAGTATTGGTTTGTGGGCCCAAGTGGCCGTTTTACTCATACTGTTATATCGATTGTCGGGACATGTTATATATAGGTTATGTATCCTCGTGTATGCCTCCCAGATGTGCGAGACTTCCTCATTCCGATTAGAGTAAATGCTCTGGGTCACCCGACATTCACGAGTGATTCCGCTAGCCGACGGTAGTCAACTGATCCTCGGTTTTGTGGTGTCACAGCTCAGACGTGAGCCTGTGCATACCATCACCTAAGTGACTCCTGCTTCAGATTCATCACCACTCGCGTGGTTCAATGTTGATGTTTAGGCATGAGATTACCTAGGAAATCACGACAAAACTAGACACCGCATGCAATGCTATGCTTTTGCGCATGGAAGATTTGATGAATTGTTGTGTGAAAATATGCATAACACGGCTTATGCGCGTTGTCATCGCTTTGGGTGCGTAGGTAACAGTTACACAGCGTTCGAAAATTGGAGTTTTACAAAGGTGTGTAAAACCTGGAAAAAAATAAATAAATAAAATAAATTTTATAAATTTATTTGGTTTATTGGGAGAAATATTTTCTAAGGTCTTTACAATTTGGAAAGACTTAAAGAAAATCGAATAAAATAAATTTTTATAGAGCGATTTGGTGTACTCGAAAAATGAAAAAAAAGGATATAAAATTATTTTTTTTATGTTTTCTAGTCCAGTAGCAAGATGAAAAAAAATATATGTGTATATGTTTTTGGGTGATTTTCCAGTAGCTTAAAAGAAAAAATAAAAATAAAAAATTCTCGCTTCTCAAAAAAGAGGAAAGGTAAACTGCCAAGACGCTTGATCAGTAGGTCACACACAATGGTGACATTGTATTGTGACGCAAAGAAGCTTGTGAGGTTTGTTGGCTAGAAACTCAGACAGAAGACAATGAATTTGTATTGCAACTTGGGATGCTTGGTTGCCTGGAATAGTGTTGCAATATGGTGATTGTATTGCGACAAAGAGCGTGGTCAGCCGGAGGAATTGTATCGCAACAGGAGGCTTAGTGGGTCGGATATCATAGACACCAAGGTGTTGCAACATGTTTTGGCGTCATAGGGCCGAAAATTGTATCAGCAACATGTAGGTGTGCAAAGGGAAAAATTGTATTGCAATACTTGTATTGTATCAAGTGACTCAAGGGCTCATATTGTATTGCAATACATATGAGGTATTGTGGCTATAGCGGACTCGGGGCTAAGGATTGTATTGAAATGCAATTATTGTATTGCAATTAGGTCGTTTACGCACCAGAACAAAGGATCTGCGTGGATCTAGTAATCACACAATAACTCGTGAACAAAGAAAATGTTTTTCGAAAATTTTTTTTTTTTTTTTTTTAAATAAAACAAAATGAGAGAAAATTTAAAAAAATATATGAAATTAGCAAAAATAAAATTTTTGTTGATAAATATGATTTGATATAAATTGTCTTGCATTGCCTATAAATGCAAGACATAGTATATAAAATACTTAACTCAGATATTCGAGTATGAATAAGTGTCTCTGGCCTTGTTTATGCCTCGTAGATATCGCATTGTATTTAACTACCATTTGAAATGTGTAGATGGCTAGTAGAGGACGAGGACGTAGAGGACGTCCACTGGGTACTGGTCAGGCACCACCGACATTTGATCAACCACCGCATTTGATCACAGAATTGCAGGCCGTAGTATCGCACTGCCATCCCATGGGCCGGCATACAGGTCAGGTGGTCCTAAGAATCTCCGTAGGTTTGTAGCAGCATCATCCTCCAACATTCACAGGGGGAGAAGACCCAATGGTGGTAGACCATTGGTTCGTGCAGGTAGAGAAGGTGTTAGAGGCCATGGAGATTACCCTCTCACTTAAATCCGTATTCAGTTAGCGCTGCTCCAGCCTGTAGGCGAGGCCCAAGTATATGAGGTATGAGAGAGGAGTGGGAGTGGAAGAAGAAAACAGAGCAAAGAGAGTGAGTTATAGTAGGCAGAGCAGGTAGTGGCAGGTAGGAAGAGTGGCAGTATAGAGCAGGTAGCAGGGTGAAAAGGGCAGGCAAGTAGAAAGCAAGAGGTATGGAAGAAAAGTGGGAGAAAGAGTGAGACATGGAGGTATGCAGCAGGTGCGGTGGTGGGAAAAGATATGGCAAGGACTCCTAAGAGACTTAGAGGTTATGACATGGGTAGAGTTTCAGGAGCTGTTCATGGGCAAGTACTTTCCAAAGACCGCGAGGCATGCCAAGGCTCAAGAGTTCCTAAAGCTCGTTATGGCAATGACCTGTGATGGATTATGTGGCAGTCGCGAAAGAACCCGATTTGTCGATGATTACGTGGCTACGACATGACCAAGGTTAGAGATTTGAGAATGGACTGTTGTCCATTCAAAGCCAGGATTGTGGGCTCGCCACAAGATATGGACTCCATGGTCGGGAAAATGACTACGAGAGAGATGAGGATGCTCCTGAAAGCACTCTGGGATGCGAGTGTTAGTAGTAAAAGGAAGGATAGTTAGTCTTCTTCCAGTTCAAGAAAGAGACAGAGAGCTTTTAGTTCACAAGGGTTCCAGAGGTCGCATTTAATCCAAAGCCAGTGGGATGCATGAGAGTTCTGGCTGTGTGGGATGGAGGTGTGCTAACATTGTCGGCAGCTTTGGACACACAGGGAGGGATTGGCTCTCAGAGACAAAGGATCCTGGGGAGAGCTTGAAAGCATAGCCGGGGCCAAGAGCAGGAGGAGATGTGATGCCTTCCACAAAGATCAACATGTGCTGTAGGACCCATTCTCAGCCTGTGGAGCTACACGGGCACCTCCCATTTCACAAAGCAGCCCGAGAGACCGTATACTGGCAGAGGCGTGCAGACGAGGCCCAAAGGCGTGGACATCAGGTTCAGGGCGTACCTACGCCATCACACCACAGCCGAGCCGCAGAGACGCCCGCCATATTGCAGGCACGTTTTGCTATCTCGCCTATGGGTAAGAGTGTTATTTGATTCCTGTGCTTCTTCGTGATTCAAACATCACGCATCAATTGCGATCGAGTTAGCTAGAGGTCGAGACCTTGGGAGGGAGCTCTTTCAGATAAGCAGTTACCCTCAGGATCGCATGAATAGGAGACGATATGTCGTGGTCACAGTCGGGAGATCTCAGGACTCTACTCATGGACCTGGAGGATCATGGACATGTTCCAGTTCGATGTCATCGTGGGGATGGATCGGGTCGCATGTACCTTTATGTAGAGTCATTATCGATCAAGAGCGCAAGGGTTATCGCCTCACACGCAGACTCCGCATCAGCGTGGTATCGTGGGGACAAGCATGATATTTTGCCCTGTAGGCAAGGTAATGAGTCCATGTGTCGTGGACAAGCAATGGGTCGGGTTAGCGAGCTCACCCCGCAGGACGAGGAGAGACCAGACTTAGATCTACCTCGTGTAGTTTGCGAGTATGTGGATGTTTTTCCGAATGAGCTACCGAGATTGCCTCCGCACAAGGTTATAGACTTTGCACGAGCACCTCGGTACTCTCGCCCATCTCTATGACTCGCATAGGATGGCACCAACAGTCAAGTAGAACTCGTGAGTCCAATTACAGAAATCCATCGGATAAGGGGTTCATTATATCGAGCACTTCACCATGGGGGCGCTCCTATTCTATCGGCGAAGAAGAAGGACAAGACCCTTCGACCGTGCATTGATTACGTAAAGTCGCAACGTATTACGATCAAGAATCCACTCCATTGCCGAGATTGATGACTTGTTTGATCAATATAGAGCGAGTCTACCCAAGATGGACCTTCGCGACCGGTTACCATCACCGAGGTTGTGAAGACAAAGATTTAGACACGCATGGGCACTTTGAGTTTACAAAGGATGCCTGATCGGGACACGCGCCAAAGAAGATTCATGGATCTCATGCATGGGTATTCCAACCCTATTCAGATCGCTTGTCTAAGTCTCTGCGGATGACATTCGATCTACCCTACGCAGGGAGTACAGTATCATTCGAGGATTGTTTTACAATTGTTTATATAATTAATTAAACCCACGCCAAGTTTTGTAAGCGTGAGTTTAGCCATCGGCGCGAAGATTTTGACATCGCGGTGTCGCGATCGGGCGTGTCGTAAGGACCTTTAGAAGGTCGAGGCCGTGATGAAAGTAGGAGAGGCCAAGCTCGGCCTTTCGGCATACTTAGCCAGAGACGGGCCTAAATATAGCAGATCATTGGAGAATTTCTCCCGACTGGGGCCAGCTGACCTATGACCAGATTGGACCCGGTTGATCGTTTGACTGGGATGACCGATGCGAGGAGGCATTCCAGAGTCAGTGAGACTTACTTCGCCTCCTATCTTCGCAGTCCCGACGTGGGGACGTAGGTGCACAAGGTATCAGGATGCCGAGGGCCGGATCGGGATGTGTTTCGATGCAAATCGGAGTGGTAGTAGCTTATGGTTCCCGTCAACTGAAGAATCATGAGCAGAATTACCCCATACACGACATGGAGTTGGCGGCCGTAGTCTTCGCCTTGAATATTTGGCGCCACTACTTATACGGCGAGGAGTTAGAGGTGTACTCAAACCATAAAAGTCTAAAGTATATTTTCACGCAAATGACCCCAACACGAGGCAACGTTGCATGACGGAGTTCCTGTGAGATTATGACTTCACTTGGGTGATTACCATCCCCGGGTAAGGCAAATGTGGTGGCCGATGCACTCGGGCCGAAGTCACGGGGAGCGCTGGCTAGTATAGCTTCTGGGAGTGGCTGATGCTCGAGACCGTGGATAGTTTCAAGGCGCGACACGAGTACTGTGTGGTACGCTGGGAGCTAATGGGCTACACCGTCTCGTTGGAAAGAAAGCCGATTGAGTCCCCCCCAATGGCAGGACGCAGAGATAGTGTCCATCGTGGACCGCACACAGCATGTGACGAGGGTCGACCGCTCACTCGTGATGGCGCCTTTCGATATAGGTATGGGCAAAGGGGTTCCCTTAGTCAATCGATTTGAGAGAGGAGATTCTGTGGAGTTTCACCGCTTCTCGATTCCGCATCCAGTGGCACGAAGATGTACCAGATCTTCGCCGCCAGATATCGAGCGATGAAAGACACGCAGGGGACTTTGTTCAACGACGCCTCACGTGTCAATGTGTTAAGGCTAAGCACCGTGTCAACAGGCTACCACCATCGAGGTGGCCGAGCAGGTGCCGAGCACGCCACGATGGATTTTAGACTCACTTGCCACCCGACAATCACGCATGATGCGATATGGGGCGATAGTGGACCTAGCTTTAAGAAGTTCAAGATATTTTCAGTCGCATGACCTTCACATCAGCAGACTTCGCCTAATAGAGTATTCGAGATAGTCCTAAGCATGGAGTACCTAAGATCCATAGTACTCCGGGATAGGACCCGAGAAGTCGACTGCACACTTTTTGGAAGAGTTTCAAAGGCTATGGGCACATCCGACGATGAGTACAGCCTTTCCAAATCTCATATGGCCTGGCCTAGTGACTATACAGTAAGGAGGACATGCTACGAGCATGTCCCGGATCATCGTAGAAGCCGGGAAAGAACTTGCCTTTAGTGGAATTCCGCCTACAACAACAGCTTATCAGCGAGTATACAGATGGCACCATATGAGGCATTGTACTGGAGGCCATGCAGTCACCTTATGTCGGGACCGAGGTGGGGAGAGACCCCATCACCGGTCCCGATTCGACAGAGAGACACCCCTCCGATAAGGTGAGCTTGATACGATACCAGTTTTCTCACGCTCGTAGCCTGTAAGAGTTATGCGGATGTACGACGTCAATTCTGTGGAGCTCGGTGTCAGGGGATCATGTCTTCGCGATGTCATGAGAGAGCTGGCCGGCGCTCTAAATGCAGGAAGCCATCGCCGAGGTTTATCACCTTCGAGATACTCAAGAGGGCAGCACTCAGAGCATGACCGCTGGCGCTACCGCCCAAAGATGTCGCGTCCACGATAATTCACGCTCCACGCCCCGCAAGATAATCCGCATCCAACCCATGCGCGGATCGTACTTATCGAGGTCGCATACGTATGGGACATTCGAGAGGACTAGTGTGCATTTTGATACCGACGTTTTTACGACGTTGAAGACCATATACAGCGTAGGGTGCTATCAAGGCACTACGGCGAGGAGCTCCACGCGGTCACAGAACACGACGCGCCACCTATCCCTTCTTATTTAGGGACGAAGGCACACGACAATGCTTAATAATCAAATGACAAGTTTACATGCATGGTGGAGTGCACGTTGCATATGTAATGCTGAAGATCGCGATCACCGTAATTTAAGCGACGCAAATTCCTTTAGCTTATGGAGCATCGAAGACCCGGTAAATTTCCACTGAAAAACGCAAAATCGAAATTTTCGGGTCAAAATCCGAAATTTATTCTCTAGATCTCTGACGACGAAACAAATTTCACCGCTGAATCGCCTCGCTAAATCTAAATTACCACGTCGAATTTCTTTGGTCGAATTTCAAGACATTGAGTCACACGTTTTTTTGGAGGCATCGCAAGCCGAGCGCAAAGAAAACGTATTACGCGATGCGATCGAAGTCACCTTATAACATGTACCAACGTTACTTTATACTATATAGAAAACGACTAAACGAATCCGCCGAGATAAATACAACAATAAAAGCGTGAAAGCATGACATAGATGTCATTAATGGAAAGTTTAAATGATAATAGGACAAAAGTCCAAATAAGGCTCCCTACATCAAAAAAGGAAAAGAAAACATGAGAAAGGAGAAAATTTACGCGGGCTTGAGGTTTGAGTTTTAGATAGAGATGTAGTACTTTCTGGTGTGGATTACGAACATCCGACCGTCTAATTCCGCCTCAACAAGTTAGCTAGAAGTCGCCACGCATCGAGGTTCACGCTGGCAACGGCTGGGAGTTTCGACAAACCCATGAGGCAGTGGGATTTTATCCTACGCGGCTTTGCCAATTCGTTTAAGTGCGATAATGTTTTTAAGTGGTATGAGACCTCGAATCCGCCGTTGACGCCCAAAAACTCGGACCAAATTATCAGTACCTGGGAGTTACTGAGCCCTCGCACGCTTTATAATGTTTGGTTGTTAATTATGAAATTTGTGAAATAAATCATGTATTGATGTGTAACAGGCCTGAAATTCGCAAATTCGTTCACAAAGTGAACCGGCTGATTTGCGGAGTGCCATGAACAGTAACCCAAGGGTTTCACTGTTCACATGAATAGTGACACGAAAATCAAATTTTGTGTAAAAATGTGTTTGGTCGAAAATTTGCCGAATTGCTTGTTGATAATTAGCCCACCTGAGCTAATTTGATGTAAACGACAGAAATTACATGACATGTTTCCAGGTGATTTAATATGTGAATATATGCATGATTATATATTTACATGTGTTATTGAACTGTATCGAATTGGCATGCATTCCATACGCACTGCAAGACCCTAATAATAGGAGTGGAGTGCATGAGCGATTCGAGATAATGGTCGTGAGGGTTGACTCAAATAATAATACCATCGAGGGTAGTCTATATAAAATATCAATCGTCTGGAAATGAATCTTAATCACTGACACTATAAGAAATTCACTAAATACATAACACTCCGAGATTTCGGCCCACTACTTATATCGAGGGTTGTCCACAACAAAAACAAACATCTTTGTTGAAAATAAGGTTTCATACATGGCTTAGGCAAATGTGAGGGAGTCGGTGAGGACTCCGGGTATGAGTCGATCATGTAGACATTCAAGTAGGATCACGATTTACTTGAATGTATGTTTTCTTCTGAGCATCAGATATGCACTTAGTGGAGAGAGCCCATGGTGGGTGATTCACCCATCGAGCACTAGCTCACCCCGTCGAGGGATATCATTTTCGTACAAGTGAGCGTACGAGACGACTCCGCCCTAGAGGCCGAGTTTGAGAAGAAAGCTCGTTATGGCTTTGGTTTTATTATGTATACATGTATTAGAATGTTTTTCATTTTAATATATGTTTGTATAAGAGTAATTTCTTAACTCTTGAAACTATTGTATATAGTTGGGAATTATTAGGATGAGTATTGGTTTATGGGCCCAAGTGGCCGTTTTACTCATGGATTGTTATATTGGATTGTCTGACAAAAGCTATATACAAATATGTATCCCTGCAAAGCTCTCCGCACAAAGGAGACTCGCCCGATTTTAGAGAAATGCTGTCACCCGACATTCACGAAGGTGCCTGTGGCCGACAAGGCACAACCCGACCCGGCCGTGGCCACAATGTATCTAAATCAGTAAATAAGATCATATTTCTTTCTCTAAGCATTCTACTAAATTTATGTCCTAAACTTTTGCTTTAACCATAACGCTATATTCTCTCATTGTAGTTGTACATCTAAATTGATTGAAATTTTCTTCACTTTTTACTTTTTAAAGCACAAAAGAGACTCATGACCTTTCCCAATTTCCTTTGCCTATTGATCTTTAATTTTTTTTTTTCTTTTTTGTTCTTCGTGATAGTCTAAACATGTTAAGAATTTGGTACATAAAAGAACAAAGATATCATCAAGGCAATATCTTATGTTAACAAATTAAACACATGCTTTTAGACAAAAAAAAAAAAAAATCTAGGGGTGTGCTTTGTGTCTTTTCTGCATAACAAAGTAAATTAACAATAAATTTGGGAGTAATATTGAAAGAGGTTATTAGCATTCATAATGCTTGAAATTATTTTATTATAAAAACTAAGGTGTTGATAGATTTTTTTAAAGCAGTAAAAAATTTGGAGAATTGTATGAATTGGTTCTTAGACAATTGTTGTTATAAACGAAGATACTATTAAAGAAATATTTTTAGTTTATATCTAACACTAATTGATTCATTTTAAAATATTTCTAATGGAAATGCTATTAACAAAAATATTAAAGATAAAACATTTTAATTGAACACCTAAATAACTCAGAGATGATAGGCAGATAGGATTAGAGTAACATTTAACATATTTATAGAATAGCGTGAAAAGACGTATTAAGAGTAAAAAGAATTTATTAGAGGAATTAGTCCATTCGTACCTCATCCATGAACATCTTGTATATGCTGGTGTTGAGGTCACTCTCCCAATAATCTTGTAAATCATAACCGATTCCCTCATATTCTAGCCTCGGTGTGTATAAGACTCCGTTGCAAAAACATTCCATCTTCGAGCATCCTTCCACCTCGATTTCTTCAAGGATGGAAATCTGGTGGCTTGCAGAAAGCGTGTTTTTCGCATTTGACAAATAAAGCATAGGTCGTTTAATGAAGTAACTCAATATCAATACTCATCTATAATTTGTCTATCTCTCATTTCCCACAAATATTTCTTTCACCTTGTTGCATCCACTTATAATAAGCTTTTTAAGTTGCTGCACCAGTCTTTTGGTTGTTGATGGAGTTAACAAATTTATCAAACTCCTACATCCAACCACCTCTAGAGTCTGAAGATTATGAAAATGCAGGTCTAATCCAGATAAATCCATCAACTTAGGTAGATCCTTCAGTCAGCTTAACCGTGGAAGCAAGTTGGAAACCATTCTCTGGTCAGCCTCATTCATCGAATTACACTCTTTCCACCTCTAGTCGCCTAGACTTCGTATTGAACAACACTCAAGGAAGTCCCAATCGAAATATCACGATGCTTTGATATTTTCAACACTCTTAGTTTGGAAAAGGGCATCCTTGAGAATTGGCCCCGCCATATCTCCACATTACCACTTAAGGTCAATTTCTCCAAATCAAGGAATGCTCCCTGGAGAAACCAATTACACAATAAGAGTGACATTTCATCTGGCGTGAACAAAATGTATGGTAACAAATAAGTTAAATATAACATACATAGAAATTTTCTTTAAGCTACGCTTGCAAAGGACTAGACCAATGAAATACATAAACAAGCCTCAAAGTTAGAACTCATGACCTATAAAATAAGAATCTAATTCCCTAATTACTCGTCAAATACTATAGATCAAATTCATTTCATCTACAACCTTAACATTTATATATTTCATAATTATGGTTATTATTAATATTATAATTATTGTAGTTAATATTGTTTTCCATGCATTGCTTAATAAACTACAAATACCAAATAATCCAGTTCAATTACCTAGGGCCACCTATACAAAGCTTAGAGTTGGGGGAAGGTGAAAAAATTTATTTATATTAGGATTTGAAGCATATATTTAATTCAAAAACTAATTGTTATTAAACCATTTAAGTAATTTGTATTTTGATTTTCCCCCCCTGAAATTAACCTGGACTATGTTTGGTTTCCAGAAAATGTAAGGAAAAGAAAATATGAAGGAAAAAAAATGAAGAAAAATAAAAATAGAGTTGAATCTCACATATTATTTTTATTTACTACTTCAAACAAAATTTATTAGTTTAAAGATTAAATAATTTAAGAATTTATAAGTTCAAGTACTTTGTTTATATTTTATTTTCTTAGGTTATGTTTTGGTTCCCTAAAATTCAAGAAAAATCAAAGGAAAGAAAATAATGAAGGAAAAGTATAAGAAAAAATGAAGGAACTGAAAAAAATAGAATTAAATTTCATATAATATTTTATTTGCTACCTCAAATCAATTTATTATCGAACTCATCAATATAAAGATTAAATAGTTTTAAAATACTTAAATTTCTAAGTAATTTTATTTATATTTGATTTTCTTTGAAATTTTTTAGTAGACAATCAAACACAAGAAAATTATTTTCCTAAGCATTTTTTCTCTCCTTAGTATTTTATGAGAACCAAATACAACCTAATTTTTTTATTAGACAATTAAACATGAGAAAATTATTTCCTTTGTATTTTTTTTCTTTCCTTAGTATTTTTCGGAAACCAAACACTATTAGTGCTTGCCTCACCCCCCTCTCAACTTATTTTCTAGGTCCGTCACTAATTACTTAAGCACTATTACTTAGTGATTGTGGACCCATTAAATCATTAGTCGTGTAATAGCTTTTAATGTAATATGATTAAAAAATAAATTGGATCATTGATGCACATTTAATTCAAATAAAACTTCACTATTGCACTACTTTAAATTCCTGAGATTAAAGTTTAAGATTAAAAAATATCACATTAGATAAAAGAGATTAGAACATATAGTGTGACATATATAATTTAGAAAACTCAAGGAAAGCTTGGCTTGTACCTTTTCAACCAAAAAGAGCGACTGTTGAATTTTGTCATCAAGATCATCTTCCAAACCTATTTCTTGAAAAAGTATCTCCACTTTATCACAATTGTGCACTTTCAATTCCTTCAAAAGTGGCCATGTTGATGTAAACCTTCCCAAGCAAAATGTTTTGAGTTGGGGCAAATTAATGAATTCGAGAGAGGTTAGTTTACGGAATGTGAATAAAGACATTGTTTCATCTTCACCATTGGAAAACAATTGTTCCACTCCGCAACAGCCTATTAATAGGCGTCTGCTGGGTATACAAGTATTTTGCCACAAAAACAGGGAAAACATATTTCAAACGATGACAATTTTTAACCTTGAAAGATTGTAAGTTTTGAAAAATAGAAAGTCCTTGGATATCCTTATAGAACAAACTGATCCTTGATTGAGTGGCTGTAATATCCTCTGTTTTCTTCCCATTTATCCCTTTCAAATCAAAAATCTCCTCTAAAGCATAACAATTCTTTATTTCCAAAATTTGCAGACTTTGTAACCCTTTCAAAATATTGGATGGAAAAGGTTCAACAATTTATCACGACTGATTATCACTCGCTTTATTTAAAGGCAGAGCACTGTATCGACACGATTTCGCATTTACTAACGATCATTCAGAACCATGAGAACATCATGATATCACCCTTGTTAGTAATATAGATTTGCAAGAATTATACACATATTAGTTGAGAAATGAGAGGTAAAATTTGAATATGATAATATGGTAAAGTAAAAATTAAATCAGCTTGGAGGAAGAGAGAAATAATTACTTCATATTTGAAAATCCAATAAAAACTCACAAAAATAAAATAAAAAAAGAGCAAAAAACCTTCAGAATTTGCTTTTCAAATAAGGTGATACTGAGGAAATTTTTATTTTTACTTTTTTCCCTTTTCTTTCAAAATTTTATGAACTTTTATAGAAAATATGTTGAAATGCCTTAATAGCCGTCTATCTATTTGCCTCATAGTGGTTAAGAAGAACATTTGTTTTTCTCATTTTTTAATTAGAAAAATAATATTAACACATTTTTATGTAATTGGTAAACCTTTAATGATTTTTTCCTTCTACATTTTTATTAAACTTTAGTTGCTTTTCAACAACCTTAATCCTAATAATTATATTATTTTTCATAACTTTAATCCTAATTTAAATTAGATAAGAATATAGATAGAAAAAAATGGTGGAGGAATATTTTTTGGACTTTTGAACAAAAAAAGTTCGATAAGGGAGACTATAATGTAACATAAGAAATTTAAAAAGCTCAAGAGACATGTACCTTTTCGACCAAGAAAAATGGTTCTTGAATTTTGGTATCAATTTCATCTTCCTGGCTCACTTTTTGTATTTTCAAAAGTGGCTGTCTTGAAGTAAACCTTCTTGAGCAAAATCTTTTAAGTTTGTGTAGCTCAGAGAGTTGGAGACAGGCTAGTTTAGGAAATAAAGGTGTTGTTTCATCTTCATCTTCATCTTCATCTTCATTCACAACAACTATCTCTAGTACTCCACAAGATTCTATAATTAGGTTCTCAAGTTGCAAAAGGGCTTTTGCCACGGAAAGCGGAAAAACATTCAACAATTTGTTGCATCCACTCAAACGTAATGTCTTTAGTTTGGAAAAATGAGTGTTGGGAGTTATTGTGCCACAATGCCTTCACATCAAGTAGAGATATAACCAAGGATTCCAAAGCAGGAAATGCAGCGCCTGTGCAATGATGATCCCTTTGTTAATAATAGCATTATTCCCAATAACTACACACATGTAAATAGAATATTAAGGCTTATATTATGATATAATAAAAATATGTTTTAAACAAACTTGGTTAAGATTAATACATTTTGAAGTAAAGATACATAAATCTAAAAAATTCATAACTCTTTTATTATTGATTAGTTATTATTTTAAAAAAGCTTTGTTAGTATGGTTTGGATTAAATAAGACAGAATCACAAAACATAATATAACACTTGCCAAAATATTGATTTACCATCACATGTATTTATTATAAAATTAAAAACGTAAAATAAATTATTTGTTTTCAATTGCAAATACATCATTTTATTAATATCAGTACTTTGTTTATCATTTTCTTCATCCACAGTTTAATTGAAAAACTTTACCTCTTGTGAAAAGTATTTTATTGTTTCCAAAATCTAATTATTCTGTATAATAAAAAATAAATCTATAAATTTTTTAAAACCATATTTGTGCCAAATTTCACTTTCATAAAAATAAAAAGAGCTCAATGTTGAAAGACAATAAACAGAATATTAATGTTAAAAATAGATAAGTAAAAAAATCATATAATAAAAAAAGAATAAATTAATGCTTCAAAATTATTTTAAAAAATAAATTTAACATAATAAATTTATTATAAAAAAACAGTGAAGATTAAGCCTTGAAACTTATGCAAAAAATAAAATAAATAATGATCAATGTATAATAAATAAGAAAATATAAGAAAGGAATGAAGACAATTAGAATACTTTTCACCAAAATTTATACACTTGGTTTTTAAGTTTGTTTTTTACTGCTAGTTTTTAAACAAGAAAAAAACTATTAACTAGAAAGAATGGAAATAATTTTGAAGGTTATTTTTATTTATCTATTGTAAATAAATAATATTAATGGAAGAAATCAGATATCAATTAGCAAGATATACCTTCTGATTGAATAATGTCGTAGATTCCTCGCCACCACCGCTTCCTATGGAGTAGAAGCTGATGAGTTGACTGAGATGCTGCAGTGACAATGATTGCAGTTGAGGAAAATCTAATTCCCTTCCATTTGGCAGAAGAGAGAAGACATATTTCAACCTCTCACAATCCCACAGACTTAGAATTCTTAAGTTAACGAAAGACTCCTTAGCAAAAGCATTACATGGTATTGAGTGAATGGCAGGACTAGAATAGATACGTAGATATTCGACTTCCTCAAAACTATCCTTGTCCAACTCATAAACCACATCTTTAGTATCTTTTAGTCTCCCCAAGTGTACACATTGACTTTTTTTCAACAGGTTGGAGAACCTCTTCACCTTTTGAAGATTTTCAACCACATCTAGTTCTAACAGCAACCTTCTTGTGGCTTTATACACATCACTCCCCATTGAGGAATTAGAACCTATTGCTATTGAATATCTAGTCAAGTTGATTAGGCTGTCGAAGACCACATCATCTTCTGGAAGCAAACTGAGATGTGATACTCTTACCTCCAAAGTCCTCAAACCCGACAGGTGTTTTAGCTCAGAAAGGCAAGCATTATTTCTTTCTCCGCTGTTGAATCCTACCGCATCCCATTTAAAACAAACACTGTTCCATGCTCAATACTCTAATTGTGATAGACTTGATATAACATTTCGTGGAATTACTTGGAGCCTATGGCAATCCTGCAAATCCAACACCCTTAGATCACTCAATTCCATCATTTCTTTTGGCAACCGTTTGATGTCGGACCTAGCCAAATTAAGAATTTGCAGTTTCTTTAGCTTTCCAATTACTGCTATGTCTTTGAGCTTGCATTTATTTAGACACAACGTTCGCAGATTCGAAAGAACGCCCAAGGATGAAGGAGATAGTGCAAGAGACGCACTATACAAACCTAAAAACTCTATTGTTTGGTGTTCTAGTAAGTCATCTGAAATTTTCAAGTATGCATAGTAATCATCATTTCTTGAATTCAATAAAAAGAATTCAAGTTGAGGACATACCAATCCTTGTGCAAGCTCATCCATATTTCTGCACATCAAAGACATGCGTGACTGTACTTCTACACTCATCTGTCCTCTGCCATTCTCGTAATTCAACACCTTCTTTCACCACAAACGGATGGGGATCTTTGGACGCAATTGATCTAGCAACATCTCGAACAACATCATGCATTCTAACAAATTCTTCATCAAAAAGCAAGTTCCTCCCATCCAGATAATTGTATATGTCTGCATGATTGTCAAGCAATAAGCTCGAGACTTTAAGGTTTTTCACCAGTGTAATTAATCTATCGACTGCTTTCTCCCATGAGTACAATCCTTTAAACAAATTCAAACCCATAGCATATTGTAGCAAGCGATACATGGAAATATAACCATCACCCATCAACCAGCAAAAACAATGACTTCGCTTCATCGCTTTTCAAATGGTGGTAACTCAACTGCAAACATGAGTACACCTTCTCATTCATCTGATGTCTACTGGAGTAGATGTTTTCAATTTTCCAAGGCGTTTCTCCAAATAGCAAGATCTTTCACCTCTTTAATGCTTTGCAACGGTGACAATTGCAACTGGTAGACCCGCACACTTTAGCTACATCAACTCATGGGTGGCAGTTCAAGACTCCACAGAATCACGTGCTATCTTCTTGAATAAATCCTGTTGCTTCCGGCTCACTTAATGTTGAAGGCAGAACTGCTTTTGAGTAATCTATATCTTTAGATAACACGGAAGCCTGGAAGTGAGCAGCACTTGCACCCTTAGATCTTCTTCATCATGAGGAATTCCTATTTTCCCAAATCAAGTTTCCCCCAGATATCATCTAAGATCGCCTAGGGATTTTTTCCACTTTAACATATTCCTCACTGAGCTGCTCTGTCCTCAGCCCCCCACCTTGAACTAAAACTGACTCGCAATTCTTCCCTGAATTTCTGAGATGTCGGGTTTTCGGTAATGTCTAACACAATGATCACCTTGTGAAAGAGCTTCTGTTCCTCCGATTGTTTGGCTACTTGTTTGACAAGAGTGGTTTTGCCCACGCCGCCCATTCCCCATACACCAATCATGCGCATTTCTTCGTTTCTCAAGGCCTCCATGATTTGGTTAAAAGTAGACTCTCTTGACTCTAAAGCCTCATAGTCTTTGAAAGACGAAGAGCTGATGAATGGAAGAACAGAAGTAGGAGGCGGCGATAAAATACTTCTGTCGCCAAAGTCACGAGCCATTGGATTTTAGTGCAATCTCTACAGCATCCCTCTTTGCCCGCTTGCTTAGAAGGTAGCGGGATTTTAAATAGAAGCAGCTCTTGCTTGCTTTCTTTTCATCTTCGTTGAAATCATCTCTGTTTTGGATGATCCCTTCCGCATACGTCAGCCACTCCTGAACATGAGGATAGATTTCATCCCCTTGTCTGTTAGCCGCATCCACATCTATCTGTAGCCTCTCCTTCTCAAGATGGAGACTCTGAATTTTTTGGTTGAGATCTGTAATGTTGCGACGGTAGTTAAACAAGTAACCGAATTGACGAGTAATTGGATCAAGCAGGCACCCTGTAATTTTTGCTGCCACTTCTCCAACAACGGAAATGCAAATTTCAACCATTGAGTCAGATGATTGGATCTGTTGTGTTCTGGTAGAAGAAATGGTAGGTTTAAGGTATCGGAAGAGCAGAGTTTGTGGGATGATTTACTTTTTGGAATCAAGTGGGGAAGGAGCATTGCTTTGCTTGGGCTAATCTTGATAAAAGATGCCAGGCTAGAAAAGCTAAAGATGCCAGGCAGCTAACCTGTAAAATGATTCAGCCAAGCTGAAACAAAGTGTAGGTCCTTTCACTCCTTTTGTCTGGGCTTATGTTTATTTGTTTGGTTGTCAAAATATTTAAAATTAATTAGTAATTTATTTTTGTACTTGCTGATTCAAGTTCAAACAAATAAGTTTTAATTTACTAAATTATATTTATACACTGCTTCCAATATATACATACATATTAAAATTTAAATATAAAGAAATACTTTTGATAAGGGAAAAAGACTAAAATAGCCTCAAATTTTTTTATTTTTAAAATTTTAAATAATAAACTCAGTCCTATTTCTTATGGTTGATAATGTATTAGTTATGTTTTATTTTTTCAATAATTTTAGATTTTTATACGTCCATTAATTCTTAGTATCCTAGTTAAGAGACATGATATAAGAGTAGTTGAATTAATGGTTAGTGGTAGTGCCTTATTTTGAATGATATAATCAAGTTGTTAATTTCCTATCTATATTTGTTTGAAATTAAGAAAGAGAAGCCCAGATAAACATTTCAAGTTTGAGGTTCGTTTTAATCCAAAAAGGGTTTTTATGGTTCATTCTTATCCGAAAAGAGTATCTTCTTAATTTTATTTTTTAACCTTTGACTATGATCTATCAACTTTTTTCATATCTATGTTCTAATACTTTAAATTACTTATTTAAACAAATAAAACATTTAGTTCATAATAATATTAATGATAAATATAAAATGGTGAAATAATATAATAATAAAATAATATAATAATTTCAAAATAAAATAAAGACATGTATAATTAAATTAGATATTTTACTTTTATTTCTACTACCTATTATATTTAATAAAATTTAATTTGATATGTTCTGCATATTTATTTTAATAATTTAGTTTCATATATAAATATAAAAAAAGTATTATTTAAAATTTTAATTATTTATATATTTAAAAAAAAAATTGACAATTACAATTTGTTACTAAATTATTTGTCTTTTTCAAAACATTGATCATTTTACCCACTAATTAAGCTTAGGCTAAGGACATATTTTTAAAAAAATTTAAATTATTAATTTTAATAAAATAAAATGTATATATTTATAATGTCAGGGATATGGTTGCGAAGATCCGTCAATTAGTTAACAATAAACAATAACTTTCACTTTAGCTTGATCTACTAGAAAAGATTGATGAAGAAGGCAAGAAATGAATAATATAATCAAACATCGAAATTGCCTCACAAACAATTTTCACATACATCTAGCACTAAGAAAGAAAAGCGTAAAGCATCGGGCCTGATAAATTCAACCTTGACATGATTACAGTTCTTGCGTTAAAACCATGTTTGCCTTGTTTGTTTGAAAATTGAAAATGAAGATTAGTAATGTATTTTTACCTCCAATTTTAAGTTTAAACATGCAAAATTTTAATATTGTAATATTTAATTTGTATTTAAGATATTAAATTTAAAACATAAAAAGAAATCTTTCATCACCATTTCTTTAATGAATAAGTTTCATTATTGCCCTTTAACCTAGGCCCACCCTTGTTAAGCATGCCTATGTTAGGTTTGATTTTGGGTAGTGTCACAAATCAATATTATAAAACTTTTTATGTAACACTTGTTCTGAAATTAAGTTATGAGACTCTGGAAATATAAAATGCAAGGAAAATAAAAGGGATATCAGAAAATTGTCGATGTTATATTCTTAAGTGTTAGTGACTCAGTTTTTCTTGCTTTGTTTTTATTTTTGCTTTTAAATTTTGATTTTTTTTATTTACCAGTTTTTTACACTACCTATTAACAGTTTTCTCAGTGTTTTTAGAATCTTTTTATTTTTGTTTTTACACATTAATATTTTGATGCCATGACTTACTTCAATTATATGGCTGAAACCTACAAAAGGATGAGAAAAACCTTATTTTCAAGATATAAGCATACCTAGACCCTATTCTAATTTTTAGGGAAACATGTATCATGCATCAGAAGATTATGAGATGGAGGAAGGATGGGTATATATCCCTAATAGGTTTGAAGAACTTGATGATTCCTTGCCCTAATTGCTTTTGCTATTCTTTAGATTTTCCAAGAAGTGGGCAACAGGTTGGATAATCCACAATCAATTCATTAATCTTTGACCTAAACAGTAAACATGGTCATAGATAAAAAAAAACAAATGGGTAAAGGAGACAAGACAACCCGTGAATAGCCAGGGATGTGAAGGTAGTAGCAACATTCGGGGTAGGGACAGAGATGCAGATTTTTTTAGACTTTAGAGGACTATGATGGGCCCCCACCATGTGCCTCTCTTTCAAGCTGTTGCTCATATATGCAATGCAACACTTCCTGCCATGAGCAAAAACCCCGCTACACCATGGACATGATTAAGGAATATATGAGATAGAAGATGTTGAAAATTGTGATATTATACATATATAATTAAATAAAATATTATATTTTTATTTATCCATTTTGCCTAATTTATGAGGTAAAGCAATTCAACGTTTTATAGGAAGGGCATTAGGAGGAAAGAGATCCTCAGTTTGAATCATAATGGAGATAATTAACTATATTATAACTAAAGTGTTTAGTTGTAAAAAAATATTATTCTTTTATTTCTACTACCTATTTTATTTAATAAAATTTAATTTTATATTTATTTTTATCACTTAGTTTCATATATAAAATATAAAAAGAAAGTACTATTTAAAATTTTAATTATACATATATTTTTAAATTTTTTAAAACTATTTTTTATTTTAATAAAATAAAATCTATATGTTTATAATTTCATGAACTCTGCTGTACCCATTAGTTAGACTAGTCAGCAATGAATAAATAATTTCAAAAGCATTGATATAAAGGTAAAGATGCCAGACAGCCAACCTGGACATGATTAAAGGGTCCTTTGTGTAGGTCATATCTGCTTGTTTGTCTAAATATTTAAACTTAAAATTAGTAATTTATTTTTACCTCCGATTTCAAGTTCAAACAAGTAGTCTTTAATTTTTTTTGTCAAAAAAATAGTAAAATTTTAATTTATTGTAATTATATCTAACTTTTTATATTTTTTTACTTCATAAATTTAAACATAGATAGAAATCTTTTCATCACCATTTTTTAATAAACAAGTTTCATAATTACCCCTTCACCTAGCGCAATCTTCTTTATTAGGTTTAGGTTTAGGTTTAGGTTTAGGTTTAGGTTTGGTTTCTAGTTAGGTGTCACAAATCAGTATTGTAACACTTTTATGCGACACAAATGAAATTAAGTTTTCTGACTCTAAAATTATGGAATCAAGCAATAACGTCCAGAAATAAAAATGCAAGCAAAATAAAGGAATATCATAAAAAATTATGGAATCAAGCAATCAAATCCAGAAATATAAATGCAAGTAAAATAAAAAGAATATCATAAAATTGTTAACACAGTTCAAGACACCAGACCTATTGTCACGCCCAAACCCAAGCAGTGACAATTTACTATCATTTCACACCTTGTCCAAGTGACACAACTCCTTAATCTCTATAATCTGGTTTCAACCAATTACTACTTAATTGCTTAGAGTAAAAGCGGAACATTCTAATATCACAAATTCCAAATTTTCATATTAATAAAAACTTTCTAAATCTCAACCTTTAATTATGAACTAACATAAAGTCTAAAAACAATTATCCAAAAATAATAACTTGATCTCGGATCGAAGTTATGTTGTGATACCAAATTGATGTAGCTCAGCTACGAAAAATAATAAAATTGAAAGAAATCGAATAAAATAAATATAACGAAGTTCTCAAGTTTTTCAATATTATATCAAATCTACCAAAAACAATAACATAAGGTGCTATTTATAGGCACCAACAAAAAATCCTAACATATAAATCCAAAAAATTCTAACAGATAAATCCTAAAAAGTATGATTAAATAAATAACTAATAATAATAAAAATTATAATTTAACTTAGACTTCCTATCTCGTCTAGCTCAGATATAGCTCACTCCACGCCCCCCATCAAAACTCATCACAAAACCATTCTTCAAACCCTAGATTATGGAGTTTTACAATCGGGAGAGCTTACACGGAGAGAAATGAAATTTCCTTTTATTTTATTTTTCTTTTTATACCTAGGGCCTCCCCTAATGAATTTACAAAAATACCCTTCATACAAATTCCCTTATTTGCCCTTTTTTTTTTTTTTTTTACCGGTATTACATCCTCCCCCTTAATAAAAGTTTAGTCCTCTAAATTTGACATACCCGAGCCTCGAAATAGTTGAGGATGCTTGTCCCTCATTTCATCCTCTAACTCTCAAGTAGCTTCTCAGATATCATGATTACTCCATTTGGACCATTACTAACTTGACAATCGCACGTTGTAGAACCTTATCCATCACATCTACAATTTCGACGTGTACCTCTTCATAGGCCAAGTCCTCAAAAATCTTAATAGGTTCCAACTCCACCACATGAGAAGGGTCGAGAACGCACTTCTTAAGGTCAAAGAAGGAAAACATTATGAACTTTCAGAATAATTCGTAATTTTAATAAGTTGCTTTTAATCACTATTTAATTTTTTTTCTTTCTTTCTCTAATTATATATTTTATTAATCCTAGTGATATTTCCTCGCATCAAAGTGCATCATCTTTTGGCCCTTCTCCCTCTCTCTCTTCCCCTCTCCACGAGTCACCCATCACTGGGCCAACACTTTCACACCTGGACAAAAGTCAGTCCGACACTGTGTGGAAAGGTAGCCCCCATCACTCGCCCACCCTTGTCTCCTGGCTTCTCGCTCGAATCGCCCCGCGTTTGCCGGAATCACGCTCGCTTTATTTTCTCTCTAACCGGCCACTCTCGTTGCCCGCCACCTCCGCCAAACCGACACCGATTCAATCTCACCCCAAGAACCTAAGGATCCACCATCGACGCTTCAAGGTCGCTTTGGTTTCAAGTGAACGGAGATGGTGGAGCTTCGCCGGCGTCGCCGGTTCGGGCCGATCCGCCACCCGGTGGTCCCTCGAGAACCAATGTACTTTCGACCTCAGACTGCATCGCGCAAGACTCGCACCACTTCCACCGTCTTCAATTTTCCCGCCACCGGTCGGCGGGCGCGAGGACCCCGAAGAGTGCCCGATTAACGTCCGGCCCTGCTCCGCGGGTTCCGACGGTGCAATCGCTCGTGATTCGAAGCCAGAAGAATCTATACCCTAAAAACGCTACATGACCCCATCGCGGTATTAGTACGATAATCGATTTTAATTGTTCGTTAATAATGTCCTTATATTAAAAATGCTTTATTTATCGCGAATTACGTATGTACGTATTCTTGAGTTATAAATTAAATGGTATATTCCTACGATGATCGTATTAATCATATTCGTGTGATTTCGAACCGCATTAAATTTCATTTAAACTATTTATTAATCGTATTTATTTAATATCTAAGCTTATTAATCAGATAATTGAATTTATCGTGATTCGGATCGTATTGTGATTGATTGGTCGGTTGCGGATTTATCCGTAGTTTGTGGTCTGCCTCGACATTGATTAACTGCGGGATATTAGAAGTGGGTATTTTATCGTGTTCTGACCCGCTTTTACAGGAGTTTACCAGCTTTAGGAGGTTCACGACTTTCTGTGAGAACATAAGGTTACGCTTTATGACTCAAGCAAATTGTGAGCTTGTCCGGTCGAGCCCAGAGAGATGTTTAAATCTTAATCGACACGCCTCTTTCCATCAGACATTGGTCCCCACGCCCCGCCAGACAAACAGGTGCAGGAGCGATTTTAGATCCGACATATTCTCGTGAGTTGATATCATATAGCTTATAACACATCAGTTCGCATGCATTGCACAAGATTATCGATTATTAAGCTGGCAAATTCATCATCTCAACATAATGATATTATTGTTATTATTATTATTATGATATTATGTTACTATATTAATTAATTAATTATTTTATTATAATTATATCCGATATGAGTTATGTTACATTTATTGATGGAGAAGTATACTGGATTGTGAAATTTCCTGTGGTGTTGTGATTTGAAATGTTGTAATGGGAACTTTAGCGGTGACATACCACTCGATGGGTTAAGAAGACCGCATAAGACCGGCATTAATCAGATTATATCACGTGACACGGATTATGACAGAGTTCCCCCGGTCGAGCATTTTCCCAGGATGCCTATATCCTGTCGAGCGCACTAAAGAGCGCCGCATGGATTATGATATATTAGATGTCTGGTAAGGACCTGTCGAGCATTTCTCTGTAATAAATATGGATATCAGATTATAAGCACCGGAGTTATGACCCGCCCAGCATTCCTCGGCGCCGCCTCATCGGGTTTGAGAGAGGTTTTAAGGCTTATAGTATCGAGTATAGGTCCCGCTAGTGTTCTCGATTGAGTAATGCCGTTACATATGAATTATGCGCCGTGGTGCGTATACATGATTATGTGAATTTCTTTATTACTTATGACTACTATGTTTACATTATGAATTACTATAAGTATGTATGACATTTTATGCTGTGTGTGTATGAATTATATGATATTATTCGAGACTCCGATACTTCAGAACATTTTTCAGCACTGGCTACCATCCTTCTTCTCGATCCCTGATAACCCGTCTAATTCTCTTCCTTCACTACGCAAGTATATGTACTATTATGATATTATTAATCTTTGTCTATTTAATCTGTGTGTCACCGCAAAGACTTCTAATATTAGTATATTTTGTAATTCAGATAATTTCATATTTGGTATGATGGGTGATGGGATGCGGGAATCGAGATTTATCTCCCTACTGGAGTGCTCGTATCCGGTTACTATATATGTATGTCGACATATTGGCAAGTGATCTACAGGACGCCTAAGAGGAGTGATTTGCCAATTAGGCTTAAGCATGTTTGTATGGCTTCCACGCCTCCCCATTCATTAGCGCCGGTTACGATCCCCCAGATTGGGTCGTGACAAAGTTGGTATCAGAAACATAAAGTTCATTTCCTACGGGCCTGTGAGTCTGCTTCCAAGATCGCTGACCAGGATCGAGTTCGCCCTTAATCGTCACCATTGCATCTAGTTTCGCACCTGATTGCATGGCCTGCTGTTATCTCGATAGTCTTGTGTTTACTCAAGATGAGACGGAGATCGAGGGTTAATGCAAATGCAAGAATACGATGTCAAGTATCATACTCGCGAGGTCATAAGGCTTACGATGAGGCCTGTGGAGGCCCAAGATGAGGTGATCCCTTTCCAATTAATCCACCCAGCCCCGGGAAGAAAGGCGAAGGACAGCGGGGTGAGCCCCGCGTGCCAGCCTAGACAGTACCACTGGCGAGCCTACGTGCCGAGGAGCCACAGTTAATATGCCCCGCACGCCAGATGCTCCGTGTCGCCACCACTACGGAGGCATTTCGCAAAAGGATCAAAAGTGCATGCCTCTCCAAGAATCCATGAGCACAATGCAAAGAGTCGCTAATAGTTCTCAAATTTCTAAAGTGACCCCAGATTCGACCCAGATCACATTCCTCGCTCCAAAGACACCAAAGCCGCTTAACGAGGTCAGATTGATAGTATCCGCGACCCAATGGATTTTCCGGATCGGCTGAGAAGAGCATTCGATCCGAGAGCATCCGATAGACCTGACCATCGAGATGGCGTGCTCTCCTCAAGCGGCTTAGCATTGCAAAGGGTACAAGGATTACACTGCCGCTTTCTGGCGGTATGACATGGGCCTGGCCAGTATGCAGATTCAAGATAACTACATTTCTTTTAAGCATGAGGCAAGAGTACGGAGCGCTTTAAGGTACCGAAGAGATGATGATATGCCCAGAAGGAGTACACCCACAAAAGTTCATGTATCTTAGTAAATTTGTTCGAGTTGGGCTGGTACGGAGAAGCCACAACATTTGTAAGTACATCAACGGACTCGACCACTTTTCATATCTCGTACATTCGAAAGTGTAGCTTTTGGAGGTCACTGATGAAGGAGACAAGATGGAGACCGACTCGCTTTCATGGTATCTATGGATGGTGCTAAGAAGAAGACCGCACGTAGAGCAAACTAGTACACCGCTCGGGCACAAGAAGATTACGGTGGTACGCAGACGCTGCACAGCACCGACAGAGCGCCTAGACCAAGGGTCACAAGAAGGGCAGACGCAACTGCATGGGCTATAGAGGCTTCCTGATCGACAGGGGCTTAGTGCCCAGCCGGGGCCATAGTTCACGACAGAGTTCAGCCTGGGCACACAAACGCTAGTTCCGCACCAAGATGTGCCCACAAAGGTGGCTGACATCGGGTGGCCCTAGACACATTAGTGAGCTTTGCTTTGGGGTGGGGAGAGTTAGGCCATATGGCCAAATCATGTCCTAGATTTCAACAATAAATTTTTCCGTGGTTCTCAGCGCCAAGTCGTCGCCTGGGCTCATCGACGCTTAGTCTTCTCAAAGTGTGCTAAAGATGTTGGATCGCCAGGCCAGGATATGCAGGTAACTCCGGAGGCGCATTTGGTGGTAGGGCCGTGGTCGTGTTTCAGCTCCTACCACCAACGTGGTCGTGCCAGAGTTTTACACTCATCTTCAGACGCCGTACGCCAAATCGCCGCCAGACGTACTATTCCTGGGCCTCGTTATGCCGAGGCTGCGGTGTTATTAGATCCGTGCCACACACCCTTTCAGGTTCCTACCAGACGAGGCTTGCGTTCAACTAACCGTGACTTAAGACCCCGCTATCACCACAACCCCTTCCGAAAGTGATGCCTTAGAGGCGTATATTTACTTTCCATCGGTCCAATTTCAGAAGAGGCGCAGACCTTCTCGCGACGGAGCTATTAATGTGATGGATTTCGAGGTTATTTCGTACATCAAGGTCGCTGTGCACTACGCCATCCTGGATTGCCGAGAGAAACAAGTGATTTTCCATTCCGTGGAACAGAATTGGTTCTCGTAAGAATTGTGGACACTCACTCTTCTAATTTAATTTCACAAATGACACAATAAAGTGATGTTACGCCTGGGGTGCCAGGTTATCCGTTTCAGAGGGACACCAGAAAGGATAACGCAGAAGGTCGACATGTCCCTATTGCTTGTGAATTTCCCCGATGTTTTCCTCAGAGGAGTTGCTGTGGTCACACTCACGACAGTGAGATAGAATTTTGCACGCACAGCATTTCCCACGCCTTCCTATCTCCTGCCACTCCTATGATGGCACTCGCGTGAGTCATGAGTCGAAGGAGCAAGCACAGATTCATAGACAAAGGTTTTGGCTGTGCCGCATTTCTCCCCCGGGGTGCTCCCCGTACCATTTGTAGTTAAGAAAGACGGTTCCCCACTACTATGTATGGGACATGCATACCGAACAAAGTGTGACCATTCGCACAACATTCGCTTCCTTAATAGATGACTTGCTTGGACGCCTTCAGGCGATCATGTTTTTCTAAGATCGATCTATCACGATATCACCGAATAAGACATGAGGATGTTCCGGCATGATTCAGACGAGGTACTTTACCATTATGAGTTCCTAGTGATGTCTTTTCGATCACTAATGCGCCTGCACTTTATGGATTCATGTGAACAGGTGTTCAAACCCTTCCTGGATCGCCAGATTGTGTTCATTGATATCTTATATATTCTGAGTAAGGAGGAGCACAGAGTATTTGCATGATAGTATCATAGACTTCGAGGGAGCACGCCAGCGCTGCTCATGCACCTTCAATGACAAGGTAGCTTTCGGGACATGTAGTATCGAGGAAAGGTATCTAAGTGATCCCAAGAAGATGTAGGCAATGACTTGACAAGTGAGGCAACCACTGATCGAGGTTCAAAGTTTCTCGTTTAATTCTAAGATATTCTGCTTTCAGGATTTTTCATAGATCGCCATCTCACACTGCTAACCTGCAAGAACGTGAGGCTTCGGACAGATCAGGATGTGCTTCGTGTTTGAGCATTGCTCCACCTGGTCAGTGGTTAGCAATACCTTCCGGCACAGAGGTTATACATACTGTATCGCACGTTTCAGAGCTCTGATTGCGTGTATTGATGCACACTTGAAGGTGATCGCTTATGCTTCAAAGGCAAACAAGAGTATCGGCGCAATTTCATCTCACTCATGACTCGAGATGGCTAATGATCTTTACATCAAGATCCGAGACATTACCAGATGGTGAGACGTGTGAGATTTTCTACGATCACAAGAGTTTAAATCATTTTTCAAGCAGGAGCTAAATTCCGTGACAGAGAAGATGTGGTTGAGTTGCCAAGGACTATGATCAGACGTGATTCAATATCACCCGTGCAATGTGTGCGTATGCTTGGCAGGAAATCATCGTGCAGGCCTTACTCATATGCCATTATGCAGAAGCCGATAATCGACTAAGGAGTCAGATGAATCAGAAGGATCGTGGTTTACAAATATAGAGGTGTCGAGAGTCCGATAATTTTTAGCACATTTTAGTCAAATCATCTGATGGACGTAATTAAGTCACTCGCGCGTAGACCCACGCTTGAAGAAGATTGCGGATGAGGTTCAGCGGTGGTCGCAAATTGTTTTTGTGATCGGGGATGATGGCACGTTGAGATTGGCATTGTGTCAAGGCCCCATGCCATGGACTTAGAAAAGAGATTACGGAAGAAAGTTCATCATACAAATTTACAAAGATTCATCCCTTGCCCATCAGACTGCACATCATGATCTGGCGTAGAATCTATCGTGATGTATTAAAAGGATGTACTGAGTTTAGATCCGTTCGACTCACAAGCAGGTGTCAACTTGAGCATCGGCTCGTCTCTGGTTGCCAGACCTACTCCCATTCCAGAAAGTGGAAATGGGAGAATATTACCATGGACTTTTGGTGGACTCGGTTACCTGAACTCAGGTATGATTCCGTCAGTGATAATGATCGAATGCATCGGAGCTTCAAGACACTTCTACCCGTGAAGACAACTTTTCCCAGAGCCAAGATGCCAGGTGGCACATAGATCATAGTCTCACGGGATCCCGCCGATCAAACCGATAGAGTCCAGCTCACTTCTGAAGCCATGAAACTTCATGATGGTTTGGTACTGATTGAGATCTTGAAGACAACTTTTCACCGACGATGGATACCGAGAGGAATTGTCGTATCGCTGGAGGACATGCCGAGGATGTGTGACGGATTTCGGGAGTACACCGGGATTGCATTTACCTTGGTGGAGTCTACAGACAACATCGCTTTTATCAGCGTTAGTATTTGAGATGGCGCTCACTATACTGTGATGGTGAAGTGCAGACGCTTGTCGAAGAAGCTGGTGCTGAAGTTAGTGTGCCCACCGGGTCCAAATCACTTCAAAAGACTTCATCATCATGATCTATTATGATCACACAGATTTAAGAGCTATGAAATCCCAAGAGGAAACATGTGGAGTTTCAAAGTAGTGAGCATGTGTCTCGAAGGTTTCCCCGATGCGAGGCATGATGAGATTTGGTAAGTTAGCACCTCGCTACGTGACCATTTGAGATCAGGATAGTCGATGTAGCCTACCGACCGGAGTCACAATTAGCTCGCTAATGTTCATCCGGGCCATATACTCAATGTTTGATGGGCACGTGCTGGGATCCTTCTGATGTGCTACAAGTCAAGATGTCGTAGATTCAAGGAGGATTTATCGCACGAGTACAACCCGTATTATAATGGATACTCAGGTTCGCCAACTCCGTTCGAAGGTGATTCCAATGGTTAAAGTTCTATGGCAGAATCATTCGACGGAAGAGTGCACTTGGGAGTTAGAGCACGAGATGCAACGTCTGTACCCATACTTGTTTCAAGTAAGGTATGTTCTATTCCCAAATCTCGAGGACGAATTTTCTTGGCGTAAAGAAATGCACACCCGTAATTTTTTTAGCTGCGTTTGTTCGGTTATTTGTTCCTTCTCTAATTATATATTTATTAATCCTAGTGATATTTCTCGCATCAGGCGACCATTCTCGGGCCCTTCTCCTCTCTTCCTCCACGAAACGATCGCCGCCGCCACCACTTCCGCCACCGACATCGTGCCGGCCCGATCACCCAAAGGTAGCCTCATCACCGCCCACCCTACTTCCCTCGCTTCGCCGAACCGCCCATTCGCTTAATCAATGCCATTTTCTCTCTAACCGCCACTCCCGTTTCTCGCATTTTTCGGCCACCTCCGCCCAAACCGACACCAGATCTGAACTCCTCACCCCCAAGAACCTAAGGATCCACCCGACCGACGCTTCCAAGGTCGCTTTTCCGCGGAACCGGGAGACGGTGGAGCTCACGGAAAGTGTCGCTATTCAGTCGATCCGGCCACTGCGGTCCCTCGAGAAAACCTACTGTACTTTCACCGACTCTCGTATTTCGCATGGGTACCCTCAAAATCACTTCCGACCACCTTCAATTCTTTTCCTGGCCACTGTTTACGGCACGACTTTAGTGCCGTGCTCGGACAACGTCCGTCCTCGTCTGCGTGGTTCCTAATACAGTGCACCGCCTGCGATTCGAGCTTCCTTGAAGAGTAATCTATACTTTCAAAACTGCCAACCCCACTGTGTATTAAAGTACCATGTAATCATTTTCCAATTGTTCGCTATCAATGTCCTTTATATTAAAAATGCCTTTATTTATCGCTTAATCATTTATGTACGTATTTCTTTTTTGGAAGTTATAAATTAAATGGTATATTCCGACTTACATCGTATTTAATCATATTCGCGGTGATTCGAACCGCATAAATTTCTGTTTAAATTATTTTATTAATCGTGATTTATTTAATATCTAAGCCATTAATCAGAGCAATTGAATTTATCGTGGATTCGACCGACAGATTGATCGGTCGCAGCCGTAGATTTATCTCAGTTTCAGGCCTGTCAGCTTCTATATTGATTAATTGTGGATATTAGGCGTATTTTTATCGTTCTGACCTGCTTTACAGGAGTTTAGTCCAGCTTTTAGGAGGTTCTCACAATTTTCAGAGAAGATAAGGCGCTTTTTACACAGGTCACAGTTGTCTCGGCCTGAGTTTCCAGAGTATGTTTAAATTTTAACTTTATTATCGATTACGCTTTTCCATCAGATTGTCCGATTGTACCACAGATGTACCAGGCGCAGGAGCGATTTTGAGATCTGATATATTCTGTGAGTTGATATCATAGCTTATAACACATCGTCGTACGTATCGCACAAGATTATCGATATTAAGCTACAGCTCATCATTCCAACATACGATATTATTGTTATTATTATTATTATGGATATTATGTTACCATATTAATTAATTAATTATTTTATTATAATTATATCTGCATATGAGTTGTTATGATGATGGATGTGAGTGTGCTATGCTGGATTGTGAAATCTCTGTGTGTTGTGATTTGAAATGTTGTAATGGGAACTTTAGCAGGACATACCACCTGATGGGTTACATCAAGATCATATAAGATCCCAGATAATCGATTATATCACGACACGATTATGGATATGAGCCTCTGGTCAGAAGATTTTCTCGGATGCCGAGGTAAGGTCCCCGTCGAGCGTTACTCGGCGCCTACTATGGATTATGATATGTTAGTTGCTCGAGGTAAGGACCCTGGTCGAGCATTTCTCTCAGGGCGCTGGCTATAGGATATTGGATTAAGTGTTGACTGGAGTTAAGGACTTTTACGAAAGATTCTCTCGATACGCCATTTACTGGGTCTTTCGAGAGTCGTAAGGCTTTTATAAGATGGGAGTATAGGGTCCTCGCTAGTGTTCTCGATTGATGTGATGTCAGGTTATGACATGAATTATGCTGTAGCGTATACATGATTATGTGAATTTCTTTATTAATACGATTCATTACCATGTTTACATTATGAATTACTATAAGTATGTATGACATTTTGGTCATAGAGGTGGTACGAATTATATGATATTAACTCACTCGAGACCGACATTCACTATTTTTCGTGCACTGGCTACCCTCCTTCGGGATTCGATAACCCGTCTAATTCTCTTCCTTCACGCAAGATATGTACTATTATGATATTATTAATTATTTATTTAATCTAAAGCACACCGCTAGCATTCTGAATATTAAGATATTTTGTAATTCAGATAATTTCGTTTATTTTGGGTATGATGGTGATGTACGTGGGAATCGAGATTTTATCTCTCCCTATTGACAAGTAAGATCTCGGAAGATATGAGAGAAGGGGAGGTTGGAGAGTATTGGCAAAGATCGCAGGACAACGGTGATGGTGATTTCACTAAAGCCATGACGTTTCATGGCCTTACGCCTCCCCCATTCACTAGCGCCTGGTCACGATCCCCCCGATCAATGCGATTATCTTCGACATTCCAAGGGCTGGTGCCACCTATAAGTTACAGGGCCCACTCTCTCTAATATCTAGGAAGGACCCACAAAACGAGGACTAAGCTTTCCTTTACTCCCAAATCTCATCACGGGCTTCATACGTGAAACCTTTAAGAAAACGTGGTCACCTACCGCAAACTCCAAATCTCACCTACGGTTATTAGCATAGCTTTTCTATCTACTTTGAGTTGTCTTTAGTCTTTATTTGATCAAAGCCATCTTTAAAAAAATGGTTTTAAAATTTTTTTAGAAATTAAATAAAATGATTTGATTTAAAAAAATTAAGAAAATGATTTTTTTTTATTTTTTTTAGAAACAAAAGAAAATGATTCTGAATTTTTAAAAGTTAGGAGAAAATGATTTTTTTAATTTAACATTAAATAAAATAAATTTTTGGCCTTTTTTTTTCTTATGAGCTAATCACTTAATATAATGTAGCAAAAGGCCTTTGACTTTGAGGTTAGAGAAAATGATTTTTGATTTATTTTAGGAATTAAAAGGAACTTTGATTTTTTTTTTTAAATATTTGAATTTATAAAAAAATGAAAGAATGGAAATTTTGTTTTTGAAAATCAAAGAAAATGAAATCAGATTTTATAAAATTCGAAAGAAATTAATAAATTGTACGGCTCTAAGAATAATAATAATAATATTTATTTCGAAAGTTAGAATTAAAGAAAATCAAAATTAAATGAAAAGGAAGGAGGTAAAAAAAATATCATTCTAAACTCGCAAAGGTTTAACACAAGAAGGGATCTAGCCTAATGGTTTGGTTTAAACATAAGTTACATATATATATATATATATATATATATATATATATATATATATATATATATATATATAACCGCGACGCCCCAAAATCCTTAGCCCGCTGACAACCCGTCAACTCACAAGATTCTGATGTTTAACCTTTGGAGACTCATACCATTGAGTCCTTCTTTTTCCGTGACCCGTGATTTATCTAAAATCGCAGAAATTTCCTTTCTTAGATGAGCTCTACCCAAAATACAACCTCGTACTCTCACGGCAACCCAGTCCTAATATTATACAATGACCACACCGGTCCACATATTTAGCAAAACTGGCGCCGCCGATTTATCCATACTCAACATATAAAGATACGACCATAAACCATACCATAAGTAGTTTAAATTTACATCACTTATACAAAACATATATCAAAATTAAGAATTCTAATACATGTTTTATAAAATATAAATCAAAGCCAATAATCCCGGGCTTTCTTCTCAATATCGGCCTAATGAGTAATTCATTTCGTACATTCCTCAGACTGAGCTGGGTCCCACGACGAGGTGAGTTAACGCCCCGCAGATAAGTCCCACCAGTATTTATTCCTTTATCTAAACGCATTACGAATGGTCAAACAACCAAAGACAGAATCCTGCGCTTTCGTCATGAATGAGATGCTACTCTCATGATCCCCGCATCTGTGGATGTGCACGTCCGAGAACCCAACCGAACCGGGAAACCGAATCCGTAAGACATCTGCAACCGAATATATCCGCTGACCGTTTGACTTTATCCAAACTGGACCTGGTCCAAAATTTTAATTCCGAAATGATATAACATGAGCTCTCCAAACCGAGAACCGAACCGAATCGTCTTAATTGCATCAACCAAGAAATCAAACCGTAATTGATAATTTATTGTAAATGAGAGTATATATATATATATATATATATATATATAATAATACTAATAATAATAATAATAATAAAAGTTTAAAATTATTTGTTATAAATGAAATTTAATATTATTTTGATAATTAATTATGGAGTAGGGCAATTGAACAATTACTAATTGATCACTTAATGTATATATATATATATATATATATATATATATATATATATAGTAGTGAGTATATATATATATATATATATATATATATATATATATATATATATATATATATATATATATATATCATATTTGTGTCATTGTGTGTATATAAATGTCTACAATATAATAAAATTTTGGCTATTATAAATATAACTTTTATAGTAAAATTGGCACATGTTCAAATTATTTTAATATGAATATTGAAATAAAACTTAAAAGTGTAATTCTAAATTAAAAATTTTAATATTATTATAGCTAATATTTTAACCTATAAACTTCAAGGTTACTAAATAAATATCAAGGTTACTTAATTACAAATTAAGTAAATATTACTCAAATAATTATAATCATATAATACTAATTTTAGTGTTAAACAGATATAATTTAGATTATTAAATATGGTGAAAAACTACGTAGTTTAACATGCAACTACGTAGTTTTGATAAAACACAAAAACTACATTGTTTTGTATTAAACGACGTAGTTTTAATATCAAAAACTAAAGAACCTTAACCATTTAAGTCTAAAATTAAAAAACCTAATACACTTTCTTATTTATCAACCCTAAAGTCAGGCTAAAACACCATTTCCTCTAAAAACCACAGCAGCCGCCTCCCTGCGCCCTTGACTCCGCCTGCCCTCCCCATCGATTTCTTCATCGCCATTCGATCCACTCCTCACAAGATCACCGCATCACTATGAGAAGTCGATCACGCTGAGAAGCTTCATCACTGCTTAGTAATCCTAAATGATTTGTTAAACCTGCTTAATCAGTTTCTACTACTCGCTTTGTTTTTATCGAACTTACGGCGCAGATTTAATCTTATTGACTTTGTTTTTTTCTTCCTTTTCTTTGTCCTGCCTCACGACAACGACTCATCAGACAAGATTTTCTTTTCTAAAGATAAAATTGAATATTAAATTTTAAGTAATAAGTTGTGTGAATAAGTATCAACGCAGAAATAATTAACGCTTAACTATATTTTTTGCACTGCTCTTGAAAAGAACAAAGAGCAGAATTTCCCTTCACTATATCAATGTTTGTTCAAAAAATAATGCAAGAAAATATCAAATTAATTAATAAGAAAATAAATCAATTTTTAATATTTAAGTTTGAATATGTTAATTTGGTTTGTTTTAATTGATAATTTTTAAAAATTATTCTTTTTAAAGAAAAAGAATCTATTACTTCAAGAAGGATATAAATCATCCATTACAGAGGATAGTGCACACAAAATTATCGGTTTTGGCTTACATGTTCTATTTTATTTCAATGATTTCTTTCTAATTTTTCTCCTATTCCTGACAAAATTTCAAGAAACATTCGAAGCTAAAATATCAATAACTCACTACCGAAATGAAAGAGCAAAAGCAATAAGAATTCGCAAATTTATTGTTCGAGGTTATTTTTCAATCATACCAATTGTTTTGTCGATGATCTAATCCACTGATCTTATTTAATAAGTGACTATGAGTTAATAAAAGAAAATCATCTGTTAATTCGCATGAATTGTTGTCAAGCCTTAGCGCGATTACTTCAAAGGACATGGCTACAACAAAGTTAGCGGTGGATCCAGCAAGTCAATTGTAGCGTAAAACAAGAATCTACTGACAATTCTACGATAAAGAGAGGCTCGATGGGCTGGGGTCCATTTTAAAAACAAGAATTCCGGTGGTAAATCAATGGGAAAGCTATATGTGTATGGCGTGGAAAAAGTTATCAAGCTTTAAGTTCTCACAGCACTTCAAAGATTATGGAAACATTTAAGGATAGTTTGCAAGAAGCTTCTTATAAAAGATTTAGCCGATGCTTTTAACAAATCAAACAAATCCCAAAAAAAATTTTGAATTTTCAAAATGCAAGTGGGTCCGAAAGTTCTTAAATTAACATGTTGGAATTTGATCAAGAAGCTACTAGAAGCTGTCAGACGATTATAAAGGATGAACTACCTTTTAGGTTTGTCAAGGAGACTAGGGTTTAAAGAATTTGTCCAAGTAGTTTCCCAATTTAAAATTCCATCTAGTACACGATCGTAGCGGATTGTTTTTCTTATATGTCAAGAGAAAAGAAATTATGCGGCTTTGCTCACATCTCAATGTCAAAGGGTTTCTTTGACAATGCATTACTGGACAAGTATTCGCATATGTCTTATTTATGCTTTGACTGCCACTTTATCATTCACAATGGAATATGCATAAGAGAATTCTCAATTTCGTGTCATTAAAAGTCATAAGGGGATTAATATTGGGAATGTTATTGACACTTGCATGGATGAGTGGGATTGACTTCAGTAGTCATGTGCATCATCACTGATAATGCATCATCAAATGATACCAATCCAACAATCAAAAAAGATTGTTGGAAGAAAATGCTTTTGTACCGGGTGGGGAAGCTTTTCATATAAGGTGTTTTCATTTATGTCCTACAATTAATTGTCATGATGGTGTTAAATTTGCTCATGATTCTATTGGAAAGTTGTATTAAATTGTCAAGAGTAAGATATGTTCTCACAAAGATTGAGATTCATTTAAAACGCCTGTTCAACAAATGTTAACCATAATCTCCTTGCAATTAGATCGTCTAACCAGATGGAATTTACTATTTGATGTTGGAAGTCAAGTATAAATTATCAAAAGGCTTTTGAGAGATCGATGATATTGATAGTAAATTCTGATTGAGCTCTTGTGATGAACTGCTAATGAACACGATTGAATTAATGCAAGGAACCTTACTAGGATTTCTTAAACTAAGGATAGATGTGAACTTGTAAAGCATCCTAGCTCTCTTGTATTGTACATCAATGTGTATTTTCCGAGATAATTAAAATTTGGAAAAGATTTCAAATCCTTTGAGAGAAGTAATGATAGTTCTTGGTAAATGGAAAGAAAATGAGGTAAAATTTGACAAATATCAGTGACTCAAGAAGTCAATGTGATGTTTTCATGGTAAAGAGTTGTTAATCTCGTGACATAAAAATGAACTGGTCTATGGTTAAGCACACTACTTATTATGGTGAGAATGAATCCAAGAATTGCGGATAATCACAAAAGCCTTGGAAAATTATGATGATGAGCGCATAACCCAAAATGAAGAGAGAGTAAGAGACTATGGATGCAATCATCGCCCTTCACATAATGAGATCATTTTAGTTTACGGAAGAGGAGACGATTGATTACTCATGTGAGTTGAGAAAGAGAACAATCACGCCAAAGGAGTTGGAAAAGGTACTCGGACAACTTTCTGTAATTTACTCTTGAATTTGACATATCGCATGGTGGAAAGACCAATAGATTTCCAACATTATCAAAGTCGCAGTGATGCTGTGCCATTCAATCTTCAACTGTAGCTCAACGCATTTAGCACCTGAGGAAGGACTTTAATCACTTAGAGTTCTTTAACTCCTAGTTATAATCGGTTCTTGTATGTCGTCTAGATTGGCTATAAATTCCAACTTATTCAAATTGAAGAAGATCAAGAACTTGAAAGCTTCAATCCTGTATATTTACTTATTGATGTGTAAAATTTTATCTTTTTATTTTATTTAAATTAATCTAATTTAATCATTATATATTTTTTTGTTTCTATTAGAAATTCTTCTGCACTTGAGATGTTAGATAATTGTTGTTGATGTATGCCTTAAATTTTTGAAGCTAAAATTTACATGTGAGTATTAAATACGATTTGAAAATTCTGCAACATTATGGTTATTCAAAATTCACATATTATGAGAATGAATGCTTTATTTAAAATTTAATATATTTATATTAAATAATTTATTTATTGCTATTCACACACTTTGGTTATTTATGGATCGTTGACTCCGAGCTTACTTGGCTATTTTCAGGACTGATTGAACTATTTCATTGGTTATTCATGGACCGATTCTGACCGATTTCTTTGGTTATTTATGGACCGATTTGGACTGACATTGGTATTTATGAACATTTTGGCGGCTATTCATGGATCGATTTCATCAAGATTCATGTCATCGAATTTGGTATATTATGATAAATTACTAAATAACCTCGATTTGACCACAGTTGTACTGTAAATTACCGAGATACTTGGCAATTTCCTGTTGCTGAAAATCCACCAATATGGTGAAGAGCCCTTAGATTATGCTAAGTAGTTGAGACATCATTATAATCATGTTATATTTATTCTAGTGTTTAAATTTTAGTTATTGTGTGCAATTTTGATTTATATTATACTATGGTAGAATTACTGGTGTTTTTATATTACTAAGTGTGTTTGAATATTCAAAATTAATTTTAAATAAAGAGAAAGGTGTAGTAAATTAATTTGAGTTTTAATTTAATTCATAAATTTTCAAATTCTCCATTTCTCCATCTGACCATCCGAATTGATTTCTCCATTCGTTTCTGTTTCATCTGACTGTCTAATTTGGGAGTAATTCCTGAGCTGAGAATTGACTATTCAATGGCTCCTGAGAATTAGTTTTGAAATTCCTCCGGTTTGTCCAGGTCCCGGAGAATATCATCTGACTGGTCGAATCGCGGCACGCCTCACTACCGTACTCAAGTCCTCACCGACTCTCTCAACATGCACATGCCGTGGCGAAAGGTTTCCCAAAACAAAGGCTTTGCTTAAGTAGCTCAAACCATCGGACATATCCTCGGTCAAACAGTTCGACACGGCTACTGGCAACTGGCAGAAACACTTATCTCAAAGTATCAAAATCTGATAACCACTTATCCAAAGTATCGACAATCCGATAAAAATTCACTGACAACCCTTCGACAAATCCATGTGACAACCCCTCCGATAAATCTATCGACAACCCTCCGATAACCATTTGACCTTTAGGTCTTGGTCCCTAGACCAAAACCAACATCAAATACCCAAAACACAAAGTTGATTCTTTCCATGCACTCTCACCCATTTCATGTGATGCTCTAGCGGCACAAATGCAATGCAATATACATTTCTGCATTACCATGCTACATATATAAAGAATGCTATATGTCCATGCCTACTCATACATTTCAACCCATGCATCAATTGGAAAGTTATATCAATGAACACATAAATTCCAATTAATTCATACAATTCACGCCAAACATATCAATACACGCACACATTGATACCATAAGTCATTACCACTGAGTAACGACAAACTTTAACCTCTAGCTCTTAATTGTGACATATTAATGAGTCCACAAGTAGCCTACAACAAGCCATGCAATGGCCTCACTATACACAAACTCATGCATTTCAAGCCTCATGGATACTATATCAACATGCATATGATTACCGTCGAACATACACTAATTTCAATGTATTAGACCACACACATCACTCAAATCTATACTGCACACTTGGTGCTACAATTAAATTTTTCAAAAAATACGTGGCACCAAACAAACATTCATAAAGATATAATGCAGATCGCATCGCGCTTCCATGTATTCCAAAACACTGAATCCGAGTTCTATTTGAGAAAGTCACGATCAGTCCGTTTGATGATAGCCCAAAGATGAACAAAGGGGACTAACGTGATAAACCGATGCTGCCTAATATCATTCAAGGTTATATATATATATATATATATATATATATATATATATATATATATATATATATATATATATATATATATATATGTATGAAGGTGGAAAATAAGTTTAAACATAAGTTTAATCAAAAGTGACTTTTCAAATATAATTTAAACTTTCAAAATTATAAAAGTCTCTTTCAAAAGACATTTTGAATATAACATTTCAATAATTTATAAAATATATGCTTAAATTTAAAATTTTTAAAATTATAGTAAGTGTCTATTTAAAAGATATTTTCAAGTTTTCTAAAATTTTAAAGCATGATTTTCAAAAGACACTTTTAAGATAACATTTTAACACTTAGAAATGTTTTTACAGATATTTTTCTTTTGAGTTTTTAAAAATATTTCTTCAAAAACACATTTAATCTCTTAAATTAAAAAATTTTAAAGTGTATATTTAAAGACACTTTATGATATAAAATTTTTAAATTTTTTTTTAGTGTTCTAAAATACATTTTTAGAAAAGACACTTTTCACATAATAAAGTTATGCTACATTTATGTATATTTATAAACCTATATTATTTAAGAAATTTTTATTTTTTTTATACTAAAAGTCTAAAAGAATCCAATCACTAGATGTACAATTCTACATTAAGAAGGCCATTGAATGAATTGTCCCATATCATTACATTTTTTTAAATACTGCTATTTAAAATCGATGATTAGGGTTTAATTTAATCTTAAAATCATAACTAATAAATACATCTACTTTAAAAAATTCTAAAACCGTAATCATTAACTATGATATTAATAATGATCAATTGGTTTGAATTTTTTTTTTAAACATATATTAAATTGGTATTTTTTTAAAAAAAAAAAAAAAACTATTTTGGGACAAAACTCTTTGTTATGATTAATGACATAATAATAGAATAGAAAAACAAAAAAAAATGTCAAATTTATATAAAAGCCTTTATGGAAAAAAAACCATGAATAAAAAAGAAATATTCACTATAAATATAAAAAAAATATATAATATATAACGGAATAGAGAATAAACATAATAATATATTGATACGATGAATATACTCGAGCAAAAAGTTTTATACATTTTTTTCTCAACCATCAGCCCAACCCCTCTATTAGAACAACATATCCTTATTGTTTCTCTACTTTTTATTTTCACAAAAGTAACCGTGAGTTGATACATAGATTCAAAACCAAATTGGGGTAAAAAAATATGAGTGATACTAGGGAGATATAGAAAGGAAGCAGTCCACACAAGGATAAAAATGGGGATCTACCAGCTCTCAAGTAAAATGAATTGACTTAGACGATTGATTTATTTATTTATTTACTAGCTTCTATTTTTATTTCTAGACTTTCATTTTGTTTTGGCACCACATAAGTCCGTGGCACCACATAAGTCCGTCTCTCCGATAATTAATATATTTGAGACCGAATTGTTTGGGTTTAGGAGTATCCTCATACGTCCTCTTCTTCCCGTTAAATCCGCTGAAGATAATAAAATGATATGCTGGATACCATTTTTCTCCTCAAAATCTGAGCTGCTGGAAAATAATTTTTCCTCAAAATATCTTTTCCTTTAAGACTGGGTTACTGATAAAATTATCATAAACACCATCTTAAGCCATTTTGGTAAAGATTTTAATTCTTTAAAATCACTTCCAGTGGTAAAAACCGAAGCTAAATAACCAAATGAGGAAATATAATGAAATAGATAGAGTTCTGAAGCATTTGTTCTTATCTAAAACTGTTGATTTAAGGATGTTGTTACTTATATTCCAAGCTTATCTTTAGAGGAATTTTATCATGTGTCATATTTATTTGCAGGTTTTTTATTAACTTTTATTTGATCAGACATGGTTTCTCATGTCAATTATCTGATTTTTAATGTTTTCTTAAAGTGAAACACAGATTACTAAGTTTTGTTATTTCCACGTATACTAATAACAACATATTATATTGCAGGTGCTTTTCTATGAATGATACTCTTTATTAATGATACATTAAACATGTTTCTGTCTCCATTTCAGATGGAGAGTTTACCATAAAGAAAATTTGAAGAGTTTTATGCATAAATTAGATAACCTAGAGAAGCAATGTCTTGCTAAGGCCATAAAATGATATAAACTACCAATCTTATAAGTCTACACAATTGATTAATGTTATAAAACCAAAAAAAAAAAGGTGCAATTGGTTTAAAAGCTCTTGTTCATATTTTTTTTTGTAGAATCGTGATTCATCTTCTTCAGATATGATTTATCCTAATTTTCTATCTCATCTTTTTTGCATTTCCAATGTCCAATCAACAATTTTAGATTCCAAAACAAAGAAGTGAGAGCGTTTTGTAATGTAATTAGACCTGCTTAACCCTTCAACCAATGAAAGAGTAGATAGAAGATACACAAAAACCAGTTACTTTTTATTGGGCATAAAAAGCAATATGCTCTGTACAAATCAATGGAGAGTAGTAGATAATCTTTATTAATTTAATCCATATGTTTTACAAAAGCCATAAGTTGAGTTCATGTGATTTCACCTTCTTAGGCGACATTGTTACATTTGGAACCAGAATTGAAAAACATTCATTGGTTTCTTAAGGGTTTTGTCTCTAGCAGTCAAATCATGCTCTCCCTAACACCCCAAAGAAATGAATAAATAAAAATCTGAAAAGGATATAAAAAATGTGTTTTGTCTCTAAGAGTCAAATTAGAGACTGGTGTCTAACACCCCAAAGAAATGAATAAATAAAAAAAATAAAAATCTGAAAATGACATAAATTAAAAATGTGGACATGAGTAAGAGAGCATGTGAGAAAAAAGGGAAAAGAATTAACGAACAACACTATAACCTGAATTAATGAACAAGTAGAGTGCATACGAGTTTAACTTGTACATTGAAACATGTGGACATATATACTTCGATTTATTGATTCTCATTACATTATTATTAATGAGTTTGACTTAAATTGTAAATAGCTTTTTTTATATTAAATTTCATTTATCATTTTTATTGAATTTTGAACAATTTTTTTATTATTCATTTAAAAGTTCTTTCAGGTTGATAAAGATAATTGGGTACAGATGTAAAAAAGAAAGATAATCGGTTAATAATAATAATAATTAATTATGCAAAAAAAAACTGTTGAAGCTAAATGAACTTCTATTTTATTTTTTGGTTGTACTTTTCACATGTTTTCAAGTCAATATTTGCCTTATGAGCTTAAAAGATATCGACCATCGGATAAATATTTTCGCTATTAACTCGATATCGGTCATTTTAAAGCTTTTCAGATTTCTTTAATTTTTGTTTCTATAAATAAATAAATAATTTATTTATTTTAAAAATTGGCGGTTCTTAAGCTCTATTCACTACTTTTTTTTCCACTACATTCAGTACACAAAGAAAAGTCTATGGGAAATAGAAAAAATATGGAAAAAAAAGACCAAAATTTATCTGTTCATAACGTATGGTAAAACATAAAATGGGTATTACCCAATCATATGGAAACACGTGAAAGATGGAAGCAAGGTAGAATCACATGCCCACATGGGAACCGAATGAAGAAAAGGGACACATGACCGTACCATACGCATCATTTGTTTCCATAAAGTGATATCAGGTTATTGGTATTAAGATTTATAAAATTCAATGAACAAATAAGGTTAGATGGTATTGCATAATATAAAGATTATACTTGAATTGAAAAGGTTTGTGCTTTCATCGAAAATGCACTATGGTAAATCATTGATAAATAAATATTCAATATACTAAAAATAAATTAATAGTTTCACTCAAATAATAAAATCTCTATTATATGACCGAGATGTAGTAATGTTAAAGGCCGAAACTAGAGGCCTAAGAAAGAGATTCCAATGTAAACGCCCATGGGCTCGAGGGATGGCAATAGGATGGATTGGACGGATCGACCTTATCCCAATCCCACCCCAATGTTTTTAAAAAATTCTCAAACCTGAAATAGACTCATATATTAAAATTTTCTTCTCCATTCCTCAGATATTTCGATTCTTGCTCCATTAAATTTCAAAGAATGTAATTTAATCACAATAATTTGTCACACAAATCCTCCCCACCGCTGATCGAATCACTTTTCCTTTCTCTTATCACCCACGGATATTAGTCACCCTGCGGATCTAATTAATGGAAAATAATTTTATTTTATTTTTTTAATGTTTGGGTTTTTTGTTGTTATTGTCATGGGTTTTGGGATGGTATGTTGGTGCAGTGGATTTCGTTTGAGATCATGTTTCCCAATTTTTGGAGACAATACAAAGTACAATACCCGGATTTTCTAATCTCGTGTTTTTTCAATCCTTTCTCGGAATCCAAACGGAGGGTTTATGCCTTGTGGCCGCCTTCTTTTTCTTCCCTTTGGTCGTTTACTATTGTAATAGCATGAAACAAAGTGAATATCTTTAGTTGAGTTTTTCCTCAATATTTTTCAAAAATAAAGAAAACGCTATTCCCGTTCTTTCTTTAATTTTCATTTTCCTCTGTGTTCTCAGCCATCAGAAGGAGGGGTTGTAGGTTTTTCGATTAGAGTAGCATGAGATTTGGAGTATGGCTTGAGTGAAGGTATGGACATGGGTTTCTCAAGTTCGTGTACTGAAAGTGAGTTTGTGGGGCTAGGTTAAGGACCTAATTAACCCAGAAATTGAATTTTTAGTTTCAGGCACTAATGCGTAAAGCAGAAGACGATGGAGGTGGAGGGTAATGGTGTCATGATCGCCACTCTCAATCGCTTTTCTTGCCATCGACATGAGCAACCGAAGATCAATCACATTTACCTTCAAATTTCAGATACTGCTTCTCCGTCAGATATTCAGAAAGTGTTGAATTCGTGAGGCGGGGTTTCCTTCGAATCTGCTTCTTCTTAAGAGAGACTCGAACTCTGACATGGTCTACAGAAAAACCACTAAGAGGAGTATCACCAACATTGCTTCCTTTTTATAAGGACGTGGGCACGATGAGACATTTGACATAAAGGCTTCTTACTGCCACGCTTTCAGCATCTTTCGATTCACCCACTCTGACTTCCCTAAGCATCATACCTCCATGTCAAGTAAGAAACCATTCCATCACAGATTGAAGGTAAGATTTACGGCCGCTTCGTTCTCCTCGTACCATACCGCTTCACGCCCACCCAATCGCTTCGAGGTTTACGACCCATCGACGAGCAATGAAGGCCCTTCCTGATCTCCTCCTCTACGCGCCACGCTTTAAGATTCTCAAAATTCACTTTACTTGCTCACTCTGTTGTGGGAACCACCCTTTATGTGATGGCTTGGAGTCACATACATTGACAATTTTTATTGTTATTCTCAGAATGTTAATGACTGAATCGGTAGGAGCGACAACCACACAGGTACCAAATGGGTCCCCTTGATGGCTTTGTATATCAAGTAAAGCTCAGGCTCGTGATTCAAGGACGCCTTCATCTACTTTGAATCCAAATTGCCGCTATCACGCCGATCCCTCTAACAACAAGAGTCCTACTCGCCATCAAGCCAATGAGGTTTACGATTGGTGAGCATTCCGCTCCTCCGACTCGCCCATCACTTAGTGGATCAGTTGTCGAAGTCATGAGCATGAGATGTGCATCATGAGACCTCGTGTCAATAAACAAATATATCACTGTGAGTCACCACCGATGGCTAGTTGACCTTCTCCTCAAGACCGCCTCTATATATGGCCACTTTCAGGTCAAGAAACTAGATTCCTCTTCCTCACCCAAAGCTCATCCTAAGCTACTCCTAAGACTCATTGCATTCTTCTTATGTTTCCTAAATTCTTCTCATCGTGATAATGGTAATTTTCATTATAGAAATCGAGTTATCATATGAATTTCTTTATTTAACCAAAGAATTTTGATTCATGTCAGAATGTAGATATTCAAGATTACACCCTTCGTCTATTACTAAATTGAGCAAAGGTTTCTATAACTTTGAAGTATGTAGGAAAGAGGCAACCTGTTACTTCCTAAGTAGGCCTTCTTCCATCAGTTGGTATGTCTTCTCTCTCTTAAGCTAAACAACGCACATCAAGCAGATTTCTTTTTTATACGAAGATCGAGATCAATATATTAACAAAAGAGCCAAGCCCTGTAAAGATTCATGGGTTTAACAGAAAGAACAAAAAAGGTATGTGATAGAGCATTCCTACTACCCACTAATAACCTAAAGAATGCACACAAAAGCAGATTTTGAGACCTTAATAATCCCCTCAGAGACTAACTCCGCCAAAGTAACTAGTGGGAGATTACATAAGACTGCTTCACCATTTGATGAGAGTAATTTCATTCTCAAAAAACAAGCATGTTTTCCTTCCGACAATTAAATGATCGGGCACCGCTTCCAAAGTTTTCGTTTTCTTCTAATTGGAAACTTTCACTTATTTATCTTTTGAATATGTATATTTGTTCATTTCAGGATACTGCTATTTCTCTATTGTGTATGTGTATACTTTAGCATTGCTAGATATTCTACATCACATGCATCCTTTGTTTCACTCGTAGAGTGTATATGTGTACTCCTTTGTGATATTCAATCTAAAATCCACTACCAAGAAGGTTATGAAGTTACCCAAGCAGGATACTTAATTTGCTCGCTTGATAGAACTAATGTTCAGGTGTTTGTTCATAAACATCAGGGGTTACTTATTATTATTATTATTTGATAGGGTAATATGTTTAAACAAAGGAAAGAACCCATGGTATACAAGAAGTATACAAGACTCCAAAAAGAGAAGCCAAAAAAAGGAAAGGAGAAACAATACCAGCCCCTATACACAAGGAAGAAAAACAACCCCTATACGTCCCTGTTAACATAAAAAATCAGCAAATAATTAAAATCAGAAAGCCAAGACCAAAGAGCGCAACCACTAGTTTTTCATTCTTTTGGGATGAAGGCATCACATCTTCAAACATAACCTTGTTTCTCTCCCTCCAAATAATCTAAAGCAGGCATAAAGGAATTGCCAACCTGATTTTTTTTAGCATTTTTCTGGTAGGATAGCCTTCCACCCTTCAAGGCTCCCTAACTCGAACTCGGAGCTCCTGGGCCATACCAAATAATGTGAACAAAAAGAGTCCATAAAGCCGAATCTTGTACAAAACAGCAGAAGGTGATCTACATTTTCCTCCTTCCTTATGTGTGTGTGGGACATCTCGTTATCCAACCTGCCTTCCCATTTTCTTCAATCGATCCTTCGAGTTATAACCTTCTCACCACACTTCCAAGAGTTAATTCCAAAACCATTTTTCTCTGGGAAATCAGACTTCCAACACCCATTGGGGAGTGTTATAAGAGGCCTCACTTAAAAGTTCCATTTTGTAGGTCATTCAGACACTGTGATTCGCCTCTGCGCTGACTCTCTTCCTCAGAAGTAGTAAAAGAAGTCATGATTTATTCCAATTCCCACCACAAGTTCTAGGATCTCAGTTCAAAATCTCTTCACGGTCCTTACAATCCGCCACATACACCTTTCAGTTCATTATCAGATAGAGGGATGGGAATGCCGCCACCTTGTGGGTTCTAAACCACACCATTTATATTGCATCTTATCTATAAAACTACCTTACTAGGGGTACGACATGTTATATTTTCGCCTTTTTCATGTATGCTTTTACGAATTGAGATAGTATTGATTTTATAGTTTGGTTGAAATACAGGTTTTCGCTTTAGCGATAAATAACTAAGGCTTTTTTTCAGACAGACATAAATCGTTGTCCTCGCCACAAAACGTATGGATGATGACAAATAATCGTGGTTCCTCTAATGACCATATCATGTCATTTAGTTCTACCTTCAGCTTAATAGTTCATAAATTTGAGAGTAAGAATTATTTAAATGGGCCTAGATTATGAAACTTAGCAATCAATGGAAGAGGAAAGCTGGGTACCTAACTGTTTAAATAATAAAGAGCGTAGATGATCGAAAGTTAGTGGTTACAGAGGCAGCAAGTTCCCATGATAACAGCAGCCTTTTCCCTGTCTCGCTCAAGTGGCAAAATGGTGACAAGAGGCCACGGGGATTCCGGTGCTTGAGGCCCAATGTGGACAAAAGAGAAAAAAAAATATTTACCTTCAAAAAAAATTCCATGATAACAACTTAGCTTATCAACTCGATGAATATAAAAATAGGGAACCTCTATCTCTTCACAAGAGCTGCCAAGAAAGTGAGATTTTTTAAAATGAAAGTTGTGGCAATCAAAAAAGAGGAATTTTAGTGTCACGAGGTATTACAACGAGATGTTGATTTTACCATAGAAGCAATTTAGTTATGAAGAGGAATGGAAAACCCAGTGATACGAGCAAATAAATGAGTATAGAATGACAATGTCTTGTTTTCTATTTCTCCTCAGCGATTCAACTAAGATCTCGGCAAGTGAGAGGTCAAACTTTCGCTAAATCATGCCCATCTCTTTGAGTTTTTCCTAAAGCTTTAAAGAGAGGCTAGAAGATTTGTCATATAGAACCTTAAGTCACCAAGGGCTAGAATATGATAAGATAGTTTTGCCCTTATTATTAAGGGCTTTAACCAAGAAGGAGAGAAATTAATTCTAAAAAAGGTGATGGATTATGGGGTATCACTATAAGAAACCGTGGTATACTTGTGACACTTGTTGGAGGGCTCACAACAAGTCAACAAACTGGAAGAAAAAACATGGCCAGGAGGGTTATGCTCACTGTCAGAGATACATGGCATCAATCCTTCCTTAGTAACACTCTCCTCTTTTTCTTTGTAAGTATGACAGATAGAGTGATTTAAAACTTCTTCACCTTTAAATTGCCCTCGTCTCTCGTCTAAAAGATAATCATCTTCCCAAAATCATATCATTGGTTCATCAATTATATTATCTTCTTATAATCCCCTGTACAAGTGGAAAAAGAATAAAAAAGGAGATGGATCACTTTTAGCTATTGTTAGAAAATGATTTATCAAAAAATTCTCCTTTCTTATTGATAATATGACCCCTAATTTGGCTTGTAATTTATTATCCGTTAGTAACTTAAATTATCTAAAATAAAGTATTGAGTCACTTTTTTCTCCTATGAAAATTATAAGATCTCGACTCAGGAAGATGATCGCAAATACTTAGATTGTGCTGTATATTTATTTTCTTGAAGATGGAATCCCACTAGATGTGATAAGTTCATAGTATTTAAGTTTTGAATCTCCATTCAGTAGACTGGGTGAAGAACAAGGACAGTATATAATTTCTGATAGACTAAGCTTTATTATTCGGAAGATTGACTTCAAATTTGGTTATTAATAAAGTTATCTATTCTTTCCGTTGAAAATTTATAACTTGTAGCTAATCATAGGCATTTTTTTTTCTACAACCCTATCTTCGAAACCTTGTTTGTATACATAGTGATGATGCTTAGAGACCTTATAAGATTGCTCTTTTTGAGGAAAAATTTGTCACTTTGTATATAATTGGCTGAGGGTTTCTTAGGTGCATTTGCTAAAATAAAAATAAAAAATGGCATAAGAGAGAAATTTTTACAAAACGGTCAAAACACAGTTTCAAACAAATATTTTAAATACTTTTGTAACAAATGGTTTGACAAAAGCATATACATCTTTTAGAATTTGTTGGACGTTCATCTATTTAGCAAAAGTTCCTAAATATCTTTGTAACAAAGCTACATTAACCACCACCTATTTGATCAATAGGATGCTTACTAGGGTTTTAAAATATCAAACTTCACTTGAATTTTGTGTTTCATTCAATGAATCCACCTTAGAATTTTTTTGTTGCATTGTGTTTATTCATGCCCATAATCATAAAATTCATAACCATGGAAAAATTAAATCCTAGATCATCAAGAATTGATATATCTATGATCATTCCATGACTATAATTCCTTGATCCATAAAAAAGATCCATCAACTATCTTTACTTTGGAGAGCTTTACAGATTGCAATGGAACTCTATCCCCATAATCGAAATTCTTTCTCCTGTGGTCTGATGATTAGTTAGGGCCATTGTCACATGAAAAATGGGGGTCAATTAAGTAGATGAGTTGACTATCTACATGAAAGAGATGGAAGAAGGTGTTAGGGTTAGATGTGGAAGAGTTTGGTTCAGAATAGAGGCTAAGGGGTGTTGTTTTTTTTTTTTTTACTTATCTTGAAGAGAACTTTTGGCAGCTAGATGGTAAATAAGGCTGTAATAATATTACGTGTTAATCGTTTTGTTTTTAATATTGTATTTCTATCAAGTATTAAATTGTTGTTTTTATAACAAAAAAAACATCGCAAACTTATAATAAATAAAGTGATTTAAGTCGGTACTTGTTTGTGCAATGATGATATAACTTTATTATTAAAATATTTTAGTTTTTTTTAAAGAATAAAAATATTAGGTAAAACACCTCAAATAACTCAAAATTTCTAAAGATAATAATTTCCATGTTTTTTTCAAAAGAAATTTTTCATAATGGACAAAAATGCCCTTTATGTTTCCATATATTTACCTATATCTTTGAAAAGAAATGGTTTTTTATAAAAAATAATAAAAAAATTATTTATGTCTTAAAAATGAGAGTAAAATTAGTAAGAAGCTTTAAATTTTGAATTTTAGTTTTCAAAAGTAATTTAATCAAATCACCCATATTATTATGATAAGATAAAAAATATTTGTATAATATATGTATAATATATTAACATATTTTACAAAAATTAAAAAAGATAAATAATAATGTATTATTATATATTCTACAAAAACTAATTATTTTATTATTTGTTTATATAAATAATAGATATAAATTAATTACTAAAAATTATAGATTAATGAAACCAAGAAATAAAAATATTTTGAAATATTTTTTATGGATTTTAGAAGATTTAAACATATTTTGTATAGATTTTAAAATATGGCTTTTTTTTCTGAATAGAAAAAGCCTAATATTTTGGTTTTTTCTATTCAATAGAAAATTTTAAAAATTCATAAATAAGTTATACAAAAATGAAAAGACAAATAGTCTAAAATTAAAGAAAACAATTTGCTGAAAAAAGCGAAAAAACAAAGCTCCCTAAGTCCTTTGAGATTTGTGTTGAAGTTGAAGGGAAGGGAGTAAACGGATATGCATATGGGAGCGAAACAAAGGTTTTTCCTCCTGGGTAAGGTTAGGGCCTTACAACCTACCCTTTCTCTTGGTTGGGATTGAGCATTGCTACAGGAAGAAAAACGACTATAAATGCTCTTGGGTTTGGGAGGAGATGGGTAGGACGTACAAGCTTGAAAGACGTTCTAATTATGTGGGAAGATTCCTCCTTTGCACTATCCGTGAAGTTGAAGGTAAAAGATTTGGAATAGCCATTCCTAAAGGCAAAGGGTCGGTGGTAGGTTGGCATTTAATGGCAGAGAAATTAAGAGGTTGGGCATTACTCTTCTTGTAGGAACCAAGGCCTTAAATGCTTTTGATAGCTTGTATTGAGAGCAGAGATGTACTGAAACTTGATCTATGACTGTCAATTCACACCTTAAGCGCGAAGGCGTGAAGGCTTGAAGTGCTAAAAGACATGTAATTGGACTTTGTCTTATTACCAAACACTTGGTTGGAGTAAAAGCGCAACTTTCTAAAAATAATCAATATCATATCCAAAATTTCATATTAACAAAATTTTTGTAACTCTCAACATTAATGTACTGATTAACATAAATGTTACAAGACCAGAATGTTATGTCTTCTAACTGGTCGAGAATAAATAATTCAAATGAACATAAACTCATCAACTAAACAAGGTCCTGCTTGAATTCCAAAATCAAATTCCTATGTCAACGAATGGAAGTGAGCTTAAAACTCAATAAGAAATACTAATACAATTTCATAGATCAAAAGGTTTTCAATCATATGACAAATAGGGGATATTTTTCTTTCCACAAAACCTTTGTATTCAAATGTAGTAGAACATTAAAAAAATTTCATCAAAAAACATTCTCAAGCCCCATTTATTCAGTTTTATTTCTAATACGATCTAATCAATTTCCTTATCAAATTCAAATAGAACATTTTCATATCAATCCCAACATAAAAATGTTTATTTCTTTGGTCAACAAACCATCAGATGATGCCCCATCATGGGACTTTTCGAATGAGGTGCCATTTGTAGAACTTTAGATGGATTGTTTAGCGTAGGTGTTCACTTTTAAGGTGGATGGAACAAACGGTACTATTACTAGTAACCACTACAAGAAAAGCACTGATGATAGTTTTTACAGTCAAGATAAGGTATATGTTTAGGTACGTAATTGATATTCATAAATGTCATCTATATCAGTGTCAAGAAAAGTTTAGAGCTACTTTGACATATAAATATGTCAAAATAATGGGAATCTTATTAGTGAATCATTCGGCCAATGAATTTCTTTAAATGGTTGTCAAGGTTTTCTCTAGCTTATGTCAAAGAGTTAACTCGTGCTTTTGTCAAACTCATACAATCTCTTAGCCTAGGAAATTAAGTCGGCTGTGACTATATAATTACTAGATATTGACGATAGACACGTGAGCCTTTTGTAATGTTCTTGATACTTCTTCAGCTATCGACGATAGACCTTGGTCTTCTCCCGCTACCATGGCTTGCGATAGATGCTGGAGTCTTTGACCACTTCCATATTGTCCTAAATCTTTACCCTCGCTAATATGACCCTCCTCAATGAACCAGGTATTTCCTTTTATTGAAACACTGTGAGAGGACTCATCTCTGAATGAAGCCCCGATGCTTAGACTCCTTCGAATCCTAATCCTTCGTTTGCTTCTCTCTCATCTTTACTTTAAAAGTCTCTCTATTCATCCTCTCCACCGGTCCACAAACCTCAGTTTTCTTCAACTTTAGGGTTCTGGCTCAAGAAATTTAGACTCAGGCGTCTGATGACTAATTACATGGCTTATTTATGTGTTTTTCATGTATTTGTGAATTTGAAAATTTTATTGATTGTAGTTATAATAGTTGTGATGATATTGTGAATGGAAAAACTTTGGATTCGGAGAGAGGAGTTAGCGAAGACAATCAGGGATATCAAAGGATCAAAGCTTGTCTAAACAATCTGGAGTTAGGTAATGACCATTATATTCGTATTGGAGTATCTTGTGTTTAAGCAGTTGAATGTGTTATTTATTACTTTAAAGCAGTGAATGCAACGTCAGGTCATTTGCCATTAAAATGATGAGAAGATTGCTTGTTATGTCATTAGGGATGATAGTAATCTCGGCTTCTTGAGAGTGAGTTGAAGGTTAGGAATAGAGCTCTTGACGGGAACTTTAGTGATATTGTAGTTTGCTTTGGTTTTGGTATTCAAAGAGCTTCCACGTGATCTTGGAATCAGTGCAGTTCTCATTTTCCTTTATTTTCCTATATAATGTTACATTCGTATTTTGTGCTCACGAACCTTTGTTGCTCTGATTCTTTAATTTCATTTACAGTGCCTGCCTTCATAGGTTGTGATTTTATCTAGGTTGCGGGTGAACCACGGCTTCTTGAGAGAATGACAAATGATCTTTAGCTCCAATTATCGTTTATTTATGGGGTAACCACATAAAAGAGGATAAAGCAAAAAAATTACCAAATCTAACCCCTTTTCTTAAAGCCGAAAAGGAAGAATATTTTATATAATTTTGACAAATTTACCTTTATAACCGCCCTTACAAACACAGTTTAACCCTTGAATTTATTGAATATAACTTAACGATGGTTAAGTCCAAACTAAATAGCTATTGTACCTGTTACAAAATTAGATTTAACCCCCTTCAAGTTTGATCAAATATAACTTAACGATGGTTAAGTCCAACATGTATAAAAGTTGTATTAGAAACTTGAACGTATGCGAGTTTGTTGAATACTAACTTAACGATGGTTAAGCTTGAGCATGTATGAAAGGGGTTGGATTTGCAATATTTTGGGTTTAACCGGTAAGGGGTAATTTTGTGCAAGTGGGATATTTAGAAATTTATAAAAAGTAAGGGTTTGTTTGCGAATAGCTTTTCTTTTATACACTTTGAACTTGGTCACTCTTTATTTATACGTTGGAAGAAAGGAAGATTCTAGGCCATGGACTCTAGAATGAGATGAATGAAAATGAATCTTCATATCACCAAAAATGAGACTTGGAAGCGTTTTCTTTTAGAAATTAGGTGTTTGATAGATTTTGAAAATCTGAAAAAATTCTTAACATTTATTTGATAGATGATTTTTCTAAAAAAATTATATTGATTTTCCTCGAAGGCATTTACAATGAAAACATTGTATACTAAAAATGCTTTAAACTGTATCTTTGTATGGAACCATTCCCACATGGTTAATAATTAGTTCTCTTCAAAAGAATTTCTAAGAAAAATACTGTTATCAAAAACATTACCTTTTCATACCATTTAAAGAAAATTGCTTTCAAATAAAGTCTATGCTATTTTCCCGCAGGTGTTTGGCTTGAAGGAAAATTAAAAAAAAAAAAAAATTCTTCTTTTTTATCTTGTGTGGTACTTTTCTTGCTGAATTATTGCAAGTCTCTATGGATTTGAAGTTGTTGGAAGTTGGGAAGAGGCTGCATGAGCTTGCAATGAGGCTTTCAGCAAATCCCCAATGTGTAGTCTTCAATAACTTGGATATATACTTTGAATGGGCGATATCCAAGTGTTTGGCGAGTGTTGAAGAAATGCCGAGGACGAACCTTGGATTCTTGGAGATAGAATGACCTTGGGTTTTTTTTTGGTGAACTGTATCTTTGGACCGAATTTGGTATTGATGATTAATATTGTTAGTTTGTAAAGAAAAATTAATCCATATTTTTGTGCTGCTTTCGTCATTGTGACTATCATAATGCAAGACAAGAATTGTTAACAAGTTTAACTTGTTATGTTTGACATAGGCAATATTACCAATCTAAATTCTTCACTCCTTTCCTATTATCTCCTGGGGAAAATAGAACAAAAAATTATGAGATTCAAGGCTAAAAATATTTGGTATGTTATCAATCGGAAATTATCTTTTTCTTTCCACTGGTTTCTAAGAACCAAACACATCTGGGCTTGGTTCTCACATTTGTTACTTATGCAAAATTGAGGTGATTAAAGATTGAAGGCTCCTTCCTTTTTCTGTATCAGTAAATCTGTTTTGATATTTTCTAAATTTAACTAATATACCTGTCCAAATTATTCTTCAAAGTAGTTGTTCCATGTTGAACAACCCCTTTGGTTCTGAGCTACTTCTTGGTTTTGTGAATTTACAAGGAAAAGTATGGAATCAAGCCTTTTCCATTTTATATCTACCCCTCTTGTAATTGTATAGTTCAACTTTTCTTTCTTTTAAATCTAGGTCGGAAGTGAAGTCCTTTATGTAACCTTAGGTGGAATGTCCTTTGTCTTGTTTGGTATGCATTTGTAACACCCGAATTATCTGCTAACGAGTTTTTATAACGTGTTTGGGTGTAATAAGCGTAAAAGTATATTTATTCGAATAAAATAAAGATAAAAACAAAAATAGGAATATCGCATGGTTAAATTACAAATAATAAAGAAGATTTGAGGTATTGTAAAAATGTTATAGTTGGTTGATATTATGGGTTGGGGTTGAGAAAAATGATTAGACAAATAAGATCGAATAAATGTGTCTTCTTACAGTGTGGGAGTGAGCAAACCCTGAGGGGCGAGAGGAATAACGGTTGTGGGATTACCTGGGTCAGTTATGTACCGGGAATTTAGGGTTGGTGATCACACGTCTCTTCAGTGTAGATTATCATCTTCAGTATGTACCATCTGGTTGAAACTAATCTGTTTTCTGGCAGATTAAGTGAGCTAGATCACACAATTCCTGTGCTGAGAGATGAATTGATTCAGCCAGAAATGTGTCAGTCGTATCGATCTCCGGACTCAGATAATTCTTAGTCAGATAATTCCGGGGGTGGTGTTCTAGTGGTGTAGCCGTAATGAACTTGATGTTAGGCTTTTGGGTCTCGATTTGGATATACGTAGACGAGTTATAGTCTTTCTGGTCAGTGACTAAATCGACTGGGGTCAGTTACACGCGATTCGGGTCAATGGCCGGACCTTTAGAGCAGTTTTGAACGAAGCAAAGAGAATTGGCAGTAAGTCCTTCTGTGAAATTGTAAGCCGCATCAATGAACTTGATGTTAGGCTTTGAATTTCTTAATTCGGACTCGTAGACCAAGTTATGGTCTTTTACTCGAAAACAGTCGAATGGGTGAGGTCGTCAAACATGGGTCGTCTCGATGAGCAGTGTTCGTCCAACGGTGGGCGAAATTCGTCAACCGAGGGTCGTCGGTGAGCGGTAGTCGAGCGGTGGGCGAGGTGTCAAACAAGGGTCGATCAGTGAACGATGGTGATCAGCGGTCAGGCGAAGTGTCAAACAAAGTCGTCGATGAGCAGTGAATGGTGTCCGATAGGGTCGTCGGTGAGCGTTGATGCCCAGCGGTGGCGACTCGTCAAAATGCGACTGCGCGCTGACCTCCAGCGGAAGGTCATATCTCCTTCGTGCGAACTCCGTTTAGGTGTTCTTGGAGCTCTACATGGAAAGCCACATTGAGTCAGAATCCATCCATATGCTGAGGAGATTATTAGATGCCAGGCCAGGGAATTATTCGGCAAGGCGCTCACATCACCTCAGGTGTAGCTCGTCATTCCGGGTCGGCTCACGTCAAGGCGACTGCGCCATGACCTCCAACAGGAAGGTCATATCTCTCCTTCACGTTTGAACTTCCAGATTTAGGTGTTCTTGGACTCTATAGAGAAGCCATTGAGTCGAGAATCGCCCATATGACTGAGGAATATATTAGATGTCAGACCCGAGGTGTTAGAGGCAGGCTCGTCCATGGCGGTGCGGCTGGTGGTTCAGTCGGCTAGTCGAGGCGAATGCGCATGACCTCCCGACCCCGGAAGGTCATAACTTCTTCGTCGAACTTCAGATTCAAGTGTTCTTAGACTCTATGGAAAGCCCATTGGAGTCGAATCATCAATAGACAGCTTGATAAGATTGGAACTGTATTAGTTTCAGAAAACACGGAAAACAGTAGGCGATGTGGGTAACCATAGTTATTTGTATTAGGAATATCTATTATGAATTCATAAATAACTCGCTAAGCATACATGGTGAGCATAGTTATTGTTATGCATGTAATGAATGAAAAATGAAAGATATGAATAAATGATTGTATTTATATATCACATATGATTGCAGAATGACAATTATTCGGGAATGAGATACGGCGCTAAAATACACAGTGATTATGCCTTAGAATTTGGTAGAAGGATAGATGGGCATGCCTATTGGGGAAAAATAAATTACTTTGACACATACAAGTTACGATGTCGAATGGATTTGGGTCGATGACATAGATCCCGTTTGGATCACGGTGGCCCAGAAAGGGTCACCCACGACGCCTCGGGCCTCATGGATGATCAGCATGCCGATGCGGTGATGATGCTGGTATGTTATATTACGGCGCCTTCGGGCCCTCGCGGACCTTTGTTTCATCTGATGGAATATAAGCGCCTCCAGGAGCCTCATGGACCAACTGTTTCGTACGGTGAGTATATAGCGCCGGGCCCTCATGGTTTCACGTATCCACTTCTAAGGTTTATCTACGGACATGGCTTGTAAAAGAAATGACCAGTATATGCAAAGGAAGTGTAGAGATTACACGACATGATATGAGAAGCATGACTGTATCTGCGATGATGAATATCTGATTCTGAAGCAAAAGTAAAAGTCTGAATTCATGAAAGTATATGGAAGATGATAAGAAATGAAATAGGTTATGAAAAGTATATATATATATGAAATGATAAAATTAGCCAAATGTTATATGCATTTGTATAAAAGTGTGGTGACTCTTAATAGAAAGTCATATTCCAGCTAAGCGTAAAGCTTATACGGGTGTTCAATCAGATGTAGATCTGAGAGAAGGAAAACGAGGAGGACATGACAATCCACATCGTGATCAAGGCCACCTGTGATAGGTGCCCATTTGGAAGACCTTTGGAATTACATTTGTATATGAAATTTTGTAAACCAATGTAAATATTGTAAATGTTGAACATTTCCATATTTGGGCTTAACATTTATATTTTGTAATCATTTGCTCTGAGAATGTAATACAAAGTTAATTGTTTAACATTATATGAATATCACGAGTGTAAAGGTATAAGTTTATAAGTATGATAAAAGAGTGACCCTCACTTGACATCCTATGCAGGAGTTAGGGCGACACAGTTTAGAGTGCTCAGGCATCCGGTTTAGTTCGGACCCTTGATCGGGTCGGATCGGGAGAAGAAAGGGTGTTACGATTTAGTGGTATCGAGCATCCGGTTGGTTGGACATGATCAGATTCGGATCGGAGAAAGTGTCCACCAGATTAGTGGTATCAGGCCTAGGTTTTGGCGTTTACGGAAAAACCTAGGTTTAAGCGGCTTGAATAGAGTATACATGATAGAAAGCCTATGTTTAGTAATGTGTGGGCTGATGTGGATGTCCTTGTGTTTTGTATGAATGGAGTCGATCAGAAGAGAATTTCTTTGATGTCAGCGAGTGGACAAGGGTTATCGACACGAGCCTTGATAATGTACCCTAATGAACCCACGGAAGCCTTCTTTGAGAATATGTCATGAACATGGCTTAGGGTTTGGATAGATGACCTCTCCACAAAGCTCCAGATAGACACGATGAAGGCGTGGGAGGCGGAGGAATTCCATGGGTCGAGCATGGAAGGTCGAGGAAGAAAGTAGAATTAAGTTAGAGAAAGTGAGAGGGTATTAGAAGGTTAGATGTCGCCGATCAAGAGTCGTAATGGTCTCCTTGTGCGAGGGGGTGAGGCATATGATTGGTGGAAACTAGTACTAAAGGTCCAAAGGATTCCAAGTCCTGACATGAATTCTTTGTCAAAAATTAGGACAAAGTATGTTACGAGATGTATAGGGTTCGAGTGGAAGCAGTTCCTAAATTTGAAATGAGCTTATCGATTATTTGAATATGAAAAAGAATTTAGCCATCTTAGTAAATATGCTGCCAGGGTGGTATCAGAGACATTTCGGTGTAAACCATTGAGGATGGGCTGCATGATTCCATCGAGAGAGGTATTTGCTTTATGACTTCTCTCAACGAGTGGATTTTTGCTCCAGTTGGTCCAATGCAATGAAAGTAGAGACTAGAAATGACGACAAAGAAAGATTTGAGAAGAAGTTTTACAGAAGGAGCCGTCCTCCTCGGGAAGAAAAGAGCTAAGAGAATCTCATTTCAATCGAGAATATGATTCCCTTCTAGGGGTAGAAGGCAAAGGTCGATGTAACACATAGTCTGGTAGGGAGTGCCCGGTTGAATGAGAGGTCAGGAATACCCTCATTGCCATAAAAGGCATTTGGGAGTTTGCAGGATATTGACAAGAGGGTGTTTACGGTGTGGAAGCCTTGGGCATTTGAAAGCACAGTGTCCCAGAGAGTTAGGGGATAATAGAAGCCAACAAGGAAGTGGAGGAAGATGCGGCTGCTTGGGCTAGTGATCGTGTTGGGGGTGTGTGGCCCACGTCTAGGCTATAAAGGACGAGGGCGTAGTGTCGGAAAGCGGTGGAGTAGATCCACATGCTACGGCTACCCGGCACGAGCATATGATATGGAAGGCTCGTGAGGATCGAGTGCTCCTACGAAGTTATATTTGGTATATTTACTTTATATGATATAGAGATCATCTGCGTTGATTGATCCTGGATACACTCATTCTTATGTGTGCATGGAGCATGTATTTGACAAAGTACCGGCAAAGGAGAATTAGCATATGACATGCATGTAGCGCTGGTAGTTGGGGCACAATGTTGATGTGAATGGCATATGCGAAATTGCCCATTGTTGCTCTGAGCCGAGAGTTTCGTGATTTATGGCCTTACCATTAGAGTTTGACTTGATTCTAGGAATGGATTGGTTGTCTAAGCAGAGCTATAGTGGATTGTGGACAAAGAGCAGGTAGTGTTGAAATGCTCGACGAGCGGGGTAATAGTACAAGGCATTGGATCGAGTGCCAATGTCTAATAATACATCTCTCCACTATCTGAGCTAGGAGAATTATGAGGAAGGATGTGAGACATTCTTGGCTTTGACTTGGCACGAGAGAATTCGAGTTGATGTAGAAAAGATCCCGATGGTAAGGGAATTTCCGGATGTATTCCCGAGAAGGTTACGGGTATTCCACATGAGAGAGGTGGACTTAGCCATAGAAATTGTACCGGGAGCAGGTCCGCATGTCGAGAGCGCCGTCTGGGGATGTGAAACCAATTTGAAAGAGTTAAAGAATCAATTGCAAGAACTTTTTAGATAAAGTTTATCAGGCCGATTGTGTCCCCTTGGGAGCACCTGTTTATTTGTGAAAGAAAGATGGCACTCTACGGATGTGCATCGATTATCGGCTTGATTAATAAGGTGACGGTGAAAAACAAATTACCCATTAGAAATTGAAGATCTTTTGTCGATTGAAAGGAGCGGTGTCTTTTCGAAGATAGACTGCGATCGAGTGTGCTCCAGGTTGAGGGTAAAGGAAGGAGATGTCTTAGAAGGCTGCATTTTAGGGCTGCAGATATGGTCATTATGAGTTTTGGTCATGCCATTTTGGGTTGACTAATGCCGCCGCGTCATTCATGGATTTGATGAATAGGGTTTAGACCACATGTGGATCGATTTGTTGTGGTTTTAGTGATGACATCTGGTGTATTCTAGGATGCCTGAGGAACATGAGCATTTGAGAATAGTCTTAGAGGCGTTAGAAAAGAAGTTATATGCTAAGCTCGATAAATGTGATTTTTGGCTAAGGAAGTCTCATTCCTAGGCCATATAGTGTCTGTAGGGTATAAAAAGTTGATCTGCTAAGATTGAAGCGGTTATGAATTGGAAATCACCTCCAATGTAAGCGAGGTGAGAAGTTTCTTCAGGCTTAATAGGTTATTATAGAAGATTTGAGCTTTTCGGTCATAGCTTCTCGCTGCCAAGTTACTCGGGAAAGGAATAAAGTTTGAGTGGACGAATGAATGTCGAGAATAGTTTTGAGCAGGTTAGGGATCTTTGGTTGAAACACCGGTATTGACCATGACCTACTCCGGAAAAGAGTATACCTTGTATAGTGATGCTTCATGCATTGGTTTAGGATGCGTGTTAATGCAAAGATGGGAAAGTAGTGGCTTATCGTCCAGACAGGTTGAAGCCACATGAACAGAAATATCCACTCATGACCTAGAGTTATTCTTGTTAGTGTTTGCTTTAAAAATATGGCGACACTACTTATGCGGGAGGGAAAAGTGTAGGATTTACATAGATCATAAGGATCTCGAGTACGCTACTTGAGAAAGAGAGTTAAATTTGAGACCGGCGGAGGTGGACAGAGTTACTAAAGGATTATGGTATCATGGTGCATCTAGGAAAGGCTAATATAGTGGCCCAGTGCTTTAAAAGCCAGAAAAGGCAGTGGTATGATATCACTCTGATGCAGTGATTGGAGACTAGGTGATGATGGAGCTATGTTAAGCTCGATTAGAAAGCTATGACTTAGTTTTAAAGCAAATGATTATAGATGCCTTGAAAAATGATGAAGAGTTCACAGAGAAAAATTCTGAGATGGTTAGAGATGGTGACAAGCCAGAGTTTTTTAGAGAAAGAAGAGTGGAAGTTTGTATTTGAGAATAGATTATGTGTGCGGATGATAAAGAGCTAAAGAAAAAGTTGTCATTTGAGGCTCATATCTGAAATTATTTACCATCAAATCGAGGAGGGAATAAGATGTACCGGGACTTGAAAGCAGTTTTATTGGTGGAAAGAAAGGAATGAAAGAGATGTATTTGAATGTAATGTCTAAGTGTTTGACGTGTCGGCTGAGTCAAAGGCCCGAACACGAGTGCCAACGGGTTTGTTAAATCCCCTTCCGATTCCTCGATGGAAGTGGGATAACATTACCATGGATTTTATTATTAGTTTCCCTCCTACAAACCCAAAACATGACTATTTGGGTGATTGTAGATAGGCTCACAAAGTCGGCCCATTTTATACGGTCGAGTTAGTATTCTATGGATGACTAAATGAGTTATATGTGGATGAGATTGTGCGATTGCATGGTGTGCGTTGTCTGTTGTGTCGGATAGAAGTCAGCGATTTACATCAAGGTTAAGAAGGTACGGTCGACTTTAGGCACGGCTGAATTTTAGCACGGCATTCCATCCCATAAGCGGATGGGCCGATCGGAGAGATTGATTCGAGGGTGCTTTCGAGAAAGATATGCTTCGAGGTTGTGTCATGGAATTTTCGGAAGTTGGGATAAGGTATATTCCATTGATGGAATTTACTTTATACTTGATAGTTTTCAACGTCCGAGCATTGGTATGGCACCATATGAAGCTTTGTATGGTCGAAAATGTAGAGACTCCTGTGTGTTGGAATGAGGTGAATGAGCATAAAGCGATAGGTCCGGACATGGTAAAGATCTGAGAAGAGAAAGTCTGAGTTATTCGGCAGAGGTTAAAGGCGGCTAGTGATAGACAAAAGTCGTATGCCAACCTAAAGAGGAGAGATATTGAATATAAAGTGGGGGACAAGGTCTTCTTAAAGGTAACACCATGGTAGAGAAGAAGCTACTTGGGGAGCCGGAAGCAGTATGAGACGCGATGTCAGACTCTTGAATCGGGTGTGAATTTCGAGGACCCAGGAAATTCTTTTAAGGGGAGAGTTGTAACACCCCAAAATTATACCCTAACAGTTTTATAACATGTTTTGCAGGTATAATAAGCGTAAAAGAAATATATTTATTCGAATAAAATAAAGATAAAAACAAAATAAGGAATATCAATAAGTTAAATTACAAATAATAAAAGAAAGATTTGAGGCTATTGTAAAAATATTATAAATTGATTTGCAAATATTATAAAGTTGGAGGGCCAAAGAAAAATAAAAAAAGGGGATAAGATCGAATAAGGATAAAATGAAAAATATGTAGTGCAGTGCTTGGAAAGAGGAAGCAAATACGGACAGAAGAAGAAAGAAGAAAGAAGAAGATGCGGTATGGAATTACTAAATTTAGTATTGGTATGGAATTTGAGTATGGAGTGCGGATACATGTCTTGGGTTGTATGGAGCTATGAATATTTGTATGAATATACATGTCTTGGGTTTGGAAACTCCCAATCATTTCTTGTTAAGTTAAGTTGAGAAAAAGAGCTCAGGATCCTAGATATGTGCTTTAGGAAAGTCCCAGTTCTGAGTTAGATTGAGAAAATTCCCTATTGTCGATCATATGCGATGTCAGGATCTTAGAATGGATTGTTGGGTCAGAAATGCAAAGGAATTCGAAGTGAGTCCTTCTAGTAAATTGTAGCCACATCAATGAACTTGATGTTAGGCACTGAATTCTTCGATTTGGACCTCTGTAGACGGAAGTTATAGTCCTTTCTTGGGAGTCGGCCATTTAAATGCGAGTGAAATTAGTTCACGGTCGGGTCAATAGCGGACCTTAGAGCGAGTTTTGAACCAGAAATAAAGAGAATTTGTGACTAAGTCCTTACGCGAAATTGTAGCCCGTCAATGAAGCGATGTTAGAACTTTTGAATTTCTTAATTCGGACTCCTGGCAAAGTTATGAGTAACTTTGCTACGAGCAGTCAAATGGGTGAGGGGGTGTCAAACATGCAGAGTGTCAATGAGCGTGGTCGTCCAACGGTGGATGAGAGTCGTCAAGCGAGTGCGTCGGTGAGCGATGGTCGGCCGGCGATTGGGTGAGGGTGCGTCAGACAAAGGGTCGTCGGTGAGCGATGGTCGATCCAGCGGTGGGCGAGAAGTGCGTCGAACACAGCTAGTCGTCGATGAAGCATTAGTCGTCCCGGCGATGGGCGAAATTCGATCAAACAAGAGTGAAATCCGGTGAGCAGTGGACGAAATTCGTCGATAGAAATTCGTCGGTGAAACGTGGTCGGCGCGGCGGTGGCGGACTCGTCGAGGCGACTGCGCATGACCTCGACTTGGAGGTCATATCTCCTTACGTCCCGGGCTGGAGTTGGGGTGTTCTTGGGCTCTATCGGCCATTGAGTCAAGAATCCATCCATATGCCTGAGGAGATTAGTGGATGTCAGACCGAGGTGTTTAAACCGAGCTCATCACTTCAGTGTAGCTTTCGTCATTCCGAGTCGGCTCGTCGAGGCCATTGCGCGCTGACCTCGGCGGAGGTCATATCTCCTTCGTTTGAACTTTCAGGTTGGGTGTTCTTGGACATGGAAGCCCATTGAAGTCGAGTCATACATGACTGGGGAATATATTAGATGTCAGACCAGGTATTAGAGCGGCTCGTCCATGGCGGTGCAGCTCGTCGGTTAGTCGACTCATTCGAGCATTGCGCATGACCTCCCGAAGCCCGGAAGGTCATAAACTAGCATTACGACTCGGAGTTCGAGTGTTTAACGGACTCATGGAAAGCCCGATTTAGGGTCAAAAATCCATCAATAGACAGCTTGATAAAGATTGGAACTCATAGTTCAGAAAACGGAAGAAAACATTCGTGATCTGAGGTAACCATAGTTATTTGTATTAGGAATGCTCATATGAATTCATAAATAACTCATAAGCATCATGGTGAGCTGTAAGTTATTTATACATGTAATCTGAGATAATAGAAAATGAAAAGATATGAATAAATAAGTTGTATTTATATATCACATATGATTGCAGATAATAAATAATTATGGGGAATATGAGATATATCTTGACATAAAATACCACGATGATTATGCCAGAACTGGTAGAAGGTAGATGGGCATGCTATTAGGGAAAAACCGTCTGTGACGCCACAAGTTACGATGTGAAATGCTGTTGGGTGATGACATAAATCCGTTTGGATCGTTGTTGGCGAAATCACCACGCGCCCTCAGGGCCCTCGTGGATGAATCCTTTGTCTCATACGGTGATGATACACCTTCGGGTATATTATATTACGGCGCGCCGGGCGCCGTGGACCCTTTGTTTCATCCCCAGTGAATATAGCTCTCCAGGGCCTCATGGACCAACATTTCGTGCAGTGGTATATAGCGCCTTCGGGCCTCGCCCAGTTTCCTGTATCCACTTCTAAGGTTTATGCGAGACATGAAAGCATCAAAGAAAATAGCAGTATATGCGAGGAAGTGTAGAGATTACACGACATGATATGAAAACATAACCTTTGTATCACGATGATAAATATCTGATTACAAGAACAAAAAGTAAAGAAGTCTGAGATTACATGAAAAGTATGGAAGATGATAAGAAATGGCTTAGGTTATGAAGAAACTATATATATATATATATGAGAAATGATAAGAGTGTAAATGTTATATGCATTTGTATAAAGTGTGGTGACTCTTAATAGAGTCATATTCCGCTGGCGACAAGAAGCAGCGCGCGGGTGTTCAATCCGTGTAGGTACGGAAGAGGAAAAGCGAGAGGACCAGGGACAATCCACGTCGGTCGAGGCCGCGCGCGATAGGTGCCACCTTTGGAAGACCTTTGGAGTGCATTTTTGTATATGAAATTTTGTAAGCCAATGTAAATATTGTAAATGTTGAACATTTCCATATTTGGAGCTTATGTTATATATTTTGTAATCCATTGCTACGAGAATGTAACCTGATTAATTGTTTAACATTATATGAATATGCAAGTGTAAAGGTTATAAGTTTATAAGTATGATAAAAAGAGTGACCCTCACTTGACATCCTATGCCGAGTTGGGGCGACACAGTTTAGGGGTATCAGAGCATCCCGGATTTGGTTCGGACCCGCCAATCGGGTCGGATCGGAGAAAGGGTGTTACAGTTTAGTGGTATCAAAGCGTCCGGTTGGTTCGGACGACTGAGAAAGGCCACAGCGAACAGGGCCAAGCTGAATGGATTAATTCCACATTTACAAAACCGGTTTCATAGTTAATGCCCATTTTTTAGTTCTATGGGCCCCTGTTCACATAACAACACAGCCTCGCTCCAGTTCCACCATCTCTCTCCAGTCGCCACACACAGATTCATCAAGTCTCTTCCTAATTTTCCCATCATAATTTATTTTATTTTTCATTTATGATCCGGTCATGATTTTCCAGAGTGCTGTGCCAACCCTTCCTTTAAAGTTTTTTCCTCATAAATCTATGTAAAACCATCCTATTTTTGAGATTCCGGATTCACTAGTAGAAAATATTCTAGAACACAGCTTTGAGCTGAATGGGAATTCTTTATAGTCTGACAATTTGGTAATGAGTGGAATTGTGTGGCTGAAATTGACTCAAGCCGATTATGAAAATAATTTTTGTAGATATGTTCGATCGTGGAAAGTAGTTTTCTAGCAGAAATATTGACTATCCTTGTAAGCTTAGATATGGGGAACTCTTTCTGACTTTCATGAAACATGGATTCGATCGTTGATTGGATTCTTTCCTTTTCTTATCGCACATGCCACCAACATAATCTAGAGTTGTGTTTCTACTGAACCGTCACAGGCATGGCTTCGCTGCACCCATCCTTCTATACCTGAACAATGTTGCATCTATAAACATCCACATTGAGTCAGCAAAACAAACAAGATGCTGAAAATGTATTCAAACGCTTCATAAAGGTTTTATTGTGCTTTATATATTTTGGGTACTTTTATAAAACAGATAAGAAATTTAATTTTAATGGGCGTTAATTAGTATCGGAGGAGAAGTGTTCTCTCGAGAATTCATTGTTGCCTTGAATAGGGTGTGAACTTGCAAAACTTGAGAAGATAATTTTGTTTTTTTCATGGTTAATTTCATTTCTTTCGATTTCAATCTTGCAGGCGACAGATTGCGGCGCGAGCTTTGTCGCAATTTCTCCACCTTAGAAGGCATTGGGCATGCCCGTCTGAATGAGTTCAATCAGCGGTCACCAGTAATCATAATTCCACCATGACTTAGTGATGCTAGTTCGGTTGGCCTTGGCCTGGTAAAACCTCTGAATGTGTGGTTGCAGATCATCACCCACCAAGGAGCAAGATTGTTATTCCGAGTGGTACAAAGAACAGGAAAATGTGGAAACATTGAAAACCATCATCTGCAGGAAGCATAATAATGTGCAGATAATTTGTCCAGTTATTGATCCATCCACAGTTTGAGTATCAACGCATGTGAGGTCTTCAGATAACCTCATTCCGTGAATAACAAAGCCAGAAGCAGGCTTTCAGTTAACATGCAGCCAAGAATAGAATATAATCTACTTAGTTACTAAACTCCATCAGACCACTCAAATGGCAATGGAAGTGATAATGCATTCAATACAAAAAACCCTATTCACTAAATCATTTTTATAGTCGAAGAGAAGATCTCTACTAGTTGCTTGGTAGACCTTAAATCCTGGGTTGCTTCTTCATCTTCCTTGTCCTCTTCCATCTCCCTTTGTATTTTTAATCCTTTTCTTCTTTCTGTTTTTAAGATAGGCACAAAAGAAAGCACAATATGGGAAGTGGCAGGCTTGAGGTTAAAAGTCCCGGGGCATCAATTCTTGATAATTTACCAGAATCCTATGTTCAGCCAGCAGAGAAAAAAATGGGAAGTTTAAAAGAAATCCATGCAGATTTGTTCTTAACCCTACAAGAGTGATGCAGAATTAAAAGGAATTTTAAGACAATAAAATATTCTACCTGTGCCACACTGTCCTGGCGGTGAAGGTCTGATTTTCTAACATCCCTTTCCACTTAATATAGAAGAGACCTTTTGGATATGAAACAGGGCATCTTTCAGAGGTAAGAACATTCAGCTGTTGGCTGCTTGGCCTGCATCAATCAATCAATATTGGAAAAGCTTAGGATGGTTTTTGTAAGATCATAGCATGAATGTTGGAAGAGGAAATTTGAGATGAGCTCAAATTTAAGCTTAGGATTATCAACCTTAAAAGAATCTAGCTCTCCACAGAAGTGCAGGTCTGAAAAATGCAGATTAATTACCAAATTCAAAAGATTTGGGCCTGACAGCCAATAAAATCATTCTTTTATTAGTCGTCTACAAAAACTTGTGAGAAAATATAAATAAATAGATTGAATAGCATCCTACTCTTAACTCAGTTCAGGTTAGAGAATGCCATTTCCTATTCAAAAAGAAAAAGGGGGAAAAGGAGAAAGTAACAACAATGAGCGAATGAAACTTCATCCATAACTCAACACTTAAAAAAGAAAAACTACTAAATTGTTAATGAATATCCATAAGATATTCCATGCAAAGATTTAACTTAGTTCCTAATGATTCTAATGCTCCCCACCTGTAAATATAATTTTTTCTTTTTGCAACTATTTCTAATCTAAGTGGACACCAAGTGATAACTGTAGGGCGAGAAGAGAATAAGCCAAAATTTTCTAAGGAGTCACACCAAGTGAGCTACAAACTAGTAGCAATATATATCCAAGTAATGCTTTCAAATTTTAGTGTTACTTCAAGAAAATGGGTAACTTCAGTCTGTGGGTGATAGAAAAAAAAATTTTATTACAAAATTTAAGCTTTTAAGAACAGATAAATAAATAAAATTCATATCAAGCTTTTGGTATATTATCTCATAAGCAAGCTAATTGCGAATCATCATTTTTTTTAATTACCATAACTAAGATAAATCATGCTAAACTATCAATTTTAATATAAAAATCTCAAAGCATAAGCTAATAGACTAAAAAATATGTAACCTTGACATATATCAATTTTAACATATGGAACCTTGATATCATTTTTTTTTTCTACTAATTCTAATCCAAAAACTTAAGGATCTTTTTCGAACATTCTCAGAGAATAGGGTCTGTGGCGCCTATCCGGGGTCCGTTGATAAAATACGATCAGCTTTGCGGAATACATGAATATCGGTTGCTCAGATATCACCCTCATTTGTCACCGTATATGGAGATCCATTCTTTGCATAATTTTCTTACAAATAGCAATTTGTAATAATATTTTACAAGAGTTTCTTTTACACTTTATATGCCAAATTATATTAAAACTAGATTGTTCTAATATATTTTACAAAAATAATTCTTAAGGCCACAACCCGGCCTTCTTCATACTCACGGTCTCGAAGGAGCGCCGTCTTCTCATTATTACCTGAAAGGGAGTCCCACGACGGGGTGAAGCAGCGGTAGTGATAATCTCCCTCATGGGTTACTCCCCACACTAAGTGCACATGCAATGAGTAAGCACCACATTTTAAGTAAAACATTACAGAGTTCCTACTCAAATGTCTATATGTCATGGATGAGAAAGTGACCCACCCATTCGTGTCTCGATCCTCCCTTGAGCTCTCTCACACACTTGCCTAAGCCGTGTATGAGAGAAAAATAATCATTTCAAAGCAAAACTTTGTTGTTCTTGAAAAATACACTGCGAATGTCGGTAAAAATATGGGACTACCCTCAAGGCGAATGTGTTGGAGAACCTTAGAAGCTTGATCCTTAGTCCTCATCAGAAATGTCTGTTGGACGATCTCGACCCCATTCTCAGAAATTCATCCTGTAGAAATTCCTTTACAACCGTGTTCGTTTTCGGGAAAACTGGAATTGTCGTACTTATTCTGTATTTTTCATATGGTTGGGATGTATAAAGTCTGATATCTTAATTTAAATGTGATTCTATATTAATATATTATGCATGCATATATCAACAGAAGTTTATACACAATGAACATGTTATTCATTAACACCTGCATGCGCAATTAAGCTCATGGAGGGCTAATACCGCGAGCAAGCAGTCCATCTTGGGGCACTTGACGCATCACACCCGGCCAACACACAATTTTCATGTTATTGGAAACAAGCCACACACACACAATAAGGTCACCATCTTGACCCATCGGGGAAGTAGGGTACCTCACGGCCCCTTCAAAATCATGAACCCCGATTTGGTTCAAATCATCATCTGACATCGAACAACCGTAAAACCTAGAAACTTTTAGTTTCGATTCAGGCTCCCAAACCCGCACAGTCTTAAAGCTGTGTGAAGCGATTATAAATATCCTCTATCCTTAAGTCCCAAGTTTTTGGAACTAAACCATATGGCCTCTCACGGCCTCCCATAGACAATACAATGCAATGCCGTTAATCTCTGACATGCCGTCTGATAGTCACGTTATATCGGTATCTGGCATTGACCTTATTGCTGCATGGCGAGCGCTTGGTACAAAACACAGAATTCAGAACGTTGTGATCACCCACTGTCCCCCACAGGAACATGGATTGAATCTTGACTCAATGGGATTTCCATAGAGTCCAACACCAATTAGTTGAGGGCGAAGAAGTTATGACCTTAGAAGTTGGAGGTCAGCGGAATAAAGCGTCTCACGGCGACCTACCTTACTTGCTGGACGGCCGTGCTGAAGCCAGGCTCAGGACACCCTTTGCCCTCAGTGAGTCGTTTGGAAATTTGAACAATGTTCTTTGTGATCGAGAACCTGTGAATCGGAGTTCGGACGAAGAAGTTATGACATTCAGAAGTTGGAGGTCACACATAATGTTGTCTCACCGGGCATCTCGCCATGCCGGACAGCCATTTCCGGCGCTCAGACCTGCTTGCCCTCGAAGTGGTCGGGATGGAGGTGACTCAATGTTCTTTCCATGAAGTCCAGAGACACCAGATCGGGTTCAGGCAGAAGAAGTTATGACCTTCAGTTGGAGGTCACACATGATAATTTGTCTCACCAGGCGACTACTGCCACTTCCCCGGACGGCCATTTCCGGCCGGCTCGAACCTCTGCCCTCGAAGTGGTGGGCTGGAATTTGACTCAATGGGATTTCCGAAGTCCGAGAACACCCGAATCGGGTTCGGACGAAGAAGTTATGACCTTCGGTTGGAGTCACACGCGAGTAAATTGTCTCACCAGGGCAGCTTACGCCTCGGGACAGCCATTTCCGGCCGTCTGGAACACCCACTGTACCATCAAAGTGGTCAGGCTGGAAAGTTGACTCAATGGGCTTCCATAGAGTCAAGAACACCGAATCGAGTTGGACGAAGGGTATGGCCTTGAAGTTGGAGAGTCTGGGATCTTTGGACGGAACCCACCGGGAACCCATCAGGTGAACCCAGCCGACGAACCAGTACGGGGTGCTGTGCAGTGATCCCAGCCGAACAGCCCTTCCGCACTAGGCATTCGGATTAAGCGGACTATAACTTTGGCTACGGTGGAATTGAAATTAGCGACATCAAGTTCATTGGCGTGGCTAAATTTATCGAAGGACTCACTGCAGATTCCCTTTATTTACTACTTGAATCAGTTCTAAAGTCCGGCCAATGTGCACTATCACAATGTGGCAGCTTCCCATGGTTTAAAATACAACCAAACATTCCCCGCGGGGCAAAACGACCACCACCTGACCCTTAGGATAGAAAGTAATAAGCAGGAAGACTGTCTCTTTGGAGTTCAATTTGAAACTCCCTGACTAGGTCTCTTATACGAAACCCTTGCGAGTGAGGATAGACTCTTCTTCTTGCCACTTGAAACCACCGGTCCGATCAGGAAGAATTTGAGAGGTGGAGTCTCTCTCTCACAAACTCTCTCTTTTGAATCGCGGTTTGCCTTTTTCCTCCCCTCTCTGCCGGTTGGGAGAGGTAAATCAGTGAGATGTCCTTTCGCCACTTGTCCGATTACAAGTGGTTCCTTGGATTACCCTTATCACCTTATCCATCCACCTTGGATTTCCCTCGATCATGTGTTACCACATGTCATTGTGTGTCCCACACTTGAGCTGAGGATGTGATTCAGCACTGGCACCACGTAGCTGCGTGGGCCACTCAAGGCCACCAGTGTCCCCATTCGCTCCGTTACCTCGAGCGTGCAAATTCCGACTGTCTCAGAATTCGATGAAATTCGACGTGTTAGCTAGATTTCACGAGATGATTCCAACAGTGAAATCAGTTTCGTTATCCGAGATCTAGAAAAATTTTGGATTTTTACCGAAATTATGATTTTGCCATTTTTTGAGAAAATTAGATTTTCTCGGGGTTTCACAAGTCCCGCATAAGAAACTTAAATTTCATATTCTATAGCTATCTTTCACACTAGTGGATTGGTTGAGACTGGGGAAATTCAAGAGGCTAAAATAGTACAGAAAATTTTATACATAAGTGACAATGGTGAATTGGTCAATATGAAAAAAAGATTATACATATGAGAAGAATAATTCCCAAAAGGAGAAGTAATGTAGAACTGAGGTGAAAGCTTATATGAAGCAGATATCTCGGTTTGGTAGTGAAACTATGTTTTTCTATTGTTTCTTTAAGCCTTTTTATCGATTTTGAGTAGATGTATTGATTAAAACCGGTTAAGCTGTTTAAAGAAAGGAATTAAAATATCGTCATTGTTCAAAAGTAGATTTGTAGAATTACACTCCCATCAATTCTTTGTAACAGTACTGGCTCTGAAGGCCTATAATATGTTCCCACTTGTGAGGCAAGTGGTGCAGCTAATTAAAATGTAGTGGGATCATCAAAAGTATAAGTAAAGAGGAAAAGAGAGAGTATGATATGCCTGCTTCTTATTACTCATCAAATAATAAAAAAGAAAACAAAAAGCCGAGAAATCGAGTGAAATTGCGACAAAACCCGACACGTTCATTTAGACATTTCAACAAGCGGTTTTGGAACCAAAAAACATAACTTGACATGTTAGCATCAAAACATTGAAAAACATTGGCATTTCACTAACCTTAGATCAATTCGCAGAAATATTGTCGTTGCTGACCAAGGCGAAGAGAAACAAAATGGTGCAGATTTAGAGGCTGGTAATTCTTCACCAGAAACTCTCTCCAAGACAGCCTTCAATCCTCCTCTACTCTGATGCTTCGGCTACCTAAGGTGGTCATATATGCAACAACAACATGGGCAACAATATAAAGAAATCGGCAACCTCATTTCTATAGAACACACATGCACCACTTAATTTTCACATTGATTAGAAGTAAAATACCTAGAAAATCAACAAAACATGAAGCAAGGAATGCCAAGCTGTGCTTTGGCCACAAAGAAACTACAGTGGATGTTTGTCTCTCTCTAAAGAAAAATTGAAACCAAAACCCTAAAGAGAGACAAAGTAGAGAGGAATTGAGAAACCTAGAGAAAATAAAGAGAGGAACAATCTACTGAGTGAAATGAGATGGGAGTAGGGAAGAGCGGGAGAAATATAATGGTTCATTGGTTGTGAGCGGACCAGCGACTATTGGGCCATATACATTAGCGACCAATTATTTATGCAGCAATAGGATCACCTATAGTTGTGGCCCGATTCTATAATTGGGGAAACATCTATTAGTTAAACTCACGTGAATATGAGACTAAAGACATACTTTAGTAGTAAATTTTTAGTCACAACTAAAAACATGTCCCTATAAGTCCACTTTTCACGCAATTACAACGATAAGTAGTTACAACTAAGGATATATATATATATATATATATATATATATATATACTATATATATATATATGCTGCTATATATATATATACACACACACCGCACACAAACCTTATGGGGTGGGTGGATGTGAGGAGAACTAGACAGACTTTGATGATGCTTTTTTTGAATTGTGAAACCTCGGAAAATCTAGATTTCTGAGGAAGTGTAGAACAGTAAAATTCGGTCAAAATCCAGAATTTTTTTTTTATAGACCTCATATGATGAAACGGACTTCACCGTTGGAATCGTCTCGCTAAATCTAGCTACCACGTCGAATTTCGTCAAATTCCGAGACAGTCGAAATTTCATGTTTTTCAAGGCACCGAGAGTAGTGCGGGACACTTGACGCATTTGAGTGGCTCAAGATGAGACACGTGTCAAGCTGTGATCAAGTCAAACAATGAGCTCAAGTATAGGCTATAGGTGACATGTGGCATCATGTCATTGGAGGGAAATCCATGGTAGATGGATAAGAGGATAAGGGAAATCCTAGAGCCAGGCGAATTGGACATGTGGCCAGAGTGAGAGGACAGCTCTTGGCCCCATCTTGGACAACAGTGGGATGGGAGAAGAAAGACGAGAAAGAAGAGGAAGAAAAGAGAGTTTTGAAGTCTCACCTTCTCTCTAAATTTCCTGACGATCGGATCGGCGGTTTTAGGCGGAGCAATAGGAAGAGTTCATCCTCAATGAGGCCGCATAGAGGCAGCCGGAGTTGGGGAGTTTGACAAAAACTCCGAGAAGTGAGGTTTTCTCCTACTTGGTTTTTAATCCTTAATACAGGCCGTTCCAAATGGCATGGGTTGTGTGAGTTCGTAGTGGGCGGAGTGTGAGCAGATCCCGAGACTTTGAGACGGTGTCTTTGGAGATTCTGGACTATTTTGGGGTCAGGGACGATTTTGGGACTAAGTAATTGTCCTTGTGTGCCATTTTATGTGTTAGAGTTAAAATGAATAATGGTGTTGGTTGTCTTGCCCTAAAGGGAATGTTTAGTTGTGTTTTGAACCATGGGAAGCTGCCATATTGTGGTAATGCACATTAACCGGACTTTAGAACTGGTTTTTGGGTAGGAAATAAAGGGAATTTGGTGGTGAGTCCTTCATGTAAATTGTAGCCACATCATTGAACTTGATGTTAGGCTTTTGAATTTCTCAAATCAGACCTCTGTAGCCCAAGTTATGGTCCGTTTACCCTGAACAGTCTAGTGGAAGGGCTGCTCGGATGGTTCCGCCCTGGATGGGGTCAGCCGGCCCGGAGGGGGTTAGTCTGCCCGGATGGGTCTGCTCGGATGGGTTTGCCCGGATGTGTTCATGTCATTTGGGGTCATGCATGACCTCGAGCTTAGGAAGGTTAAACTTAACCCCGTCCGGCCCCGTTTCGAGGTGTTAGCAGACTATCAAATCCCATTGGTGAGATTCAAGCCAAACCTATCTTTGTGGAGGCGGTGGGTCTTGGAGAGGTGGCGGGAAAAGGGGCTCCCAGACGGTCGGGTCAAATTTAATCACAGTAAGGCTACCCTAGTCGTGTGTGTACTCCACAACCCCGGAAGGTCATGCAACCCCGTCAGAACTCTGTTTTTAGTGTTCTTGGACTGTGGAAATCCCCATTGAGTCAGATTCCAGCCATATGCACGTGGAGGCGAGTGGAGTCACTGGATCGGCCGGAAAGGAGTCGGGCAGGTCGGTGGGGTGTCCGGGTGTTAAAGGTACCGCCTAGTCATGTGAAGCCTCGACTTCGAATGTCATAGCCTGGCCATTCAGAACTCCGTTTCCAGGTGTTCTTGGGCTATATGGAAAGATAATTGGGTGAGACAGTCATGTACCTTTGAAGGGCAGTGAGTGATCATAACCCTGCGAGAAAATATATTTTGCAAGTGTGCGAGTTGCATGGTTATTATCGAGGTGAATAGTCGCGGGATATAACATGACCGTTGCATGACATGTTGTAGGCCTCTTTATCTTCAGGTATGGTATGGCTGTCTATGGGAGGCCATGAGAGGCCACATATGGTTTGGATTCAAACTTGGGATTGAATGATAGAGGATTTCTATGACCGGTTTCACCTGATCCAAAGGCCCATGGTGGGTTAGGGATTTGGCGGAAACTAAAAGTTTCTAGGTTTTCTGGTTGTTTGATGTTGTATGGATGATTGGAACCAAACTAGTTCATGTTTGTGAAGGGGCCGTGAGGTACCCGGTTGGATGGGTCCAAGATTGTGACCTGGTTGTGTGTTATTGCTTGTATGAATAGCATGCAGTGTGAATATGACATGTTAATGTATGTTGTATGATGAATTAACATGGGTTATAAATGGATGTTAATTTTATGTACCAATTATAATTATCCATGGTATGTGAATGGTTCATGTAGTGTGCATCATACATGTAACATGAGAGCTGCCGATTAGCATAATTGCATTGCATATGTGCTAGAACATCGCGTGATATGGGTGTGAGTGCATGGTTGGGATCGACCTTTGTGTTAGGTGTTCGATGGAGTGTCATGGAGTGCGTGGTTGTGGATCGACACTTGCGTATGGTGTTGATTAGTGGGCTAGGTTGGTAGGAAAAGTCGAATGAGTCACCTTTGGTTTAGGAAATGGTAAAGATAATTATGTGTCGTTATCGACAAGTTAGTCGTCCCAGGGGTGAAGACCCGTCGGTGGTCGGACATAGTCCACTAGCGGTGAAGAGTAGGAAAAATTATGCGGGTTTATGGATCCCGTTAGTGCGACACTAGAAATCCATTACCCACAAAAGGCACATGGTTGTAAATGAAAATGTTAAAAGATTAAGAAAAATCTTTGGTTGTCATCGGAAAATTACAATAGTTCACACTTGGCATAGGTAGGTGTGAGGGAGTCAATGAGTGACTCGGGATATGGGTATGATGACATTTCATGCATGACATGACATTCATGTAGACATTTTACTTGGATATGTGTTTGCTGTGCGACCATTGCATGAGCACTTAGGTGGGGAGTAACCCTTATAGGAGATTATCACTACTAGGCTTTGCTCACCCAGTCGTAGGATCCCCAGCACCCGGTGCGTGAAGACGGTTCTCCTTGGCCGTGAGTATGAAGAAGGCCAAGTTGTGGCCTTGAAGCATTTTGTAAATATATTAGAACAATCCTGGTTTTAATATATTTTTGCATGTAAAAAAGTGTAGAAGAGTTGTACATCAAACTCTTGTAAAATATTATAAGAAAATGGTTGTTTGTAAGAAAAATATCTGAGAGATGGTTCTCGATCTCCTTCAGACAATAATGTGAGTGTGATATCAGAGCACCCGATATTCATAGGTTTCCGCGGGTTGACGGGTTGTCAACGGGATAGGGGCGTCACATGAATCTTGATTGAATTCAACTTTGTCAAATCAACCAAACAGCTAAAAGTTTGAGAACAAGCTATTTTAAAAGAAATAAGGGAAAACTGTTCAAAATCCCAAATCATTACATAAAAGCAAAACCATGAATGAAGAATTAGAAATCAGAAAAAAATGTTAACTCTAGGAGGTGTAGCTGGGCACACCCTTACAAAGTGTAGGAGAATGTGCAGCTAAATCTTCTGCAAAATCATGTATAACACCAGAAAGGGGAGAAGAAACAAAAATCAAGATACAAATAAAATTTAAAAATTCTAATCCACAACCACATAGTTTCTTAGAAGACATTACCCGAAGACCAATATGCAACCTCTTCCCACCTTTGTGGTAAGGGATAATAACCCGACGTTTGCCGATATATTCTTTACAGATGAGAGTTCTATTCTGCAATTTTAAAAATAAATATTTAAAAAAGAAGGTGACAACAATCAAACAAAGAGAAATAAATTCTGATATTTAAGTATAATATGCACAAATATACGGAAGCGTGAAAATCTTGTAGACATCACATTCTAGTAGAGGGGTTTTCACAAACCTAGTTTCCACAGGATCAAATGAGTGAAAAATATTGAACATTTGCCGACAAGATGACATCTCTTCACTTATATTTTCCTCTTCCCAATAATCTTGACCTTTGCCTAGAGGAGAGAATAAATTAAAATAACTCATTAGAAATGGATTTTGGAGTTTAAGCATGCAAAGTTGAAGATGGAAAAACTATTAGAAGGAGCAAGAAAGATTGAGCAAAATCAAAGTTTCAACCTTGTTTGCCAATGAATTTGATACAAAATCAAATAATATCTAAAAGAACTTATATCCTTTTTTAAGATCATAATGATTGTATGGCTTTCCATGAGTTAGATACAGAAATTTGTAACTATTACCAATGCCAATACGAATATTGCGGTGAAGCGAAGAAAAGACGCGAGAGGTGATCCAACAACAAAGAATGTGTCAACCTGACACAAAGAAATATAAGTCATAGGATGAATTAGATTGTAGATATGTTGAAAGATTCAATAAATAAGCATAATCATGGTTCACCATGAAAAAAACTAAAATATGAACCAAATTTATTAAAGAAAAATAAATTATCATTTTTTTCATCTAGGTTAAACAAACCATGTCAAAAAAAAAATTAACATATGGGTTTTTTTTAAAGATAAAGTTAATGAATATTGAAAAAGCTAAAAGAAAATGAAACATTACCTCTAGTTTTTCTCGATCATGGAACTCTTTGAAACTTGAATCAATGAGCGAGGAAGGTCCGATATACTCTGATAATTAAAAATAATAATTATTAGTTTTGACTTAGGATTTTATTTTTATTTTTGTTTTTTTTGATGGGTAGCTAGAAGGTATACGGGGGTATCTGACCCAGTGTAGTCAGGCAAAACAAAAGATAAGGAAAGGAAAAGGTAAAGAAACACCCGCTGACCCACGACTATAAAAAAAGCTAAGCCCTCATTTCTGACCCATCCATACTAGGAAATCCATCAAAGACTCAGATTTTTTCTGTAATATGGACTTTGGACCAAGATTGCAAACTAAAAACAAAAGAGGTCTTCAATCTATGAAGTGAGCATCGCTTATCATCAAAAGCAATCTTGTTTCTCCTTGTGAATGGACGAGAACAAAGCGGAGGGGTTGTCATCCGCCTTTAGCCTTTTTTTTTTTTTTCCCACTAGAAAAGGAACCATGCGAGGAGTAAAGTTCCTCTCCTTTGTGAGGGAAAACCCATTGCACCCAAACAATGGCAAGAAAAGAGGTTCCATAGCACTTTGGTCATTATACAGGTCTGGTAGTAGATGCTCAGTGTTTCTCATAAAACATGAGGAAACATCTGTTTGCTAGGGCTCTATCCCTTCTTTTAAGCTGATCGAGAGTGAGTATCCTACCCCAAGAAGCCTCCCACACAAAGAAACCCACCTTGGTGGGCACCCTAGAGTTCCATATGAGTTTGGAGGGAAAAAGGTGTGCTTGATATCAAGCAGTCTTTGATGACAATGGCCCGAAAGAGCCCACCTGGCCTCTGCAAAAAGATTTTGTCCTCCCAGTATGTGACTTTTTGTTGTGGAATGAGGCCTCTCCACCTCACTCCTAATTCCCGATCATTAAACAATCTAATGAAGTGAGGAGATACCCCCCTCGTCCCTCAAAGCGATTGGCGTTGTTAGCCATTGAGGCCCTCTTTATGCATCGAGCAAGAGGGAACAAAGTGCAGTCTTCTTCCCTTTCATGCATCTTTCCAAAACCGCACTCTTCTGTTCGATAATAAACCCTACTCTAGGGCGAAGAATCTCCCAATCCTTTCTTTTCTCTTTCCACAAACCAGTGTCGTAGGGTCCATTAGGAACACGTGTACACTAACCCCCTTCATCTTCCCCAAACTTTGTACCTATGACAAATCTCCACAAGGACTCTCTTTCGTTAGCGAATCGCCAACTCCACTTGCTTAGGAGCGCCTTATTCAGGTTGGTTAGATCCTTTATGCCTAAACCCCCTTTTTGTTTTGCCAGAAAAACTGTAGACCAATTGACCAGATGGGGTTTTTTCTCAAGAGCACCCCCTTCCCACAAAAAGTCCCTTTAGATACGTTCCAACCTTATCTTTACAATCCTGGGAAGACGGAACAAGGACATAAAATAAATTGGCATACTTGATAGAGTGCTCTGAAAGAGGGTAGTCCTTCCTCCCTTGGAAATAAACTGATGTTTCCAAAGAGCCAACCTTTTTCGAAATCCTCTCTTATGGGATCCCAGCTACCGATTGGAGTTATGGGGAGCTCTGCATTTGGAGCCAGTAAAGGCAGGAGTGACCCTGCCTTACAGCTTCTTCGTGGCCTAATGCCTGGAACCATCCACCCTCATAACAGGGATGAACTCACTCTTAGAAAGATTAATCCTCAGCCCTAGATAAAGCTTCCAAACCATCAACAACCATCTCGAGATAAATAAAGTTGAATCCAATCGCCCATAAAAAATTAAAGTATCATGTCCCACAGCCAGATATTATCAAAAACTAGCCCCTTTTCCATACTCCACTAACCTTCGCTAAGATTCTCTTTCTCATAACTCTTGTCAATAAGTGACTTAACACTTCCATGCCAATCAAAAGATAAGGAGAGAGGATCTGCCTCGAGCCTCTAGAGACTCTGAGGAAAAAGCGATGGAACCATTAACTAAAACTAAGAAGTAATTTGTCGAAATACACCATTTTATCCACCGCAGCCATTCGCTCCTAAAGCCCATCTTTTCCGGCAAGTAAGGGTAAATCGACTTATGTGATCACTGGGCTTTTCTGATATCCGAGCACGTAATAGACCACTCTTGCTTTCTTCTTAACCGGGAGTCAACCCTCATTAGCGATAAGAGCGCATCCCCAAGAATTTGTCTTCCCTCACAAGCACATTTTGGGCAGGGGAAATAACCTTCCCGGTAACCCTCTTAATCCTGTTAGCCAAAACCTTAGCCAAGAGTTTGATAAGCCGCCTACTAAGCTGATGGGCCTGAAATCTTTCAAATCCTCTACATCACCCTTTTTTAGTATAAGCACCAGGAAAATAGTGCTCTGATTCCTTACAAACTTCTTGTGCTCATAAAATTCCTTGAATAAGCCCATAACGTCATTCCTCAAAAAGTCCCAGCTGAACTGCCAAAAATCCATTCGGACTAAGGGCTTTGTCCCCATAAAAAAAAAGGAAAGAGCTGCAAAAACCTCCTCCTCAGTAAAAGGTCCTTCAACTTTGGTTGCATCCTCCGTTCCAATTACTGAGAGAGTCACACTAGGGAAGTTGGGGCGCCACCCACCAGGGTCTGTAAAAAGGCTTTGAAAAGCATCGACAATGCCTTTATCCATTATGTGGAAAAAGCCCGTGTTCCTATCACCTTATTTGACAGAAGTTCCCGAGTTTTTTGTCTCAGATATTTCCTCGACGGACCACCACTTTTGAAGTCTTCTTGGGCTGCATTTCATCTCGACTTCCTCCGTAATCGACACCACGTCATTTTCTTTATCGTCAGAAAAAGTCACCTGCTTGAAGCCTTGGACTTTCGGAGTTCCACCTCGAAAACCTCTGTGATACAGGATTTTGCGGACCAGCTGGGGAGCTTTAGCTTGGGCTGCAGAGAATGTCGCTATGAGTTGCATAAAGCGCGGGTTTTGCCTGACTTTAACAATACTTTAAAACCGACCTTTAACCACATGTTTTCAAGCCCAGAAAGAGTTGGACCCGAACGTGCCCTCCATCTCAGAAAATAGGAAAATGATATGGGAATGAGTCTGGGGGGGTCTGTTGAGCTACCCTGACTAAAGCGATATTCCTAATTGGAAAAACTAAGAATCGATCAAGCGAGACTTAGCCTTGGTTGTCGAAATAAGCCCCACAGTAAGGAGATCCACTAGACGAGGTCTTGAACAGTCGAAAACCTTCGCATTGAGGAAGAGAACTAACCACCCTTACTGCACTCATTGGGAGTCCTGACAACATTAAAGTCCCTCGACCTGACGCATCCCCGAGCATCTAATAGCTCGGTCGTCGGGAGTCCTCCCTTATGACTTAAAACCAGACCATAAACCCCGAAAAAATTCCGAAGAAAGCCATCCTCAACGTTTTTGAAACAACAAGAAATAGAGAACAAGCCAACTTCTAAATCAATCAACTGCAAGCTCTGTTGTCTAAGGCCAAATCCCCAGACCTCATACGCATTTGCGGCCCAGAATCAGGAATCTGCATTGAGAACATGACAATCTTGATATCCATGTGCGATTTTGGTCCTCTTGAATCTGAGCCATATTCACCCTCTATGATTTTATAAAGGCCTTTATAACTTTATCTTATCTAGATTATTAGCTCCTCACAACATTCGAAATGATCTTTAGCTTCATTTAAACTTCAAAAATAAATTCCCCCTATTTCTTCCATCCCCTTTGCCACTACTTCTCCCACTATACTTAACCGTACACTCCAACTTCTTCATTTATTTTTTGCATTTTGAAGTATTTTGCTGCCCCTTTCCTCTGTCTTTGAGTTGGTCACTTTGGATCTTTCGTAACAAATCTAAAATCTCATCCTCATAGCCTATTGTTGAAAAGCCTAAATACTCAACTGAATGGTAGGGCTTGATCTTTAAATGGAAATACACATCGTCAATAGACCGTTATTAAGGCTTCCTCTTCACGAAAAGATGACCCTTGAGCCATGATCAATCCCCACTCTTAGTCACTTGAGTCACCATTTTCAATGGCCTTTGATCTTTGATAAACTCTAAGCAAGGAAGAACCCCCCATTCCAAAAGAGTTACCCAGTATAAGATCTCGGCAAAAATAGGAGGGAGGAGAAGAATAATTCTCCCTATTATCAATAGCTTGATCCTCGTACCTTTTTTCCATAGCATCTTCATCAGATACATTCAGGAAAAGCCTCTGACGAATCTGTCGTGATAGGAATGTTGAGATCCTTGGCATTCACCCCATCATAGATTAAACCTTCCATGGACTTAGGTCTTAGGCCACTAAAGCTGATCCATTTTTGGCCTACGTCACAAACTGGCAACATCTTCTCGGGTCTTTGAGTGCAGGCCATTTGGCTTACCATGCACGCCCAAACATCAAGGTCATCAAAGATGTTGTCCACTAGTGGACCGACATGGGAGATTGAAAGGGATATGCTCCTCCCTATCAACCTCAACAGGAGAAACATATTAAGTCACCATTTGGGCATCCTCAAAGAGATTGCCTATTTTCTAACAGCCTCTAACTCTAGGATGGGGGACGAAGCCTCCTCCCACCAGCCCACCAAACAACACTCCATCTGTCCCAGCCTATCCTTAAAGTCCTCATCCCCCACCTCTATACAAACAGACTCCCCACATGCTAACAAATTTGGAGTTACCACTTCCGCATAGGATTGCTTTTCCTTTTTTCCATTCATCGGATCTCCATTTCTTACCTGAAAGAGTCCTGCCGAGGGTCTCCCCACAGAAACCCCACGACCTTGACCCTTCTCAGCCATTTCGCGAGATGTTGGAGTTTCTCCTGCTTGATCGGAGCTTCTACGCAACCGGTCGCCACCTTTAGTCAAACCCCTTCCCTTTGGCACTCTTATTTTGAATCTCTTCCTTTGCATCTCAGGCATAATAGATAATTTCACGCCTTATTTGATCATCAACCGGGATGACAAATCACGCCCTCTTCCTCCTTTGAAGCCCGAGTTCTCTCTCACTGGAAATTATCCACGATCTCCACCCACCAAAGTTTTGAAATTTGAAATCCCAAATCATACAAGGCGTCTTCTTTATATCTTCAGAGATATAACCTTTCAATTCTTCCCATGATCTTCAGCGACAAGATCTATCAACAACTTGATCGTGAACCGGGGCCATGCCTCCTCTCGATTCTCATCGAGAAGCAAGATTCACATAAGATATTGGAGTCCTTGTGGGGAAGACCGATAAGCTAGAAAGTTTTCGTTGGATTAAAACCTGAAAATCTCCGGAGAGTAACATATCCATGTACCAATTAAGGAAATGAGTTTAGACTTTGGAATTTAAAGGAAAAGAATTTCGATTTTTTCTTTAAACAAAAATAAATAAATAAATAATTCGAAATTTTGTAATATTGAGAAAATGAATATTCAATTTAGGAAAATTAAAAAAAATTTAGATTTTTGAAATTAAAGAAATAAGGAGTTGATTTGTGAATTTGAAAAAATTAGATTTTAATTTGAAAAATATGGATGATATTATGTTTTAAAATTAGAAAACAATTTGAATAAATGGAAAGATAAAAAAATGATAACCAAGATTTTTTTGAGAAATTTATTTAAAAAGAAACAAGAAAATTTATGTTTTAAGGGTATAAATCTATTAAAAAAAGATTAAAATAATGATAATGTTGGAAGTTGAATTCTTTAAAGGTAGAGAATTTTAATATAATAACAATATCTCTATGACAGTGATGTCTGTGGGAGAAAATGTAAAATTAGATAATAATATTTGCAATAATCATCTATAACAAATTACAGGGTGATGTGGCAGATGTAAAGTTATATAGAAAAAGCGACACAAACAAATGTTACTTAAGGCAAAAATTAGATGAGGTTGAAGAAGTAGTAAAGGATCCCAGAGATCTTAAAGGAGCAGGGAAAATATATTGTTTGCAATGCATGTTGTGCATAACTTTTAAGACAATCAGATAATATACAATGGGAATACAGTCGGGACAACCTTATGTTGGAGACTCTCTCAAACTGTAAATAAATATGGACAGTCATGAAAATGATGAGATGAGCCCTGGCCCGATAATCAAATAGATTAAATTCTAGAACCAGGAAAAATATGAAAAGTTTTAGAAAGAAGAAAAATAGTTTATCAGAAAATGTTGGAGAGGATTGGAAGTATAAATCCTTGGCGGAAGTGACCTGTTCTTGGAGTGTGGAAAACAAATTGAATGAGTCAAGAAGAATTAAAGATCTCAGTTTTTATCAGATTCTTGATTCAGTGTTGTAATACAAAGTTACAGAAGAAAGGAGTGAGGGACAAAGTTATTGGTTCATATTTATTACAGTGCTTGGACAAACACTGAAAGCTATGATAGTAGGAACAAAAAACTATGAACCATCTTCAGAACTCGTTTGTTGTACGCGGACTTCATTGATCTATCTTTAAGACCTTAGAAGATATTATGAAATAGAACAAAAACAAGAGGATATAAAGATTGGAAGCTAAACGTGATTAATCATTGGTTTGTAAGGAGATATACAATCTTCAGATGTAGGTTTTAGTTCTATGGGAGCGAGAACCATGACTGAAACATTGTGGGAACAGACACATAATGACTATGTAAAGTATTGGCAGAAACCTTTTGGAAGAAGAAATGCAGAGCTCATGGAAGCTGTTGTAAATCAAATAAATGTTGCAGCTCATCACCTTGTTTCAGGTATCACAGATAAACATATAGTGAAGAAGATACAGCAAAAACATCTATAGATGGACTGATCAAAGTCTTGATGTAGCAATACAAAAATAAAGAGAAGTGAGCAAGTAGGCTTTGGTGAAGCTACAAGCAAACTTGAAAATGACATCAAAGGCAGAGAGAAGATTGGTTCAATGTTCAGTTAGGTCAAATCATGCCATAACAACATGACACCCAGTTCCGAGTTGAAGTACAGACTTTTTTTCCTGCGATCAACTCATCTGTGGAAGCGGCGCCAAATAATTACGTAAGCGACGAGCTATCTTAATAAATGTGATCCCACATCACGTCTTCCGCGTCGCGTTTGATAGCTGGTTGTATCTTGTCATGGCTGCGTGCAGCAGCTTAACAATGCACGCTACATACAGCATTGAGTGCGCGTCGCTGCATTCAATGCAGCGTTGATTGTGCGCCGTTGCTCCCCATTCACGACACACTTGTTGTGTGCGCTGGCCTGGCTGATGCTGGTGCAACTTCAATCCGGTTTGACGCGAGACCCCAAACTCGTGTTAAATCACCTAATGTACCAGACCTGTGCGTTGGGGAAAGGCAGTGTCTATGACCAGAGGCTCTGTCTAACATGTGGGTACATTAAGTGTCGCTTCACTTCTTAACACTCTCCTTCCGTGCCTAAGTGTGTGTTGTGCTTGACAGCGACACCGGACTTGATGCGACACAGGAAATATATGACAGAACAGTTGAAATACCAATAACGATTAAGCCAGGTAACCCTCCTGGTCCTCCTTGCACCTCAATTCTTGCTTTTTTTTTCCTTTCCAAAAGCACCCTAAATTCAATATATTGACCTTATATTACAAAGACCATAGGAAGGCTGAAAAACTTACTGAAACAGTGACATAAACCCACAAAACCTTATTACAATTAATCTTTAGTCTAATTATAAATGGTGGTTTCCACCATAATTTACAAATAAAACAAGGGTAAAATCTTTCATCACTACTAAGGTCTTGGATGTGTTCCGTCTGATCTTGCGCTAGATTACGAAAATGTTCCCACGACAAGGTGAGCAATAACACAGGTTAGATTTTCACCACAGGTTGCTCCACCTGCAACTGGCATGCACAATGGCACCAAACGTCGTTCATTCGCCTGATGGCTGCCGCCGGGACGATCTTATGTCATGCATGAGATGAGGCTCACTCGTGCGCCCACAACCCGAGTCGTGACTCCCTCACACTTGAAATGACAAGTGGCGGCGATCATTGATTGTTTGCGACCAAACGCTCATGGACGACCTCGATGCTGTTTGAATACCATCATTCCAGTGTGTTTATTTATGGGCCACGTCATTTTAGGTCTACGTGCGGATCGTGCCGCCTTCCGCGCATTTTCTGGAACACCATAGGTGATCATGTGAAATAGATTTAGGTCTTTGCATAGATTGGGGGTTGGATCCCAAACTCATGGCCAATACCGTGTGTTTTCTTTTCATTTTCATTTCATACCACCCGTGAGTCTCAATTGGGCGTTGTCTAGTTTGAAACTACCACGATGCAAATGGTGATTAACCTAACACCCACACAGCCTGGTAATATGATATTTGCGAATGCAATCATGCCATTCATATATAGAAGCATTCATCTGATTCATGAACAATTTATATTTTCTACAATATAATTCACATCCTTAACAATCGTATAATACATCAATTGAGCATGCATGTAATACTAATATTTCACGGCTGATGTATTATTAATTTCTTGTACTTTAAACCTTACTGAGACGCGTGTTTGATCAGAGATTAAGCGGGATTAATTTTGTATGGTTTAGGGACTAATCTGATCGGATTCAGTGGGATAAAATTTAATACTATCATGTGTTGAAGTACTAGTCTAGACAGAATTATGGACTTTTATCCTCGTTTGGTACCTCTGGACTAAGGGTGTTTGTTTTTTTGTAATCTTGAATCGGAACTTTTTAGGCTTATCTTGAATAGTAGCAATAACAATAATATCAGTTATTTGTTTTTTAACATTAGGTAGTAGTGAGGATGTAACATAAAAGTATGTGTACAGATTAAAATCCGACCTCGTTCTTGTAATACAGTTTACATTTAATTTAATGGGTTTTAACAGTTTGGGTTTATTTTCTTAAATCCGATACGGGTTCAGATGACCATTGCTCTGTAAACTGAACATAAATTAAATTTCAAAATAATGTTAATAAAAAATAATAATTACATAAGTTTAAAGCCTAGAAAGATTCTCTGATCTCGGATGATGAAACGAAGCGCAGATTAAGTTGATCTCATGAAAATCAATGTTGGGAAAAGTTCCCCAGTGAGTGCTGAGACAGCGTTTTCCAGATTTGCAGGTGATAAGTTGCGTGACTTCAAGGACGGGGTTTTAAATCTCGAAGTTAAGTGGTTTAAATTTAAGTTAAATTTAAAATAAAATTAGTGAAAAGAAATAAATTGTTCGAGGTACAGAAATGGGCCCGAATGAAACAAATATCAGATCGTATCAATAATAATGGCCGCCCAGTTATTTTAAAATAACCTTGTTTATTTTTATACTTTAATCATAATAATAATAAATTATTATAATGTTCCCAATAAATGATTTATAAAGTTCATAATATTTTTATTTTGTAAATATATCGTTTAATATAATAAAATAAAAACTAATACAAATAAAATAAGTAAAACAAAATAAAATGCCAGGCGAGTTTGGGGTATATCTCATTACATCTCTTTGATTTTTAAATAAGGATCTAGATTTAAAGTTGAAAAATTAACGAGTGAAATAGATGGAGACCATGCATCCTACAAGTATAAGTTGTAAGTATGATGTTATATTGTTATTTTCATATGTTTGGTGTGGATCGGATTACCATTAGTGCGTGATGACAGATAGAAAAAACCAAATGTTTCATTTTCATTCGAACTTTTAAAAATTTATTAAAGTCTTGAAATTTAAAAAACAAGCGACAATAAATAATTCGTTTTGTGTCAGTAATGGCACCACTAATTAAATGTTTTTTAGGATGTATTCTAATTTATGTTATAATTTATGTTTCCATATTATGTTATCTCAATATATAATATCATTAACTCTTTTTTATTTCATGTGTTGTCTTATGAATTTAATTTGATGGCCTGTATAGTTCATCAGATTTTTGTTGATTTTTGGTGCAATTGATTAATTTTTTGTAAAAAGACTATAAATCATTTTTATTCACGGTTTAATCCCAGTGAGGACCCTATTACAGAGTTCAAAATAGAGATCAAATAACTCATACTAGTTTTGTCTGGTTAATTGATCCATTTATAAACATTTTTTATCGCTATTTTGTCTAAAATTAGTCTAATCTATACAATCAAAACATGGAAACTTGACATGTGATTGTGGTCAAAGTCAGTCGGATGCTAACGATTCCCCCAAAATTTTGATTGTTTGTAAGAATTATTGTCTGAACATCAAACAGATCGTAAACTTCATCTTGAGTTTGTCTCCCAGCAGTCAATCAAGTAAATGGGCCATCCATCAGGTTCAACATCAAGCGTTAGATCCATTTTTCTTTGAGTGAATGCGCAGTCTTCGACCAAAATCTGTGTTGGTTAAACTCTTAGACAAAGTTAAATCAGTAAGGCTTCACACCTCTTAGGTTAATGAAACTCATAATTCAGTCTTTGTTTAGGCTCTTGAAACTTTATTATTTGTGAGACTGAATTAAGTGCGAAGCCAGAAAAAGTTGGAGCTTCTCTCTTTACCTTCTTCTCTACGCTTTCTCTTTTGTTTTTCTTTATACACCAATTTCCTTCATAACAATTGTTTGTTAAGTGATGGATATCTTGAACCACACGTCCAACACAGTTAAATATTTTTTGGTTCGTATCATTTATCCAAACTTTAGTTCATCTCTGAGTGATGACATGTCCCATAAAAATTCATATCTACTCTTGTTTGACGAAATCTTCATTTGCCATGAAGCAGTGATATAGTCTATCTAAACTCCAGCATCTGGTGCCTGAAAGAACAGCCAAATTCAGTATCTCATATTCAGCAAGATTGTGAGGATATTCAATTGCAGACCATTTCAATGATGAGTCTGTTTCATCATCCAAGATCTGAAAATTTGGTTTCAAACTAAGTATACCGTTTACCGCTGTTTGAAAGATTGAGTACCTAAGTTTATGAAATTAAATCAAAAGAATTTAGTCAGTTGTTTCAACAACACGCCCTAGATCAGTGGCCATTGTGACCCCCAGTATCATGACATCTTTCTGGCTCTTTATTGTCATGTTAGAAGTGACCAAATCTTGTAAGCTAAACTGATTCCCTTTAGCCCATCTTTAGTGAAAAGATATGGGAATTAATGCGTGGGCGCCCCACTTTGGTGCTTAAGCGGCGTTGTCTATAACACAGGATCATAACGCCTCGGGGGCAATCCGGGTCTCCCATGTCTGAAATTTCTTGACAATGGTAGCGTATGCTGTGTCTTGGCGACACCTCATACTGACCTTGCCGATAGCCTGACCACTGTCTTTGGACGTCCTCGAGGGAGTAGAAGTCTCTGCTTAACATGAAAGCTCAGAAGAAGGTGATCCTCCTTCCTTTTCTCCTGCTTTTCATCTGATGTAAGGCATCTTTAATCTCTCTCTCTATAGCCATAGTTGTGCTAACCATAAAGTCCATATCTATGGAGTCAGTAATCTTGCGTTAGGATTGAATGCCTTTATACCATCCTTAAATTTCGACCTTTAGCCATATCGTAGCCACATAATCATCTGAAGCGTGCTGCTTTGTGAACAGCACGTATTGAAAGTGTGTGTGTCATGGATCGCTTGCTCAGCTGAGAAACTCCCAAGCCTGGCATGCCCAGCTGATGCTAGAGCTTTTTCTCATAAAGAGCTTTAAAAAATCTGCACATGTCTCTTGGCCTCCCGATCTGGGGTTTCACCCAATCCATATACACAGAGTTCACCCTTTGCTAAATGTCACTAGACGGATCCATTGTCACATGGAGGTGATCTGCCAGCTCAAAACTCTCTGCGAAACCAATGGTCAGCCACACGGGGTCCCTACCTAGGCGTAGGAGGATGATGCGCTCTAGCCTCTGGAATGCTGAGCCCTCCCTTGTATTTCTTCCACACTAGTCATGCAGTAATTGGTAAATACGGCGCCATCGCCTCCTAAATGCGCATCAAGCGATGGTGGTTAATACCGTGGGCAACCTCGTCCAGCACCGACGCCATCACCCGAAGTTAAGATGCGCTGATTTGATTCTCTGTTGTTATCTTGATGGTGCATATTAAACACTAATAAATACCATTCGTAATCATGCTTATTTGTTTTCGAACTGGGTTACGTTTAGGCCTAGTGTTCTTCAATGAACTCTATATTCTCGCGCCATATTCACACAACCTGATACATCTCAGTGGAGCATATTAAAACAAGCAATCAATACATAATATTAGTATTACCTTTGACCTTATGCGTCCCGACATTTGTATGCCACAACTCTTGTTACTCCCATTGTAACAAGCCAACATCAGAGGCTGGATCTTTGTTTTTGGAAATCTTTGAGATGATTATTTAAGCTGGGCTACCGTTCTTGCGTGCGTGGCCGGATGGATTGGAGCGTCAGGCGAGGTGTTATGAGCGTGGATGATGATATCCGTGGTCAATCCCAAATGAATCAGTTCGCAAACATACAACCCGCCGTTTCTGGATTTGGTTTCTCAGCTCGCGCTGGGCGGGTTATGTTAAAACGTATTGTTATGTTTTACCGACGCCAATCGTTCGAACGCAACGTTCTTGCATCGGCCTCAGCGCGGCGCGTGCGCTGAAGGGATAACCGCTAACGAGGTTGACGACGGCCGATGATATCTCTGCAGAACGCTATTTAAATTGCGCTGACGGATTACGATCTGCGGATGGCGTGACAAATCGTCGGTGTGTTGTCGGTACTCGCGGTTCGCATGTTGGCATCGTCGCTGGCGTTCCGTCCATGACCCTTTCGGCTCGTCTTTTTGTTTTATGTTTCTGATAGATAGTCTCGAAATATAATTAATAGAGTCTCAATGTTTGCTGATGACCTAAAAATGCCGTACGATCTCAAATCGTACTTTGGTCGATCTCTAGAGAAGTACTATGAATATAGAAAACGTAACTGCGTAGGTGTCACCTTCGACCATACCGCGCCATCCTGCACGCGCCTGCCTGCCCTGGCAGATGTCCAGAATCTGTTGTAGCTGCCGTTCTTGCCGCCGAACCCCGAACCGCGAGTCGATCATTCCATGCGCTCGATAGCAATCATGCGATGCCCGTGCATAAATGCAATGCGAAGTGTTATCGCATGTCATTTCATGCTACATATGCGCTCGTGTCACATCGGCACCATAAGCCCCACCTTCACATATCGGTGGCATGGATAAATTATATTTAATGCGCATTATTTCTCTTTTATCCCATACTATCATAATTTGTCACATTAACATATTATTCATTTACGATAATAACACACATTATGCATTCACAGCCATAATTAGACGGACATTGGAAAAATCTAGATTTAGTCGAAATTCTAGCTTTTTGTAAATATCACACAAAATTTAACTTGATTTCTTACCAGGTATGTTATTGCAACATTTTAATTATTAAGCGATTAAAGCGGAAGTTTGAAACCCCAAAACTGAACCAACTCTCATTATCACGTTAACCAACTGCTAAGCCCATGTTTTGGCTAAGAACTTTATCTTATTAAATGCTAGACTCAACGAGCTTTCCGTAGAGTCCAAGAACGTGCAAATCGGAGTTTGGACGGGAAAGTTATGGCCATCCGAAGTTGGCGCTACCGATTCGCAAGGGTGGTGCGGAAATTCGGGCATACCCCCGTTTTCCATTCTGCCTAGATTTGCTCAGTTCCGGGAAGTCGTGGTCAGCCTCAATGGTCAGAGACTCATATGCGGTCCGTGACTGTCCTGACCAAACGGGCTACCTGATAGAAATAATTAGCGGAAGTGGAAGCGGTAGGCCCCCTACATGGCCCTAGGCAAATGAGTCAGTAGGAGGGAAACCTGCCCAGAGCTTGATCTGATGAATTAAGTGATTGAAGCAATGATTGTTGAAGAAAGCCTTATGGTTCTGCTTCTTTTCCATACCTGGCCCCGTTTCCTTTCCTTTTCTTTCCTTTTCTCTCTTTCTTTTATCCTCATTTCCTCTTTCTCTTTTCCTTTCTGCTTCCCCTCCTCTCTGACCATTTGTAGCCTCCCATTTATACAAAAATTCCCATTCCATACAAGTTGACATGGCAGTTAGCCACATGGCTTGCCATGTGTCTTGTAGAACATGCATTGTGACCATGGCTTGCCATGTGTCACTCACCTGTTTTACCGTATATCACTGACACTTGATGCCTCATAAAACGCGAAGTGACCTCTCTCAGATTAAACAAAATTACGACAACTAATTTTTGCGAGGCAGACAGCAGTGGTCAGTTTTGTCACCATCGATATCAGAAAGCTTCCGGGTTTCCTTTTATTACCATATCGTGAATCTTTGTTTTGCCTTTTTTTTTTCATAAATTTTTCAATTTTTTTCCCAGGTTTTACATTTAGTGTCTCCTAAAGGGATATTTATTTAGTGCATATTTGATTGCTACCAAAAAAGTGCATTATTAAGAGCTTATTTCCTATGGTTTTTTTCATCATTTTGATTGTGTTATCCTTAGTTTTATGACAAATTGGTTCATTTGGTCCTAAGCAATATGGAACATTTCATTTTTACAGGCATTTTGCTGAGTTTTGATCACGATTACAAACTTAGAAGATGCTTTGGAACATTTGGAGCAAGAAGCACCAAAGAGCAAAAAAGTGGCATTTTGCAATGGTTGTCTGAGTTTATGCAAATGGTTTGTAAAAAAAAAAATGATTTGGCTGTTAGTACGGACGTGAATCATACTTGGAAATAAGCTTGAACATAGTGCATTAAAAAAATCAGATAATAGACGAAAAAAAAAAAAATCACATTTAGCTAATTTCAAATGGGTCTATGAAATTTCAGTTGACAAAACGACTCTAAAGGCATCAGTATGTTTAAACATTTTAAAGTGTATTTTCTATAAAACTATCAATAACTAATCCCTCTAGAGACTATAAATGAGACTTAGATCTAAATAGAACTTTTATCATATAAACTCTCTCTTACGTCTATTATGATTTTCTCACTTTCCCCACGGCTGACTGTGGCTGAGACCATATCTCATAGCACACCAAACCAGCTAGTTCATTTTCATCTCGAAGGAACTGGTCGTGATTCAACGATTGACTTTGTTTACAAAAAAGGTGTTTGATTGGTTTATTGGATTTAATTGCTAAAATTGTGAATTTTCTCTTTAACTTGTTTGGATCTTGGTACATTGCATGCTTATAAACTCATCAATTTTTGTGTATTAGATTTTGTGTTTTTGCATAGATGACTATGTAAGTAAGCTGTTAAATAACGATGGAAATAAAGTCTAAAGGATGAATTGAATTACCAAATTAAGTTGACTATGTGGTGGAAAACCAACTTGATGGTCCTCATCACTACATCCTTACAAATAACCCACCTTGATGGTTTTCTCTATATAAACATTTGGGCTCTTGCAGAAGATATTCTGTTTTAAAACATCGTTTTGAACATTCATTCCATAGGTGATCAGATTTATATTATGAGTAAAGAGACCTGATAATGAAATATGAAAACAAAGAAAAATACCCAGCATTTCGAAACCCTTGCGGGAAAAGCCGTAGAGCGGAGGAATACACTATGGATGAGGGGAATTTACAAAGTACAACGGAGTAGAGAATAACTAATATGTTGATATGACGAAAATACCTGAGCAGAAAGGTCCAATTGTGGGTTATGAAGCTAAGCCTAAAGGCCCAGCCCCTTTGCTACCAAGACAATTCCTATTTTCTCAACAACTTTTTCTTTCACAAAGTCGCATCGCTGGCCTTGAGTGAGCCATGGCCCAAAACCAGGTCGGTCTTTGATCTTATCTCCATGGCAGAATTCCATCTGCGAAAACTCCATTGAACTCCATATATCAAAACAAGATCAAAACCGCACTCCTCTTCCCATAAGCGCGAGGGCCAAAACTAAAACAACAGTCACACAGTTTGAACAATGCATAAAAACTTGAAAGCTGAATGACTTAGTCATGTCTTCTCTGCAAGATTGTGTGTGGCAGGTTCAACTTTGCTCAACAATATGCCAGAATAATAATCTATAACAAAATGATGCCTCCATACAGTGTAACTCATCTCTTGAAACATAAGTCTGGGTGAAATCTTCTTTTCAATATCAAAAATAAATATCTTTGATCTCTGACAGTGTGGCTCACAGACGACCACTTATTAAGGTCCTATCCTTCACATAAGAAGCCATGGCCTTGTGTACTCTGCCTCTGTAGTTAGTAAACTCTTTGTGGCGAAGAGTTCTTTCCAGCTAATAACCTGACCTCGATGGTGAGCCAGAATATCCTGTAAAGGACCTTCTCTTATGGATCTCTGCATAATCACAATCAACATACAACTCCATCTAGTCCTGGCGCAAACAAACACTACTTGATGGTGGGCGCTCGCATGATCCACTGAACTTCCTTCCAATGTTCCTTGCCAAGTTCATTCATGTATCTGTGAATGGGACTGACCTATCTGGCCAAATCAGTTGTTTTATATGGCATGAATAGAAAGAACCACATCACTAGACTGTGGTACTCTGGCTATGTAGTCAAACACCTCATTTACTATGGTTGGTGGCAACACAAAATGAAATTTGTAGTGGAGTAATAACAAGCTTTTGCATGCATGTTGAACACGAGCTTTTACTTCATCTTTCTAACTTTTTGGATAATCTTCTACCTTTATCCACCTCATAATATCCATCTCAAGTATATTCTGCTCGCCCGATCTTTGTCTCCAAACTCATTTATTGATTTAATAGCACGTTCTTATCTCTCTTTACTCTTATTTGCTATTAACATGTGGCATCTTGTATAGATACATCCATAATGACTAAATCATTATGTTTTGGTAAACAACTATCAGAGCTACTCCTCTTAAAATCATGAGAGATCATGAATGAGTCCAAATCTTTATACCATTGTCTATGAGACACTAAACAAAAAACTGTAGTGGTAAAACCACCAGATTCTCACTTCACAAACTCTAAAACCTCTGGCCTTGCACATAGATGTCCTCCTCAAGCTCCCGTGTAAAATTCAATCTTCATATCCAACCGCTCAAGCTCATGTCCTTGAATCCCAAGAAAAGCTTTCGGGTGAGCTGTATTTGTATAGAGAGAGTACATATTGAAGTCAGCACGAAGAATCGACGCCTTTTTATAAAACTAGTCTTGCCTTATACCTTTCATTCTCAACACTTGGTGTGCCTTCTTTCTTCTTGAATACCCATTTGCACCGAATGGCTTTCATCCCTTTAGGTAGCCTCACCATGTCCTCATTTTTATGAAGGGACTCATATTCTTATGCAACCATCAACTTACGAATCACTACAACTGCGACTCTTCATAAGTGAATGGCTCTTCTAAACTGATATTATCTTACCTCAGCATATGTATATCTGACATATGTATTTACGTGGTGGCTTAATAGTGATCATCGTATCTACGGCAATAGAATACATTGCACTCGGCCCAGTGTAGGAACATCGGCTCATGTCTGAATTAGGAACAAACCCGATCTCCATTGCACTCTTATCAGCTCTACTAAGTTCTCAGCATCTGAGATCAGGATGACTGGATGCTGATCTTGCATCAGCTCTCACACATCTGCTTATTTATTAATTTCTATTGGTTTGGGACATAGTTACTGATCTTTCATAAATTCATAACCAAGAAATATCGCTTCATGATGGCTCTAACTTCCATTATCAACATGTATGGGACATAATAACAGGGCATCGAAAATTTTCAAAAGCTAAATAAGTAGAAGGACTGCAGGTTAAGCCTCTTGAGGGTTTCTTCTGCACTGAAGGCTTCAAGGAGAACGGTTGATCAAATAACATGCACGGTGGATGTATCCACCCCCCCAAAGACCGACAATAAGCATAGAGGCATCTGCCAGGCCTTATCCATCAGTCTTCATTCATACGCTCCATCATACCATTCTATTGTGAGGTGGCCAGATTAATATGATGTCTAACAATTCCCTCTTTCTTCATAAATCATTCCTTATCAGAACAAAGCTCTAACAGTTATGGTGGACGATATTACTCATCTTTGAGTTAATTTTTCTCAATCATTGTCTTCGATCCTTGAATCTTGAAAACACATCACTTTTGTTCAAAAGAATACTTTTCTGCCATGAGAAATCATCGATGATATAATAACATGTAAGTAATTTATATAGATGTATACTTTGCGGGTTAAAGGTGAATCATGGAATAAATAAAGCGGCTCTTTTGACTTATGGTGTGAAAGAATCTTCTGTTCTTGTTTCTAAAACACAATGCTTAGAAAATTGTAACTTACTTGTTTTTTGTCCATCTAGAAGTCCTCTTCTACTCAACTCTACCATACCGTTTTCCTCATGTGCTGACGTATTTTGGAGATCATAATATCATCCTCGACGACGAGAGATATAACACTTAACATCTCTTGTAACGTGAGACACATAACATATAACATGAGGTCACGATGACCCTTCACCACAGATAAACACTGCACGTCCCAGAGACTCACTTCACTGTTACATGCCTTGCCCTTTGCCTCAAGAGTACTAAGGGATATCAAATTCCTTTTTAAATCAAGAATATGTCAGTCTTTAGAGTGCATTCTCCATCAACCATCTTAATGGGCGTCTCAGCTGCTACCTTACAGGAATGCGTATTTTTAAATGATCGCACTTTTATGAACTGATATCTTGAGAGAATTGATTAATTAAGTCGTGAAGCATTAGCAGTCTAAATCAGGTCTCTGACTCGAATCAGCATCGCTTTTGTAAAGTTCATGATTCTGATCTGAGTTCCACATTTTCCCTACTCTTAGAATTTACAGATTGCTCTATATTTTGTTCTTGAATTTATTCTCATTACAGGCTTGAAACACTTCTTTATTGATGTAGCACTGTGATGTTCTGATGCATTAAGATAAGGATTTTGACCTTTTCTCTATTCTTCTTGAATTCTTCTTGTAACTGCGAGTACAAAGCGAGCACTCTCCTTGTGCTTTAGGCCTATGACTAATTGCTTCATTTTCTCATAGAAAACAAAAGCCTCTATATAACTATTTAGGGTTAGGGTATGTCATGTTTGTACCATGATAGTTCAGAAATTGCATACGAAATAGGAAGCAAAACACAACAAAATTAACCCTAGATCTTTTTCTTCATATTTAACCTCCAAAGTTTCGAGATCTGCAACAATTGCTTTAATAATTCGTAGATGCTATTTTAAAGGCATCTACGCCATCTTTGTGTGAACCTGGCGCTACGCTAAAATTGAAACTTACTCATTAAGTTTTAAGTCATGCACAACTCTTGAATTTCAGCATATGGATTCTGTCAGCGCCAGTCACCTTCTTTGGCGATCTTTATAAAAGCCAGTTGGCAATAAATGAAGGTGAATATGAGATGGTGCTTTACAGTCACTCGTTGTTTCTCACCTCACGTCTTTGACAATGCCATCTTGTCAAGCCCTAGCAGCGCTCGTCATATCCATCTGAAACATATTACATCTTAGCATATATTGAAATCTGGTACTCTGAATCAACCAGGGAATTTTATTTCATGGTTGTCATTAAACAAGATCAGGAGAAAACCTATTAATATATTTCACTTGTTTATGATTAATGTCACAATATTGATACTAAACAAAGAAAACACTGAATTTACATGGAAACCCTTGAGGAAAAAAAACCACGGCTCGAGGAGAAAGCTTCACGATGAATATAAGAGAAATTACAAAGTACATCGGAATAGAGAATAAATCCTAATGTGTTGATATGACGAAAATATCTGAGCAGAAAGGTCCAGTTGTGGGCTATGGAGCTAGGCCTAACAGCCTAGCCTCCTCTGCTACCACAACATATCCCTATTTTTTTCTCAACTTCTTCTTTCAAAAAGAAGTAGCACAGACCTTAGATTAGGACATAAACTAACCAAATTTTGGGTTACAAATCAATAGATTATTTCAAAAATCCATTTTTTGCTGATTTAAATGTAAAACAACATAGGAGTCCTTCATAAAAGTATTTCTAATGAAGAATTGATTAAGGTGTTATAGACTACAAACTTGCTTGAGAGGATTTAGAAGTATTGTAGGCATCCTAGAGTTATGTGATTTTCTCTGTCATATTGCTCTAATATAATCATGTATTTATATTTGAGATAGGGGATTTTTCAGCCAGGTATATTTTATTTTCTTATTGCTTATTCTCATTCATCCTTTTAACAAGCTGGTATTAAAAGCAAAAATAGTTTGATCTCAGCAATGGTAACAATTATACAGTATTTGTTATATGGACAGAAGCACAGATTTGCTGTTATAGTGAGTAAAGCCTGTCAGGCTATTGGATCAAAAAACCCTTATATAAAAATAATGTTTATATAGCAAATTCTTTTGAGGAAAACCATGTTATGTTATGAATTCTTGGATTCAGGTACAGTACTGAAGTGAAGTGCAGTTTTGATGATCAGCCAAGGCATTTCTTTTTTTTACTGAAAGGGAAGAGAAAGTCTATAGATTATATAACTTTATAGTTCTATCGCTACAAGTGGGTGGCATCAATTACCCTCATGTTGTTGATGTATTATAGGTAAGTTAGTATTTGTTGACAAGTATACGTGTGCGTTCCAGGATCCAGTCCTTGATGTTAGGACTGTGACCTCATTCAGACTAAGCCGCAGTCCGTCCGAACTCCCCCTATGGGACTTAGCAATAATAGTAAAGGCACACACAATTTTTACATGGTTCAGTAACTTGCCTACGTCCACAGAGCTATGCTCATATGTAGGATTTCCACCTATTAAGTTCAGGGTTTACAGTTCTTGTAAAGGACTCCTCTCACCCATAGGCCTCATGAGGCTAAATACTTCTAGTGGGGAACCAAATGAACTCTCTATTCCCCTATCCTTCTTTCTTTTACAACCCACAATCTATCAAAATAAAATGAAGAATTAGAGCAATATCTTTCACCAAAGGTGAAGGCTAACGTCTGTACCTGATCAGTGCCATGCCTTTCATCCAGTAAATTGTGGACCTTGCTTCTTCAAGCACATTTCTGAAATCATGTTAGTATCTTCCGAGCTCAAATATATTGTATTTTGTTATGGAGAACCCATAAAATCATTATCCTAATATGACAAAACTACAATTCTCCCAGACTTCTTTAAGCTCCCCAAAGCAGAAACTACCAAGTATCCTCTCTATAATGAGATCTTATTTCTTAATTTAATTATGGTTGATAGCTTAGAAGATCAGACCTTAGTTTAGAATCTTTAACTCACTTGCCTAAGATCTGGGCCACCAGTGGTTACCTCCCAATGTCTTTGGCATCACGTACAAATTGACTTGCATCTTCTGCTCACAGTGAGTGTCTTCCATGGTGGATCAGTGAGTCTTGCTCATCCCTACACTATGGGACTGCCTTAGTCCATACATCATCACGGTTCTTCAGGACTTAATCGATCTTGATCACAACCGATTCGATGTTGACGAGCTACCATCTTCTTATATAATGGGAGGCAGAAATATGGACAATCTCGAAGCTGACGCGATAACTATAAATATGATGAAAAGTCCTCCTTATAGCATTGTTTGGATGACACTGACTGAGGCTTTGAACTTCTGAAAGAGGTTGAGACATCTTTCTTGAAGATTGGGTTTGTTCATTCCTTGCATTAATTTGAGATAAATAATCTGGGTTATATAAGTTTTGTTAATTCTATTAAACCCGACTAAAGATTCATGGTACAACATTGTATATATTTTTTAGGGATTTTTTTAGTAAGGTCCCATTACCCATTATTGATATTATTGGGGTTTGAGTCTATTTAGTTTTAGGAAGCCAATAAATGCAGCAGTGCCTTTTTAGGTTGATGTTTGTGGAATTATGAGGGTAGGTAATATTAATGGGTATTCTAGGGTTTTGTAGTTTTCCTAACAATCGTAATATTCAATATTTAGTCATTATCTATATTTGAGATAGTGGGTTCTCTCTTTGCACGATGGTTTATAGCTTTATTTGAAGTTTCCATATATGAATATAATTATTTCTGTTTCCATATTTTATTTATGGTTGCCTATTCCTATATATTTTTTGTTTTATGTGTGATATCACCATTGAGCGTTTCATAACTTTACAATGTATAGAAATTACTAAGAATACATTTATGAATTTAGATGGATATACATAATCATAACAATATTCATTATATATGTAGTTCACATAAGAAAGAATAATACTAAAAATATACAGATTACAAATTGTAATTATATATTTTAGATTATAAGTAGACTGACTTGTTCTTAACTTTTATATGATCAAATCATTGAATAAATGATAACTCTAATAGTAGAATATTTACTAATAAAACAAAAAAAAATTTTTTAAATTAACAAAATATCCATTATGTAAGCAAAGTTAAAAGCAGATAATACTAAATGTAAGTTGCACAAATTACTAAGTGTATATGTTAGATTATAAGTAGTTGATTGTAACTTATGTGGATTGAGTCATGAAATAGATATTAGCTCAATAAATAAGATAATGCCAATAAGGAAAAAATTTTAAATCTTAAGATGCTTTTGTTTTACTCTTGTAAGTAGTAGACTTGTAATAGATTTACATACTTCAATATTCTTTAGAAAAAAAAATACTAAAGATATCTAAAAAAAATATTTATTTAAAAAAAAAGGCAAGACGTTTAATTTAGAGATTATTCTGTGGGATGTTAATATATGTCTTCCTCAAAGAAAAGTCATATTAAAAACATTTAAAAAAAAACCTTCAAAAATGTGAGAAGATATATGCAATGTATAAAAAGAAAAGATAAGTGAAGGTAGTGTTTCACTTACATTAGACTATGCACAAAAACATCTCTTCTTTCTCTTTGTAAAAAGAAAATGAAATAGACTCTTTAAATTCCTTTCTCCTTAAGATCTTTCTCGCCACGCCTCCACCTCAGGGGCGTACCATTGGTTGAATCCAATTCTTCTAATCTCCTCTTATAGAATCCTATTTTTCATAATCTTCCTCTGTATAGAGTCCTATTCTTCATAATCTTCCTCATCATAATCCTGCAAACATAGAGTCTTATATTAAGTAAGAAAGATGAAAATTATCCAATTATTCAGAATTTTCCTCATTATAATCCCAAACATTTTGCAAATGTAGAGTCTTATATTAAGTAGGAAAGATGAAAATTATAATGGTTGAAATACAAGATTAGATTACTACTTCAAATTATTCTTGTATTATATAAAGTAATCAAATTACTACTTTTTTTCCAAAAGAAAAAAAAAAGTGTACCTAAATCAATAAATAAGATCATATTTCTTTCTCTAAGTATTCTACTAAATTGATGTGCTAACTCTTTGCTTCAGCCATAATGCTAGATTCTCTCGTTGTAGCTGTGCAAATAAATTGATTGAAAATGTATTTGGCATGCACTTTTTACCTTTGTCACAAGGGAGATTCATGACCTTTCCAATTTCCACCCCCTTTTCCTATTATCTTTCTACCCGATAAAGGAAACATTGAAAAATTTAGGTAAATTTGAATTTTTTTCGAAAAATGATAAAACGGTAATGTCGCTACAAGATGTGTTGAAACCTAAAATTTTCTAGGATCCTCGAATGACCTAAACGTGACCATCGTTGACTGGTCTCACAAAACCCAGTTACCTAGACGAATTTAACACCCAAGCATACCGAGTTTTCACAATTTCGAGGCATCGCGATGCTTTCATGACCTTGAAACTGACTTCTTTGAGAAAAATCTCAAAAGTGTAAAATAAATTAATTAAATTTCATTTAAAATGATTTGAACTTAAATCGGGATGAAATAAATTGTTTTGGGGCAAAAAAAAAAAGGACCTGAATGAGTCGGGGACATGTGGCGCTATATGAGCCAAGTGTTTAAAATTTGGAAAAGGGGGTTAAAATCATTTCGGGGGTAGAAATATCACATTTTATCCGTCGTGACAGAGAGGGGAGAGAAAAAGAAAAGAAAACTTAAATCCTTCTTCGATCCACTGAGGTCCGTCTCATTTAATTCACTGTGCCAAGAACGAAAGTTCATCTACTCGACGAAGGCTACTCGTGGGTATCGAAAATGAGGGAGTTCGTCGAGAATCCAAGCAAGGAGTTCAGGAAATCAAAGGTTTCGGGTCTAGGAAGTGTCGTAGGGCTTCTTCTACACTTCAAGAGGTAGGGATTCTTCCTACTTTGGTTTATTTTCCACCCTAAGGGCTGTTTGGTTGTGTTTTCTGCCCTAAGAGGCTATTTGGCCGTGTTTTTTACCCTAAGGGGCTATTTGGCCAAATTTTGAGACTGTGGGAATGCTACCTTGTTTTGATCCTACACATTGGCTGGATTTTGGGACTAGTTTTCAGTTGGAAAACGGAGGGAATTTGGACTTGGATTCTTCATAGAAATTGTAGCTTCATTAGTGAACTTAATGTTAGGATTTTGAATCACCCAAATTGAACCACTACAGTTCAAGTTATGGTCCATTTCATTCCCGAGATAGCCATAGCCCTGTTTTGACCCTACACATTGTCCATAATTTGGGATTGGTTTCTAGCTGGGAAACTATAAATTGACTCGTGGTTCTTCATGGAAGTCAGAGGCTACATCTCGGTTATGGTCAATTTCATTCCCGGGATTGCCATAGCTTAGGTTGTTATTTGCTTGTGTCCAGATTTTTGGGACTGATTTTGGTACTGATTTCAGGACTGATTTAATCGCCCCATGGTCAGCCAGGTCGACTGGGGTTGTTTATGGCCTATTTTGAAAATGTTTCGGCTGGTCTCAGGCCTATGTGTAACCAAATTTATGGACTGCTTAGGGGCGATTTCGTGACTAACAGATTGAATTCAATGCTACTATGGACTGAATTTGGACTCATTCTCATGTTTTATTTAGTGGCATGATCGAGGTTTGTGGATGGCTGTTTGGCAACCTATTCATGGTTTGCCTCGCCGCGATATTATATAAATGTCACCCTTGGGCTCAAGGATCAATAAGGGTGTTGTTGCTTGGTTTTGGAATAACATGCTTGTGTAGAAGCAGTGATAAGATGTTGATATATGTGTATAAATATATTATTATAGAATGTGTATTTGCATAAAATATGCAATTAAGATAATTGTTCGCGATATGATGAATTGTGTGGGTTCGAGTTGTCCTGTAGCATTCATTATACATGGCATGATATAACATGCAATGGCACATTAGATTTCATATGCACCTGAGACATCGTGATGAATGTGAGTGCATAGTTGAAAAATCAACATTGCATTTGGTGTTTGACGGTGGGCTCTGCTTGCTGGGACGAAGTCCATTAGGAGTCGCCATTTGAATAACATGGTAAAGAAAACTTTTGTCGAGTAATAGCAAGTAGAGATAGACACCCCCTCGAGTGAAAGACCGTTAGTTGTGGTTAAACATAATTCCGGCGGTGATAGCCCGTAAAAGTGTTGGAAGGCGTATGAGCTCAAGCGCTGGACCCTCGAAATTCCCAACCCATAAAAAGACACATGAGTTTTGTATACAAATGATTATTGAGGTGTAACATCCAAAAATCTTTTGGTTTGAAAACAAATGAATTTGTTTTGTAAAATGATCATTGGATGTAATCCATAAATGATGGATTTTATCACGCATGGGCTTTGGCATTGTGTGATAGGAATCGATAAGGATTCGGGGCATGGTACATGATTGAGTCTCATCTCATTTCATGGCATGACATGTAGGATTCCATAGTAGAAATTGCATGTTTTTACTTGGAATGTGTGTAAAACCCCGAAAAATCCAAATTTTCTTTGGAAGGGTAAAACGGTAATTTTGGTGAAAACCGAAATTTTCTAAACTGCATGACGAAATGAGACTTCATCGCTGAAATCGCCTTACGAAATCTTAGCCATCACGTCGACTTAGTCGATTCCTAGATACCACTCTCATGTTTTTCGAGGCATCTGGAGTGTGCTGACACTTGGCACATTGTGAAAGGGCTCAAGAGGTGCCACATGCCATGTGCAGAATGAGTCAAAATACGAGCCTGTACCTAGACTCCATGAGAGACATGTGGCAACATGAGTGAGTGAAAATCCACGGTGGATGGATATGGATAAGGTGTAATCTAAGGAGCCAATGGAGCTCGACACTCGCAAGAAAGGACAAGTTCCTCGACTCAAGCTCGAATTCCAACCGGTCTGGGAAGGAGAAAGAGAGAAAGAGAAAGCTATATGAAGAAAAGAAATTTCTGCAGGCTTCCAACTCTCTTGTGATTCCGAAGGATCGGTCCGTCTGATCTCGACTCGACAAAGAGGTGTGCTGATCCCCATTGCAAGAGCTACTGCGGGTACTAAAGATCGTGGAGTTTCAACAAACCCGGTAGTTTTCTTCTACTCGGAGCATTCTTCTGCTCTGGGGCATGCCATAAAACGGTTTCGAGTCATGGCGCCCTGGAATGGCCATGCATTCTGGTCCCAAAGAAATGGGACCAAAGGCTTGATGAAGTGGATTCCATTCACGGACCCACTACCGATTCGGGATCGTTAAGACAAATAAATCGATCATTTGGACTAAGAGTGTCCATGAGAAATTGTTTACATTACATCGCTTGCAGTTGAATAACATGATTGTTGTTCAGGTGTCATTGTTTGGCAAATGAACGACACATAGTTACTGTACATGGTTGAGGGGCTATCACATGCCTCATTGAGGTGCTACTGTGGACAAACTGTGTCACCACTAGGCCTAAGGAATTATGTGTGTATCACACCGGGTGGTAGTGAATTTGCATGTCCATGTATGCTGAATTGATATGTGGCATGAATGATAGGTTAATGCATGCTAAATTGATGTGTTAACATGAGTGGTTGAATTATATGGAATATAATTGTAAGAATGGAAGATAAGTGACCGCATCATCAGATTCATGTGCACGGTACATCACGAGCCTGGGTGTGGGTGTATGGTATGTTGTTCACTATATCGTGGGTGGATCAGGTGATGAGCTTGTGTTTCAGACAACGCCCAATAAATGACTCATGGTTTAATCCATAAATGGAATAATAATAATGCACGGGCATAAGAAGGGGCCATGAATCCCCTGTAAAGCCCGAATTCGGAGGACCCGTGGTGATATCCGGGAAGGTCCCAGATGGGTGTGGAGACCGCTGCATATATACTCTAGAAGTTCCTGTGGGGATGTAAAGACCCGCTGCAAGTCCGAAAAGCTCATTACTTCAAAAGAAAACACACCTACCATGTTTAACACTTGTGACTAGAAATGAGTGATGTGGAGCCTGATCGACCGTGGATCTGCCACCCATCACAAATTGCATTAGTGTCAGGAGCCGACAAAGGCCCCAGATACTGAAGGTCATCTAGATCACCAAGGATTCATTGCCACATCTGCATGTGCACGCGAGGAGCTCATGGAGCGACCTGTACTGTACTTTAAACATTTCATGCAGATATAAATCATTCCATGTGTTGCAAATTATATGGAATGTGGATGATCAGGGTGTGCTATCAAGATGCATTTAGAGGGGAGTAGCCCTTGTAAGAGAATTCAACTACTGGGCATTGCTCACCCCGTCGTGAGATCCCCTTTTCAGGTACAGGGAGTAATCAGGAAGACGACACTCACTAGAGGCCGCTTTTGAGAAGAAAGCCAACATGTGGCTTTGATTATATTTTTGTAAAACATGTATGAAACTATTGTAATATAGTTGGTTAAATTTTTGTGAGTATGGATGTATGGGCCCTATGTGGCCATTTTTACTCATGTTTAAGTCTCGGGTAGAGAAACACTCACTTTGTGGTATTGAGACACTCAATGGCTACATGTATTCCGCAGTCGACAAGTTGTCACTGCACTTCAGTTTGGGGCGTCACAATGTGAATGTGAATGTGAATGTGTTGAAATATGAATATTGTAATGCCGCATAATTTGAAAGTGAGTAGCCTTTGTAGGAAATATTCTATCGGGCATGACTCACCCTTTATGAGAAATGGGGCCTGTGCATGTGGTGTGTATGATCAAAGGACTTACGCTCATTCGAGGCCTAATTGTGAAGAAAGCCGATCAAAGTGCTTTGATAAGTATTTGTAAAATATATTGAACAAATCGCTTGAGTATATATATATATATATATATATATATATATATATATATAAAGAGGTTATATTTTAAAACTCTAAGGACTATTGTGATATAGCCTTGTATATTTTTTAGTATGGATAAATGTATTCGATAAGGCCACTTTTACTCATAAATGGACCATATACCATTAGTTATATTAGGTCCTTGGATGGGTCATGTTGTCAGATAAATGTACATGTCAATTGATGTAGCCTCTTACAAAGGAGACTATGTCCTATTTTTTGTTAAATTATGGATCCTAATGAATGGGACAATACAAAGGGGTATTTATTACACGATATCCACGAGTTTTCTCCGTGATGTTGACGTTAGTCAACTGACCCCTGGTTTTGGGGGCATCACAAACATATTAAGAATTTGGAACATAAAAGAGGCAATATCTTATAACAAATCAAACTCGTTTCTTTAGACTATAAATGAAAATTTAAGGGTGTCCTTGTGTTCTTTTCTACATTAAAAAGTAAATTAAAATAAATTTTAAGAGTAATTTTGAAAGAGGTTAATAACATTCATAATGCTTGAAATCATTTTCTTATAAAAATTAGGTGTTTGATAGATTTTTGAAAGTAGTAAAAAATTTGAAGAATTATACGAATTTTTTCTTGGTTAATTGTTGTATCAAAAACGATACTATAAAAGAAATATTTTTGGTTTATATCTAAACGCTAAGTAATTCTTTTTAGAAATATTTCTAATGGAAATCCTATTAACAAAAATTGTTAAAGATAAAAACATTTTAATTAGAACAACTCCTAAATAACCTTTTGAGAGATAGATATATAGGATTTAGAGTAGTATTTAACAAGTATTTATAGAATATCCAAGGGAAAAGATGATACAGAGCAAAGAATTGGGTTTAAATGCCAATAAAATACAAGATTAGATTACTGCTTCAAATTATTCTTGTATTATTTAAAGTGATCGAATTACTACTTTTTCAAAAAAAAAAAAAAAGAGAAAAGAAAAGAAAAAAGAAAAAGAAAGAAAGTGTATCTAAATTAGTAAATAAGATCATATTTCTTTCTCTAAGTATTCTACTAAATTTATGTGCTAAACTTTTGCTTTAACCATAACTCTAGATTCTCTCATTGTAGCTATACATCTAAATTAATTGAAATTTTATTTGCCCTGCACTTTTTACTTTTTAAAACATAAAAGAGGACTCTCATGACCTTTCCACCCCCTTTGTCTATTGATCTTTAATTTTTTTTTTTTTTTATTTTTGTTCTTAGTGATAGTCTAAACATGTTAAGAATTTCTTAAGTACATAAAGAGCAAAGATATCATCATGTAATATCTTATATTAACAAATTAAACACGTTCTTTTAGACAAAAAATGAAAAATATATGGGTGTGCTTTGTGTCTTTTCTGCATAACAAAGTAAATTAAGAATAAATTTGGGAGTAATATCGAAAAGAGGTTATTAGTATCTGGTAATGCTTGAACTCTTATTATAAAAAAAATAAGGTGTTGATAGATTTTTTTAAAGCAGTAAAAAATTTGGAGAATTGTATGAATTGGTTCTTAGACAATTGTTGTTATAAACGAAGATACTATTAAAGAAATATTTTTAGTTTATATCTAAACACTAATTAATTCATTTTAAAAATATTTCTAATGGAAATGCTATTAACAAAAAATGTTAAAGATAAAAACATTTTAATTAGAATAACTCCTAAATAACCTTTTGAGAGATGATAGACAGATAGGATTAGAGTAACAATTACCATATTTATAGAATAGCTAAGGGAAAAGATGGTATTAAGAGTAAAGAATTCATTAGAGGAATTCAGTCCATTCGTACCTGATCCATGAACATCTTGTATATGCTGGTGTTGAGGTCACTCTCCCAATATTCTTGTAAATCATAACCGAGTCCCCCATATTCTAGCCTCGGTGTGTATAAGACTCCGTTGCAAAAACATTCCATCTTAGAGCATCCTAGCACGTTGATTTCTTCCATGGATGGAAATCGGAAGGTGTATTCTCATAGAGCAAAGCTTCCAGATTTGGCAAATGAAGAAGTGATAGGCTGTTTAATGTAGTGAACTCAATCTCAATACCATCTGTAATTGGTTCATCTCCCTCATTTCCCGCAAATATTTCTTTCACCTTGTTGCATCTTCGTATAATAAGATTTTTGAGTTGCTGCACCAGTCTTTTGGTTGTTGATGGAGTTAGCAAATTTATCAAACTCTCACATCCAACCACCTCTAGAGTTTGAAGATTATGAAAATGCAGGTCTAATCCAAATAAATCCATCAACTTAGGTAGATCCTTCAGGCGAATTTCAGTTAACCTTGGAAGTGTTGAAAACCATTCCTTTTGGATAATCTCATTCACTGAATTACACTCTTCCACCTCTAGTCGTTCTAGATTATGTAATATTTGAACAACACTCAAGGAAGTCCCAATCGAAATACCACCATGCTTTGATATTTTCAACATTCTTAGTTTGGAAAAGGGCATCCTTGAGAATTCAGCCCCGTTTACATTCCACATTACCACTTAAGGTCAATTTCTCCAAATCAGGGAATGCTCCCTGGAGAAACCAATTACACAATAGGAGTGACATTTCATTCATGTGAACAAAATGTATGGTAAATAAATAAATGAAATATAACATACATATAAATTTTCTTTAAGCTACTCTTGCAAAGAACTGGACCAATGAAATACATAAACAGGCCTCAAAGTTAGAACCCATAACCTATAAAACAAGAATCTAATTCCTTAATTACTCGTCAAATACTATACATCAAATTCATTTCCATCTACAACTCCACATTTATATTTCATAATTATGAAGCTATTTTTAATATTATAATTATTGTTGTTAATATTGTTTTCCATGCATTGTTTAATAAACTACACAATTAAATAATCCGTGTCTAATTACTCAGAGGCTTGACCTAGCATAGGCTTAGGGAGTAAATGTGCTGCTTAAATTCCCTCAAATTTTTGAAAAATAAAATAAAATAAATAAATAAATATATATATATATATATATATATATATATATATATATATATATATTAGATTTGGAAGCATATATTTAATTCGAAGTAATATCTAATTGTTATTAAACCATTTAAGTAATTTGTGTTTTGATTTGCCCCCCTTGAAATTTACCCGGACTATGTTTGGTTTCCAAAAAATGTAAGGGAAAGAAAATATGAAGGAAAAAAATGAAGAAAAATAAAAATAGAGTTGAATCTCATTTTTTTTTATTTACTACTTCAAACAAAATTTATTAGTTTTAAAGATTAAATAATTTAAGAATTTATAATTTTTTAAGTAATTTACTTATATTTTATTTTCTTTAGGGTTATGTTTGATCCTAAAAATTCGAGAAAAATCAAAGGAAAAATAGGAAGAAAAAGTATAAGAAAAAAATGGCTGGAACTAAAAAATAGAATTAAATTTGGTATAAAATTTTATTTGCTACCTCAAGTCAATTTTATTATTTAAACTCTTATCAATATAAAGATTAAATAGTTTTAAAATACTTAAATTTCTAAGTAATTTTATTTATATTTAATTTCTTTGAAATTTTTTAGTAGACAATCAAACACAAGAAAATTATTTTCCTAAGCATTTTTTCTTTCCTTAGTATTTTCTGAGAACCAAATACAACCTAATTTTTTTATTAGACAATTAAACATGAGAAAATCATTTTCCTTTATACTTTTTTTCTTTCCTTAGTATTTTTCATAAACCAAACACTATTAGTGTTTTTCCCCCCTCAACTTATTACTTACGTATGTAAGCATGATTGTGGACCCATTAAATCCTGGCTAGTCGTAATAGCTTTAATGTAATATGATTAAAAAAATAAATTGGATCAGCTGATGCACATTTAATTCAAATAAATCACTCATTTTTTTTGTTTTCCTTTTGTTATATTCTAAATAAACATATATCACTAACAATTAGCCCACCTTAGGAATGAGATTCAATTAAACAAAATCATTGTCAAGGGATTATGCATAAGTGTTTGACTCTACATTTATTAAAAATACCTATATAAAGACTCCAAAGTAATTTATCTTTATCATTTGTTTGTTAGCTAGCTAATTTATTAAGAATTAGTTTTAGTTTATATTATTATCATGCACGGTTATGTTTGTTGCACCACCAAAAAAAATCTATTTGTAAATGAATGGTGTATTATTTTCCATATTCACACAAATTCATGACGTATGATTTGTACGATTAATTTAGCAATTGAATATAAGTTTATTTTGCACTACTTTAAATTCTTGAGATTAAAGTTTAAGATTAAAAAATATCACATTAGTTAAAAGAGATTAGAACATATAGTGTGACATGTATAATTTAGAAAACTCAAGGAAAGCTTAGGTTTGTACCTTTTCAACCAAAAAGAGCGACTGCTGAATTTTGTCATCAAGATCATCTTTCAAACCTATTTCTTGAAAAAGTATCTCCACTTTATCACACAGCCATTTCCACCCTTCAAAAGTGGCCATGTTGATGTAAACCTTCCGAAGCAAAATGTTTTGAGTTGGGGCAATTTAACGAATTGGAGAGAGGTTAGTTTAGGGAATGGGAATGAAGGCATTGCTTCATCTTCACCTTCTTCATTGGCACACCGTCTCCACTCGCAATGCCTATTAGTAGGTCTTGAAGTCGCATAAGGGTTTCTTTGGGCTATTAAAAATGTGAAAACGATTTCAAACGAGGACAAACTTATAACTTTGAAAGATTGTAAGTTTTGAAAATAGAAAGTCCTTGATATCCCTATAGAATAAACCTGTCCCCGATCAGAGGCTACAATATCCTCTGCTTTCCTTCCCCATTTATCCCTTTCTCAAATCAAAATCTCCTCTAAAGCATCACAATTCTTATTTTTTAAATTGCGTATTTTGTAAACCCCTTTTTAAAAATAATTTGGATGGTAAGGGTTCAATAAATTGGTTGCAGAATTTATCTTCAATGTCTTAGTTTGGAAAAGAGTCTTCTTTAGAGCCCATCAGACTACAATGCTTTCTCAGACATTTAAACCTTTATTATTAAGAACTCCAAGCTAGGAAATGACACCTATGCAATAGATGATACCCTTTGGTTAGTAATATACATTTGCAATAACTATACACTTATGAGTAGGGAATGAGAGGTAAAATGTGAATATGATAATATGGTAAAGTAAAAAATTAAATCAGCTTTTGGAAAATAGAGAAACAATTATTTCATATTTGAAACCAAATGAACTTCAAAAAAACTCCGATTTTGCTTTTCGTAAATAAGGTGATAATTAGAGAAATTTTTTATTTTTAATCTTTTCCTTCTCTTTCAAATTTGATGAACTTTTATAGAAAAATATGTTGAAATGCTTCCTAATAGTCAGTTTCATCTATTTGCCTATAGCCTACACTTTAAATATTTTTTTTTCTCATTTTTTAATTAGAAAATAATATTAATATTAATTTTTTGGTGTAATTGCAAACTCAATGGTTTTTCCTTCTATATATTTTTAAACTTTTTGTAGTTAAGCTTTTCAACAACCTTAATCCCGATATTTCTATTATTTTTCATAACTTTAACTTAATTCTCCTAAATTAGATAAGAATATAGATGGAAAAATGGGGAGGAATATTTTTTGGACTTTTGAATAGAAAAAGTTCGATAAGGGAGACTATAATATAACAGAAGAAATTTAAAAAGCTCAAGAGACATGTACCATTTCGACTAAGAAAAATGGTTCTTGAATTTCGGTATCAATTTCATCTTCCTGTCTCACTTTTTGTCTTTTCAAAAGTGGCCGTCTTGAAGTAAACCTTCTTGGGCAAAATCTTTTAAGTTGGTGTAAATTATACAGTTGGAGAGAGGTTAGTTTAGGGAAATAAAGGTGTTTGTTTCATCTTTCATCTTCTATTTGCAACAACTTTCTTAGCACTCACAAGATTCTATATATAGCTTCGTTGCAAGAGGGCTTTTGCCATTGAAAGCGGAAAAACATTCAACAATTTGTTAGCCAAGGCTAAATAATGTATTTAGTTTGGAAAATGAGTGTGTTGGGAGTTGGTTGTGCCACAATGCCTTCACATTAGGTAGAGAGGATATATACAAGAATTCCAAAGCAGGAAATGCAGCCTGTGCAATTGATGATCGCTTTGGTTAATACATTCCCAATAACTACACACATGTAAATAGAATATTAAGGCATATATTATGATATAATAAAAATATGTTTTAAAACTAACCTGGTTAAAAGATTAATACATTTTTAAGTAAAGATACATAAATCTAAAAATTTATAACTCTTTATTATTGATTAGTTATTATTTTAAAAAAAGCTTTATTAGTATGGTTTGATTAAATAAGATTAGAACACAAAAATACAATAAGTAACACTTGCCAAAATATTGATTTACCACTACATGTATTAATTATAAAATTAAAACGGAAAATAAAATATTTGTTTTCACTGAAAATACATCATTTTATTAATATCAGTACTTACATTATTTTCATCCACAGTTTTTGGTTATCATTGATATTTTTTTTTTTTTGTTATAAAATAAAGTATTTGCACTCAAAACTTTACCTCCTGTGAAAAGTATTTTATCGTTTCCAAAATCTAATTATTCTGTATAATAAAAATAAATCTTATAGTACCTTTGTTGAACCATATTTGTGCCAAATTTCACTTCATAAAATAAAAGAGCTCAATGTTGAAAGATAATTAACAAATATTAATGTTAAAAATAGATAAGCAAAACTCATATAGTAGAAAAAGAATAAATTAATGCTTCAAAATTATTTTAAACATAATAAATTAATTATAAAAACTAAAGTGAAGACGTCTTTAAAACTTTGAGGTGCAAAATGAATGTAAGACCCGAATTACTTCTGAAAAATGACAAATCAGAATTTAATACAAAATTTGTTATTTCATTAAAACTAGAATTTATTCTCTAGATCTCGGATGACAAAACGGATTGCACTGTTGGAATCATCTCGTGAAATCTAGCTAGCAAGTAAAATTTCGTAAAATTCCGAGACAGTCGGAGTTGGCACGTTTTACGAGGCATCGCAATTCGAGTGCCGTAAAACAATATTCGATACGACGAAAGTCACATATAACACGTACTCATGTGCCATGAGTGGTGTACGAGAGAAATAACAAATTGCTCGCCGAGATAAATGGACATCAAATCGTAAAATGGCTGACATATACTGTATATTTCGATTGCTTTGCTCACTGCAGACAAGACACAAATATGTCATCCCTACATTTAAAAAAAGCAAATATAAAAAATGAGAAGTACAAAATCTAACAGAGGTTTTGATCTCATTTTAGAGAGAGTGTCTTCCTTCTCTCTAAGTTTCGTGATCCGACCGCTGGCTGGCCTTCGGGGCAAGAAGGAAAGTCGCCCACACTAAAGGGCTTCTCGTACTGGGGATTTAAGGAGCTTTAGACAAACTCCTCGAGGTGCAGGGCTCTCCCTACTTGGCTTTATCCTTCGCTTAAGAACTATGTTGATGTTTGAGCTGGTTGATGCCATATGGGGTTTGCTGAATTTGGCCCCAAAACTCGGGACCAAATTGTTCGATTTATGGAACCTAATTTACAAATCGTGACTAGTCACGGACTGCTCGTGGCCAGCGGTGTGGATCTATGCCATGGATTGTGTTGTTATAGTGTATGAGGTTTAATCGCCGAAATACGTTCACAAAGTGAAACGATAATTATTCGATAGAATGTGAATCGGGGTTTTACCGCTTCCCGTCAGTTGATCATAAAATACAAATTTGTGAAAATGAGGTTGGTCGAGTAATTCAAATCGAATTGCTCGTGTTTGATCATTAGCCCACGGAGCTAATTTTTGCATGCTACGAACGGAGGAATGATAATGCGATTGCGCGATTTAATTTTATGTGAATATATTCATGCGTTTATTTATCTGTGACAAAGATAATCGAATTAACCCAGATCACGATTCCATATTATCAGAAAGACCTCAGACGACAGGACGAAACAAGTATTTAGACAGCCTGTAAAACGGCTCGAGGTCATCTAAAGACATTAATTCATCTGGAGTAGTCCAAACTAAAATATATCAATCGTCGGAAATACCAACTGATATTCATTGAAGGGTAGTCCACAAAACAAATAATATATCAACTGGGTCGGCGCCCAAATTGATATATACACACTCCGAGGGTTGTCCACAAACAAAATAAAATAATTCATACGAGGCTTTAGGCGAGTGGAGAGAGCCTGAGGACTCCTGGATCCGAGTTGTCATGTAGACATTCAAGTAGGATCATGCATTTACTTGATGTGTTTACTTCTGGGCTACTGCATACGCACTTAAAGTGAGTATCAACCCACTTATGGCGATTCCACTATCGAAATGATAACACCACGCTGAATTTATTATTTCAAAAATAAGTGGAGTGGTTGAGATCGCCATCATGGGAGGCCGTTTAAGAGAAATGAACAAGGCAGGCTTAACGTACTGCAGCTAGAATTTTAGGGATTTTAATACGCTATTCAGATAAAAGTAAATTTTAACTCTTTGTAACTATTGTATAGCGAGATGTTTGCGAGTATTGGCTTATGGGCCCAAGAGGCCGCTTTCTACTCATGTGATCGCTGATTGGATAGGTTATATTGTGGGACAGATTCAAGAGAGCTCCCCGCACAAGGGACTCGCCTCTGATTTTTCAAGTGGCGCTGCAACCCGACATCCACTTGTATTTCTGCGTTGACGGATATCAAATCTGACCCCGGGTTTGGGGCGTCACAATAAAATAAATAATGATCAATGTATAATAAATAAGAAAATATAAGAAAGGAAGGAAGACAATTAGAATACTTTTCACTAAAATTTATACAATTTTGGTTTTTTTAAGTTTACTTTTTTACTGCTAGTTTTTAAACAAGAAAAAAACTATTAACCAGAAAGAATGGAAATAATTTTGAAGGTTATTTTATTTATCTATTGTAAATAAATAATAGTAATGGAAGAAATCAGATATCAAATTAGCAAGATATACCTTCGATTGAATAATGTCGTAGATTTCCTCGCCACCACCGCTTCCTATGGAGTAGAAGCTGATGAGTTGACTGAGACCGTCCAGTGACAATGATTGCAGTTGAGGAAAATCTAATTCCCTTCCATTTGGCGGAAGAGAGAAGACATATTTCAACCTCTCACAATCCTCCAGTTCTAGAATTCTTAAGTTAACAAAAGACTCCTTAGCAAAAGCATTACATGGTATTGAGTGAATGGCAGGACTAGAATAGATAATGCAGATATCTGACTCTCAAAACTATCCCTTGTCTAACTCATAAAACCACATCTTTAGTATCTTTAGTCTCCCCAAGTGTACATTGACTTTTCACAGGCTGAGAAGCTCTTTCACTCCTTTTGAAAACTTTCAACCTCATCTAGTTCTAACAGCAACCTTCTTGTGCCTTTATACCCAATCCACATTGGGGAATTAGAACCTATTGATATTGAATATCTAGTCAAGTTGATCAGGTTGTCGAAGACCACATCATCTTTTGGAAGCAAACTGAGATGTGATACTCCTACCACCAAAGTCCTCAAACCCGACATGTGGTTTTTAGCCTAGAAAGGCAAGCATTATTTCTCTGCTGTTGAATCCTACCGGATCCCATTTAAAATCAAAGCATCGTTCCATGCTCAAATACTCTAATTGTGATAGACTTGATATAACATTTCGTGGAATTACTTGGAGCCTCTGGCAATCCTGCAAATCCAACACCCTTAGATCACTCAATTCCATCATTTCTTTTGGCAACCGTTTGATGTCGGACCTAGCCAAATTAAGAATTTGTAGTCTCTTCAGCTTTCCAATTACTGTTATGTCTTGGAGCTCGCATTTATTTAGACACAACGTTTGCAGATCTGAAAGAAAACTGAATGATGATGAGATAGTGCAAGAGACGACCATACAAACCTAAAACTCTAAGTTGTCTGGTGTCTAGGAAAAAGTCATCTAGAATTTTCAAGTGATAAACACTTGAATTCAATAAAAAGAATTCAAGTTGAGGACATACCAATCCTTGTGCAAGCTCATCCATATTTCTGCACATCAAAGACATGCGACTGCAATTTCTATACTCATCTGTCCTCTGCCATTCTCGTAATTCAACAGCTTCTTGTGATCCAACAAATCCTTTCACCACAACCGATGGGGATCTTTGGATGTACCGACCCAAGTAACATCTCGAACAACATCATGCATTCTAATGACAAATGCGTGATCGAAAACATGCCTTATGTATATCATTGTTCCTTGCTTCCCTGTTGTCGAGCAACAAGCTTGAGACTTTAAGTTTTTCCACCAGTGTAATTATATTTATTTGCTTGCCTCACATGTGAATACAATCCTTTAAACAAATTCAAACCCATAGAAGTATTATTGTGTAACAAGTGATCCATGGAAATATCTCCAACCCCCAGTAAAACCACAAAGTAAAAACAATGACTTTACTTCATCACCTTCTAAATGCTTGTAGCTCAGCCCAGACACGAGTAGACATTTTTGTTTACTCCTCTGATGCTTTGTCGGTGCCGATCTCTCAGTTCTTTTCCAGGGCATTCTTCCACACAGGGGGACTCTCTTTTTTTAATGCATTTGCAATGGTGACAATTGCAACTGGTAGACCATCACATTTTTTAACAATATTAACTGCAATGGATTGCAAGTCTGGCGAATCCACAAAATCACCTGCTGTCCGCTTCAATAGACTCCAGGCTTCCTCTTCATTTAAATGTCGAACATGGAACTCCTGTTGAGTACGCATATCCGTATCTAACACCCAGCGCTCTCTGGAAGTCAGCAGCAGTTTACACCCTTTGTGATCATCTCCATAAGGAATTCCTATGTCTCCCAAATCAAGCTTCTCCCAGAGATCGTCTAAGATCACCAGGATCTTCCTGTTTCTTCAAACTTTGCCTCAATCGATCTGCTCTTTCCTCGTCATTGTCAAATGTCAAACCCAGCATTCTTGCAATTTTCCCTTGAATTTCTGAGATGTTGGGAGTTTGGGATATGTTTAACGCCATCACCACCTTGTCAAAGAGCTTGTCTTCATCCGCTTGTTTGGCTACTTGCTTCACAATAGTGGTTTTACCCACGCCGCCCATTCCCCATACACCAATCATGCGCATATCTTCGTTTCTCAAGGCCTCCATAATTTGGTTAAAAGTAGACTCTCTTGACTCGAAAGCCTCATAATCAGAGTTGATCAATGGAAGAAGAGGAGTAGGAGGAGGGCGATAAGACACTCTGCCTCCAAAGCCATCAGCTTCTCTTATTTTAACAACAACTTCCCTCAGCTCAAGGTTTCTTTGCCCGCTTGCTTAGACGGTAGCGGATTTTAAATAGAAGCTGGCTCTGCTTGCTTTCTTTCGTCTCTGCTGAAACTATCTCTGTTTTGGATGATCCTTCCGCATACGTCAGCCAATTCTGAACATGAGGATGGGGGATTTCATCCCTTGCCTGCTAGCCGCATCCACATCTATCTGCAGCCTTCCTCGCACGATCGAGACTCGTGGATTTGTTGGTTGGAAATCCGTACGTTGCGGACGATAGTTAAACAGGTAAACCGGAATCTGACGAGTAATTGGATCAAGCAGGCACCTATAACTTTGCCGCCAATTCCCTACAACGGAACTAATACCCTAACTATTTCCAACTTCTTTTTTCTAGAAGTAGATGAGAAATGAGCAAAAACAGAAAAGGAAAAGGTAAATAAAGAACGGAAGGAGCAGAAGGGGAGAATGGGAAGGAGAAGGAAAATAAACGAAAGATTGGTGTTTGATTGAATCTGTTGTGACAGAAGAAATGGAAGGTAGAGGTATCAAAAAGGCAGAGTTTGTGGAAGGATTCACTTCTTGGAATCAAGGAACATAGTATTAGTTGAGGCTCCGAGGGGAAGAAAGGAATCACCTCGAGTGTTCCTCAAGCGATTCTCAGAGAAAGCAGGAAAAGATAAAGATGCCAAGCAGCCAACCTGGAAAATGATTCAGAGCTCCTTTGCCTAGGCCATGTCTGCTTGCTTTTCCAAAAATTTAAAATTAAAATTAGTAATCTATTTTTACTCACCTATTTTCAAGCTCAAAGAAATAAAATTTACTTGCCTTACCACCCTTTACATATTAAATTTCCAACATATTAAAAAATTATTTTAAAGACCTTTGTTTCTAACCTAAAAATCAACCGGCCTACTTCATGGCCAACACCAGTAATAATCATCTTTTAATTATGACAGAACATTATTTAAAACCAACATACAGAAAGTTCTTATAAACCCACCTTTTCCTCAAAAGTAGAAACCGCAATTTCCATCAAAATCTAGAATTTTTCTAAATCCTGATGACTTAAACTGACTTCACCGCTGAATCGCCTCGCAAACCTATAGTTACCACGTCGAATTTGTCGACCCGAGACAAATGGAATTTCCACGCCTTTCGATAAGCATCTAAGAGCGCCTGCATCATGATGTTCCGCGAGTATACACAATGACACGAGACATACGACGACAAGAGCTCACCCATTACACGTATCCACGCGACACACGTCACATGAATAAATGGTAAGATATATATAAATACTTTATATTAGTTTCACATGTCAAAAGGTCCCTAAAGTCAACTATGGACAAATGTGAATAAATGAAAAGAGAGTTAACATCTTCTCTTTGGCCCAGATCATGTCGAGAGAAAATATTATTTAGAGAGAGAAATTCATTCTCCCAATTTCAAGATTCAACGGCCTGCCTCGTCTGGAGCAAGAGAAAGAAGCTTTGGTCTACGCCGCATGCACTACGCGCGGGACACCGATTCATGGAATATCATAACCCGGGATATGGGTTTTCTCTTACTGATTTAATCCTTATTTAAGAACTTTGTCGATGTCAGAGCGTCGTACCGAAATGGTCAGAGTTTTTCTCGCCCTCCTACCGGGACCACGTCGAAATTTTCGGATACAGACCTAGGCTGTACCGTTCACGCGATCTCAGTATTTCATAGCAATAAAGGCTCAAAATGAATTGCTTTTAAATCATATTAGCCCATGTGAGCTAATTCTTAGTGTTATTAAGTATGAATGATAACATGTTGTTGTAGTTAAATTCTTGTTAATATATGTATGCTTGATATATTAACATGTGTTGTATAAATGGCATAATGCATTTCATATGCAATCAGGCAATCTTTAGCAAGAAAGTGAGCGCATGACAACAAAATCTGAGGGTCAGTTCAAATAATGGATTCTTTGCAAAATTATTAAAAGAGAATTTTATCAAAAAGTTGTCCGAAGAATTGTGTTAAGAAATCGTCCAACAATTCACGCTTAAAGAGCCAATAATTTGCTTTAAAGCACTAAACAAATTCACCCCGAGGATTGTCCAACGATTTATACTGGGAGGCCACAATTAAAACAAGTACTTTTGTTTGGAAATCTGCCATACATGACATAAGCATGTGTAAGTGAGCTTCCGTGAGGACTCGAGACATGGGATCGGCATGTAAGACATTCGAAAAAGACCATGAATTCATTTAAATGCCAAGCAAGGTTTATCAGATGAGCATTTAGCGAGTGTACCGGCTGTGTGACACACATCGAAAGATCAAGCCACCCCATCGCGATCCCCTTTTGTGCATGGTGGAGCGCTCGAAAGCATTTGTCTTATTGTGAGGTCATGGAGTAAGAAAATGGTTAATGCCAGATTGACATGCTTTGTAAAAAACATGTATAAAATATTACAATCGAAACATACTCAGGTTAAGAGTGATGTAACAACTCAAACCATCAGAATATAGTTTAATATATTTTTACGAGTATGGGATGCTAGAGGGCCAACGCGACCATTTTTATCGTTTCTGTCCTAGCGATATTTATAAGACACAGTTTTCAGAGCTGGACGGCTGTCAACGACCCCTAAAGAAATACATACAATATGCATATATATTCGCAAATATGTTTTTTTTAATATTTATTAATGATGAATATAAAATATGATGTAATCATATAATACTTTTTTATAAGTTTAAGTAAAAAAATACCTACATTTATAATTAAATGAAATATTAATTATACTTTTTTTCTACATTAACATTAAATGTTTTACTTATCATATTTTGATAAAAATCAGTATAAAAATACATTTATATTTATCTTTATCATTTAATTTCATATATAAAAATATAAAAGAAAGATGATAAAAAATTTAGATATATATATGTTTTTCAATTTTTATAATTGCCTTTGGTTTTAATAAAATAAAATATATATATCTATAATGGCATTAACTCATTGAGACCATCAGTTTGATCTAATAATGATAAAACTAATAACTTTCTACTCTAGTGGGGTCTAGTTATAAAAGCATTGCTTAAGCGGGCAAGAAATGAATCAGAGGAATCAAACACAGAGTGTTCCTCAAGCAAAGGAAAAGGTCAAGATGCTAGGCAGCCAACCTGGACAGGATTCTTAAAGGGTCCTATGCGTAGGACATGTCTACTTGAAATGTGTAAAAATTTAAACTTAAATTTAGTAGTTCTTTTTTTTTTTTACCTCCGATTTCAAAGTTCAAACAAGTGAAATTTTACTTTGTTGTAATTATATTTAACTTTTTATATTATTTTTTTACATCTTAAATTTAAACATAAAAAGAAATCTTTTCATCAATAAAACAAGTTTCATAATTAATGTGGTTCACCTAGGCCCACCCTTATTAGATAAGCCTATGGTAGGTTTGATTTTTAGTTAGGCGTCACAAATCAGTATTGTAACACTTTTATGTGACACCTAAAACGAAATTAAGTTTTCAACTCTTAAATTATGGAATTAAGCAATCACATCTAGAAATATAAATGCAAGCAAAAAAAAAGGAATATCATAAAATTAATTGTATCACAAACACAATCTCGAGTTTAGACACTTAGGCCCCGTTTAGTTTACGAAAATTTTCAACTCTATCCAAAATCTGCATATAGAAAATTTTCTAATGTATTCTAATCTTTAGTTTTCATTTCGTAGCCATTCATACTAATTTATTGAAAATAGTTAATGTTAAAACTGGCTTAGAATCCATTTTCTTGAAACGTTTAATTTAAAACAATAAAAAACGCCATTTAAATTATGCTACTATTCATTTTGTCTTGACTTTTGCTATCGTTTACACTTTTTTTTCACTTATAATTTGGTTTTGCTTTTACACTTTTCTGAATTCTTATAATTAAAATAGTTTAAAACAAATATTAACCTGTTTCGATTTATATATAAAATGATTGTATTAATAATTCATTTTCTGTTTTCAAAATTTGTTTTCTTGCCTTATTCTCAGAATTCAAACGCGTTTTCCTTTCGTTAAAAAGCCACAGAGAAACTAAAAATTTTCTACCTACTAAACAAAAATTTTATAGATTCTTTCTAACAATGTTGTTGTTGTGAAGAATCATATTTACTACATTTACTATTTCAGTCCTTACTAAGGTTCTATAGCAAAAAGTTCTTCGTAAACTTTTTTTATAGTATTTTCATATTGACATAAATATTTAATAGAAACTAGGTTTTTAATATCTTTAGTAAGGATTTTATACTATTTCTTAAAACATGCACTTTTATCTAAAATTTTCAATTATTCAATTTAAATTTCTTCAAGGCTTGACTCAAGTGATAAATGAGTGAGATAGGTATGGACATCTCATTTTGGCTATGATGTGTTTTCCACTAAAAGGCGATACTCATTTTTTGGTATTTTGAAAACGGTTTTGGAGTTGCCACTTATTTTATTTTTTTAAGGGAAAACATAAAAAAAAAAAATTAAATATGACTCCTAATATGGAAAAACGGGTTTGAGAAAAACCCAATCCAGGTTTGGGTTACCTATTGGGAAGGTACGATGGCAAGCCGTAACACCCCTCTAATCCCCTAAAGTTTGGGTTTCTAATAATCAAGTTAAGATTAATATGACAACTAATGAATACATCCAAGGATACCAAGAAACAAACTAAAATTATAACACTAGAGCACATTAAACATGTAAAAAATAAATAAATAAATCAAAGTTAAATGAAGTAAGAGCGTGTACCTTGGTGGCCAATCGAAAAGGCTATCAATAGAAAATAGGGTTAGTACAATGACAAATATAGAAACATTCATGATTAAATTAGAAAATGAGCGCTAAATTATTTAATGAATGATACATTAGATGTTGGGTCTCCACCAAGGCCCATTTATTAGCACGCGAATCGATTCCATATGGTTCCATTTTATTGGAATAATTGAGTAAATCGTGCTTTCAAAAATTTGAAAATCGGGTTGAAAAGAAAAAAATAATAATAAGAATGTCATTTTGGAAGAGAAGAGATTTGAAATTTGGATATTTAAAAAAAAATTTAGATTTGGGGAATTTAAAATAAGAAAATTTTGAATTCTTTAAATTTAGAGAATTTTTTAAAATCAGAGAAAATGAAATTTTAATTTTTAAGATTAAAGAAAATGGTTTTAAATTTTTTTTAGAAATTAAATAAAATGATTTGATTTTTTTTTTAAATTAAGAAAATGATTTTTGATTTTTTTAGAAATAAAAGAAGGGATTCTTGAATTTTTAAAAGTAGAGATAATGATTTTTGCTTTTAAATTTAACATTATAAAATAAATTTTGACTCCTTTTTTATGAAAGCTAATCACTTCTTTAATATAATGTTAAAAATAATTTTTGACTTTTGAGGTTAGAGAAATGACTTTTGATTTTTTTAGGAATTAAAAAAAAGAATCTTTTGATTTTTTAAAAATATTTGAATTTATAAAAAAAAAAATAGATGAAAGAATAGAAATTTTGTTTTTGAAAATCAAAGAAAATGAATTCTGATTTTATAAAATTCGACAGAAATTTATAAATTGTACCACTCTAAGAATAATAATAATAATAATAATAATAATAATATAAAAAGAAAGTATTATTAAAATCTTTAGATATACATATGTTTTTTCAATTTTTATAATTGTTTTTGTTTTTAATAAAATAAAATCTATATATTTATAATGGCATTAATTCCATTGCGAATTATCACTTGACTAGTCAACGATAAACTAATAGCTTTTCTATATATTTAAGCGTGTGGGGTCTAGTTTTAAAAGAATTGTCGAAGCAGGCAAGAAATGAATAGGAGGAATCAAACACAGAGTGTTTCTCAAGCAATTTTCACGTACAGCAGGAAAAGGTGAAGATGCTAGGCAGCCAACCTGTACATGATTATTAAAGGGTATTTAACTTTTTATATTTTTTTTACATCTTAAATTTAAACATAAAAATAAATTTTTTCATCGCCATTGTTTTACTTAAACAAGTTTTTATAATTACCTGGTCTACCTAGGCCCAATCTTCTTTATTAGATAAGCCTATGGTAGGTTTGGTTTTTAGTTAAGCGTCACAAATAAATATTGTAATACTTTTATGTGACACCTAAAACGAAATTAATTTTTCAACTCTTAAATTATGAAATTAAGCAATCACATCTAGAAATATAAATGCAAGCACAATAAAAGGAACACTATAAAATTAATTGTATCACAAACACAATATCGAGTTTATATACTATAGATTCCTTTCTTAACAATGTTTTTACTATGTAAGAATTAGGATTTACTACATTTACTATTCTAAACTTTACTTAAGGTTATGTAGCAAAAGTTATTCATAAATTCTTTTATAGTATTTTTCGTATTCACACAAATAAATATTTAAGAGGAAATTAGGTTTTTAATATCTTTGTAAGGTTTTTTATATTATTTCTTAAAGCATGCACTTTATCTAAATTTTTCCTAAATTCTTCACGTTGAATATAAAGTCTATTACTAAGTTCTTTTACACGATCATAGTCTAAATTATAAATACTAGAGAGAAGGAATAAAAGATATGAAATTTGCATAAGATCATAAAACAAGTTTCAAACGATTTATCACAATAATACTTTAAACGGAGCAAGATGGAGCTCGGTATTATGAAAATTAATTTAAAATTTTCTCTATAATCCCTAATCAACACACAAGAGCTATGATACCATTTCTCTTACGAAAAAGATGGAGGTGACAATCTCTTCTCAAAACTATGGATTAAATTCGAAATTTTAAAACAACACTTCATGTTAAAGGATAAACCCCCCACCAGACTAGACAAAAGTCCCCCTATAATGACTATTCTTCGGTTAAAACAGGTAACAAGTCATGGGTTAAGAATAAATACTCTAATTTTAAAATTCTTCATTCAAAACATAGTTTCAAAAATCAATTGTTATAAAATTTTTCTTTTTCACAAGAAGATATGTGAAACCCCAGAAAAACCGACTTTCGAAAAACGGTAAAACCTGTACCTTGGCCAAAACCGTAAATTTTCTAGATTTTGATGACGAAACTGACTTTACAATTGAATCTGGCTCACAACCCGCTTAACCCATCAAATTTCGCGATTCCTGCATGCTTGAATTTCACGCTGAGGTATCGTGTCGATGATTACATGGTATGACATGATGCTTTGAATATGTGGCTCACAATTAGTCATATGATTGATGATGCAATAAAAGAAAAAATAATAATAATAATAATAAAATAATATAAAAAAGATAAAAAGCATAAAAGTCAAATGGGTGGGAGAGATGGGAGCGTGAAGAGAGAGAGAGGATGCAGAGAGATTTTTATTTTTTATTTTTCTTCTTTTTGTTTTTTTCTCATATTTACTAAATCTGATAGCGTGCTTTCATCATGATGAAGGTAGTTGATCCACACAAAGAAGGTTCTTACGCCATATACTACAAATCTCGGAGTTTCATCAAACCTAGAGTGTAGGAATTTTTTCTACTTGGCTTTATTTCTATCCTAGCATTTAATGACTGAGATTTTTTGTAGGCTATGAGAAGCTATAAATTCTTAGTTCCAAATTTTTGGGACTGAGTGTAGAAATTTTTAGAAATTTTCAGGACTGCTTTGGATACTGGTTGAATTCCCCTAGCCGCTATGGACAATTTCCGAGTTGAATTTCTGTATTGTTTTCTTAATGTACCCACAAGATTTTGGAATTGTTTTCGTGCAGTCCCATCATGTCGAGGTTTTTTTTTTATCCCTAACTAATGTCTTCTTGCCTGTGGATGTGTTTGGTATCATACACCTTGATGAACTGCGTGAAGGCACCAATAGGTGCCTCATTTTATATGGGTCCGAGACTGGGCCATTTTGGTTATATTTACAACTAATAATACGCAAAGGTGAAGAATAACATGTTAATGTGCTATTGATTATGTTGCATGTAGATCAGAATATTCATGTGACATAAAATAAATGTGCATCGCATTCATGCATTGGTATGCACAAGAACATCGCATGACATCAATTGAAAGTGCATGGGTTTGGGTCGATTCCTATGTTTAGTGTCGACTTTTGGGAGTATCACTGTGTTAGGTGTTCGATGGTGTGTCGTGAGTACACCCGCTGTGGATCAACATCGGCAGATGGTGTTTATTAGTGGGCTCAAGTAATAGGACAACATCCAAATGAGTCGCACGAGTTAGGGAAATGGTACCTACTCATTGTGATCATAATGACCTGTGGCACCTAGAACAATGTGGGAGTGAGTACATGAGGTGGTTTCTATAAATTGAGTTTCAGGGTCGACTCAAATTAACATTATTTATCTGAGTATGTCCACTATAATATCTGAGGATTGTCCACACAATATCAATCGCTTCTGAGTATGCCCACCTGATATACACTCCGAGGGTTGTCCACATAAATGTCAATCGCCGAGTATGCCAATCGATATACACTTAGGGTCATTCCACGGGTAAAACAAATACCTTTGTTGTTCGAAAATGGTTGTCATTAGAAATGACAAGAGCTTACACTCTAAAATAGCATGTGTAGTTGGTTTTGTGGACTCAAAATATGGGATAGGTGAGTCACATTCTCATTCATATATTATAGATATCTGGCAGGGACATACATGATTCACTTGAATGTTTGTTGGTTCGTTCTGGTGACACATTGTAATGCGGCATTTTAGGCTTTATAATCCTCAGAAAACCATCTATCGGGCTTTGCTCACTCCACGCGGACCCCCTTTCGGTGGCAGGATGTGCAGAGAGACTACACTCACTATGAGGTCGAGACGGGAAGGAATGTTGTGGTTTTGACTATATTTTGTAAAACATGTATTAAAATGTTAAATTTTTGATATATGTGTCAGAGTATATGAATATGTAAACTCTTAAGGACAATGGTTTTAATAGCCTACTATCATATTTTTACATTTGTGAATTAAATATGCGTGAATGAGTCCTCAATATATGAGACAAATGAGTAGAAGATTCTGATCCTTTGATATCCACGTGTTTCCTATAGTTGACAGTTGTCAACGTGATTCCCGGGATAGGGGCGTCACAAGATAACAAGATCCATGTATGTTAACTAGGATTATAGCAAAATTTTAAGTCAATCCCAATTCCCGCTTTTACCCCTTTTCCCCCCTAAATATTATAAAAAGATGTTAAAATATAAATAAAAGAAGGTGAAAAGTAAAACTTACTTTATATCTTTCACAGATGTACATAATTTGATGAACTTTACACTTTCTCACCTTTCATCAGATTGCTTCTATTGCTCATACTACTTCCCCTTTTATAGAAAATGGAACTAATCAAAAAACAAACTCTAAGAGTATTTATAAATAGTTACAAGATAGGACATCAAAGCCAAGCGGCTTTAAAAGTACAAGACTATGATTTAATACAAAAAAACAAACTTGTAACCTATGAAGACAAGTGTCCCAAAATACACTATGCTTTACTTATAAAGTAAATACTTTCACTATTTTGACATTAATATGTATAAGAATTAAAGAATTTCTCCACAGAGGACTCCTTTGTTGATCACTTTCTAGATAAGTATGGAACCCTGCTGAATCATAAGATCAATGAGGGCTTATGAATCCCCCAACCACGGGTCATTTTTTTAATATGAACAAAGGTCCATGAATTCGTATGAATAGTGAACTCAAATAAGGTACAACATGGGCAATGTTACACTGACAAGCTCCAGCGAGTCATAAGGCGGCGACCTTTGTCTCGCTTGCAACACCCTGCGCAGGTGCATGCGCTCCCGCCTTGCTCAAGGCCGTGGCACGCTTAATAAGGCAGACCGCCAGGTATGCCTCACCATAGCGTGATGTAACCTCCGTCGTGATGATGCCTCACGGGCACGTTTAATGCTCTATCACACTGGGAAGTTTTCCGTTTACGACCGAGATTCCCCATCGCGGATGTGGTTCTCCCTTCACTGGCTAAGAACTATGTCACGGCATAGTCGGCCCCGTCACGACATACCCCCTTGTTTCGCCAACTTTGTCACGACCAAAGACGCTCCACGCGAGAAAACTCCCCTGCTCGGGCAACTCTATCGCGATCAAAAGGCTCTGCTCGAATAGAGAATCCTCCCACCCGCGGCAAACCATGCCGTGACACAAAATTTCTCTGTCGACATAAAACCTTTCCTACTAGGCCAAACTTTGTCACAACAGAGAATTCTCTGTTGTGAACCAAACTCCTTGGTTGTTCACACGCCCCTGTCGTGCGCTCTCAAGGTGTTGTCGCCATGCCCAAGCCCAAACCCTGTCGAGACACAAAATCTCCGCTGCGACAACTGGGCCAATATCGCGACCGCACCGTAGAAAGTCTTGCGGTTACCCCCATCTACCCAAATTACCAGGAACCTTATCGCGACATGAAGACCCCTCGTCATGGCACGTGGCCAGGAAGCTCGCCTGCATGTATGCTGCCATTGCTGCAGAATTTCGTGCAAGGTCGTGGAGTCCGACTTGAGCCTTATCGCGTAACATACAAGACTGCTGCGACATGTATGAGGAAACTTGGCCACGGCTAAAATTTCTCTCGTCGCAGCAAAGGACCCAAATGGCAGCCGCCCCTTCCGTCCCTCACTCTAGTTTCCATTTTTCTTTTTCAAACACTTAAATCTATAACAACTCTTTTTATTGCAAGGACATCGCGGAAACTTGGAAAACTTGCCAAAATGTATTAATCGTGGCAAAACGACTCTAATTACAACTCGCTTCTGCTTATATATACAAAAACCGGTTCCTAATCTTAATTTACAAATACGTATCAAGATAAGGTCGCCTTTCAAAACTAAGGTTCGTGGTTTTTATCTCATAATTTTCAAGACTTGAAATTATTTTCCCACGATTGGGTGAGCAATGCCTAGTAGTTGAAGTTTCCTACAAGGATTACTCCTCACCTAAATGTGCATGCAATGACATTCAACAACAAAACACATTCCATACATAAATACAGTCCTACATGGAATTAATTCATGATATGCATGAGATGTGACTCCTCACGCCAACAACCCGAGTCCTTACCAACTCCTCACATGCAACACTGCGGTGGAAACTACCATTGGTATCTCACCCATTAACTTAACCTATCGATAAACCCTCCACAACTGCTGATTTCATCATTTCCGGTATTATGTGGGCCTGGTCGCACATTTTTCTGGGTTCTCACCGCAGTGGATCGTTTACAAATCTCTCTTCAACATTTTTACGGTCTTTACCGCCGTGATCATGTCTAACTGCATATGAAATCGGGCCTTCACCTGTGATTCATCTATCTGCTACTTCCAATACACGTGTTTTATACATATTTTCCATTTTCTTTATTTCATGTGAACCGTGAGTCTCTCACTTTGACGCGGTCCCGCCTTCGAGTTCACTAGCCACATTTACCAAGAATGGTGAATAAACATTTCCATGCACACACACCCGACTCAACGCGATGTTACCGTGCATGGAAAAGCAATATACCCATTCATGTCAATTGTGTTACATGCAATATTTCTGTACATATTAATAATTATATTTTCTACATATAATACATCCATCGATAACCGCTGCTAATACGTCAACATGACACACTCAACATAATTCCACACAACCCTACATGTTACTCATTCTTAGCAATCATTGTCACAACATCGGCACACTCAGACAATTTCTAGTCCATAAATCAACTTCTGATCGTCCAAACGCCTTTGATTCCAACATCCAAATCCCAAGGGTCTGGAACCGGGTCACACGGCCTCACACAATCCAGCATTTTAATGGCTTAGACAAGAATTAAAACTCGGCATGAGAAAACTTTACCTCTTGGAGTTTGTTGAAACTCCCATTCCTGGCTCTCACTAAGCTCTACTGAGACAACCCTCTCCTCTCGTCGATCAAATCACGTCCGATCGGCAGAATCTGCAGAGAAGGTAGAGCTTCTCTCTCTACTTTCTTCTCCTTTCTCCTTCCCCCCCTGGGCCGCCAATCTGATGTGGGCAAGTGGGGATGTCCTTCGCACATGTCAACACACCAACTGCTTCTCAATTTTCTCTATCCACTTTATCCCTAACATCAAGTCCCCATCCAATCATGTGGGTGGTACATGTCTCATGAGCCCCACTTAGACTTGTTTTACTTGCTCACTACTCGACACGTGGCCTCAACGCGAAGATCCATGTTGGCCAGCGTCACCGCGACTCCTCTGGCCACGAAACGCAACTCGACTATCTCGGAATTCGACGAGGTAGCTAGGTTTCGCGAGACGATTCCAACGGTGAAGTCCGTTTCTTCATCCAAAATCTAGAAAAATTTTGGATTTTCGACCACAATTATCATTTTCCCCTTTCTCAGAAAAATTGAATTTTCTCGGGTTTTACAGGGCTTCTTTGCAGAGTGAATACTGTTTGCAAAATGCATACTGTTGCTTGATTTGATATCATCTTTATCCTTCCATTGCATTCTCCAAATTAAATAACTTTCATCATCTAAATTCTCCTAGAAAGCTTGCATCATCATTTATAGAGTCACTCGCTAATCATTTCAAAGCTGATTTATAAAATCTTCTTCTTCCGGGGTTACAAAAATTTTTGGGTTGAAAATTTGATCCAAAGGTCCAGTTCTCCAAATAAACATGGTTTGAGTTTCTCCAATAATTTTTTTTTTTTATTTCTTGTGTTTGTAAAATCAAAATTTTGAAAATCTCTATATCTACTAAAATATAAAGGAAAATCATTTTGAAGGGTCATTTCCCATTTTGGTTTTTGTTGAGGGACTAAAGGCTATTTATTATGTTTAATATAAAGCTCATCGATAGATAAGAGCAGACTATGGTTCCACTCGCTGAACAGAGGCTAATGATTTCAAATGTAAAGATTCACAATTATGCTCGGGACGGAAAAGATAGTCTAAAATAGTTTTTTTAATTTTTCAGAAAATTTAGGATTATAACTAATTAAAATATATTTTTCAAAATCCCTTAATCCATCATTTTAGGGGATGAGTTCAAAATATTTTTTTTATCTAAATGGACATATTACTAAGCAAGATAAACAACAAAAACACTCTGATCATGATAGCCATATATCCGATTCTAATTCCATTTTTTTATTCGAAATTGTTGATATAAAAGTCTCTCGGGGTTTTTAAAACTTTTACATCATTAGAGAAAGAAAGACTTATCATAGAATAAATATCAAGTCCGAACTTGTTTTTAACTACTAGTTTTTCATATTGTTCGGTAAGAAGAGCCAATTTTTTAATTATATTAATTAACTCGATTTCATTAACATGGTTCGAAGAGGCTAATTTGGTTTCTAATTCCTTGATAAGGTTTTCTTGCTTTTCTTGGTTTTAAGGATTTGAATTTTTTCGATTTATAAAGCAATAAACTGGTTTTGCAAATGTTGAAGATGTTGGGCTAAAGCTGAGATAGTTTTTCCATAAGCTTATTTTAAGTTTTGGTTAGGAAAGTTTTAAGGTTTTAAAGCCTAAATTTTATCTAACTTTATTTTATGTTCTTCAAAAAGGTTTTGAAAATACAAATACTGGAAATCAAGGTTCAGTTTAAAAACTCGCTTAAAGTTACAGCCCAAATTGAAAAAGTTCTAACTTTTGAGGTTCCATTGAGTTATGTTCCCGTGAAACAAATCTTGTTAAAGTCTTTTCAAATCATAATGGCCACTCCTCACCCCGAACACTCATCATCTTATTCCTTACTAATTTGCCACATGTGTGTCTAAACCTGTAGAAAACTTTTCAAAACACATCTGTGACTTACAAGCTGAGATTAGGCAAAAGATTTCTAAGTAATGAAGAGTATAAACTCTGTCAATACGCTAAGATCGTAGGATCTAAGGAATTTAATGTTGGTAAATATGTCATGGTTCGCATTCGTCTTAAAAGAATCAAAACGCTTTCTGTAAACTTTATGCAAGAGCTATGGGCCCCTTATTCTATCCCCTTCGTGAACCTGTGATCTAATGCATATCTTCTTAATTTGCCTAATGACATGGATATTAGCCATGTTTTCAATGTAGAGGTTTTGCTACCTTACCGAGACACTTTTGAGCATTTTACTTTGCCTTCTAGTGTGTTTATAAGTGAAGCTAGCAAAGGTGCACTTAGGCCTTCATTACAGTATTCTAAGGAGATGGTTGATATTATCCTTGATGATGAATTTGTGACTTCTAAAGATGGTGGTTTTCATGTCATGGTTCGCATTCGTCTTAAAAGAATTCCAAAAACGTTTTCAAAAAAACTTTATGCAAGAGCCATGGGCCCTTATTCTATCCTTCATAAACTGTGATCTAATGCATATCTTCTTGATTTGCCTAATGACATGGATATTAGCCATGTTTTCAATGTAGAGGTTTGCCACCTTACCGGTGACACTTTCGAGCATTCTACTTCGCCTCTCTAGCCGCATTATGTCAGTTCTAAGCAGCGCGCACTTAGGGCCTCACATGATTCTAAGGAGACGTCGATATTATCCTTGATAATGAATTTCCAAGACTCTAAAGCATTTGGTATTTAATGCTTCCTTGCCAAGCATGGCGTGTTCGGCTCCATTCTAATGCTACTTGTATACAAGCATTTACGATCTTCAGCTACTCGATCATTTGTTATTGGATTGCTACCTTTCTTCTCACTCTTCGGAATCGAGTTTTTTCAACCTGAGGGGAATAATGAGGCATGAAGTAAGCCCATATCTAGGCTTAGACGACATAGGAAGTTCAAGTCTAATGACGATTTTTATTATTATTAGTTATTTATTTAATCGTACTTTTTGGTTTTATCTCGTTGGTGATTTTGATGCGTGTGTTTATAAATAATATCTTATGTTATTATTTTTAGGAACTTAAACATTGAAAATTGAGAACTCGCTTATTTATTTTATTTACTTTCATTAATTTTATTATTCTTGTAATTTGCACATCAATTACACTCTACCACCTCTACTAATGTAGATTATAATATTTGAACAATATTCGAGGGAGGTCACAATCGAAATACTCCTGGAGATGCTTTGACATTTTCAATGACTTTATTAGTTTGAAGTGCATCCTTGAGAATTGGTCCTTGTCATGTCTCGACTCAAATTCTCCAAACCAGGAAACGCTCCTCGCTAGAAAACCAATTACACAATAGGATCTTTGCTTTTGACTACCAGTCTCACTGTTGCCTTTACCATACCCAGCTCAGCCCATTACTCACCCTAAGGCAGTCATTCTCACTCTTACAACAACTATCCCACTGCAGTTACTACTCATCCAGTAGCCACTATAACTATTATTTTATGGTTGAACTATAAAAATCTCGTTCTGGTATGATAATAAGTTTTATATTATTATATGATAATTTTATCTTTTAAAATTTATATAGAATAAAATTTTATTTAAGAAAATATAGTTCTTAAAAAATAAAATCATCATTTAATGATGTAAAACTTATTTTCATATGAAAACAAATTTTTTATAACTGAAACTTTATTTTATTTAATATTTTTAAAATTGAACCAGTTCACCAAACTAGGGAACCAATAAATCTCGTGAACAGATGGTTCTTGGGGAACCAAATGGTTCAATTTCAATTTTCAACTTCATTAAAGACTAGTTCTAACTCACCACATCCTGACCTCATTAATGGCTCTCTACTATATGGAACGTGCACTATTCTCTTCATAATTGTGAATATAATATTATATATATATATATATATATATATATATATATATATATATATATATATATATATATATATATATATATATATATATAAAAGCTGTAATAAACAGGAGAATTCAAGCAAAAAATATGGTGATTCTCTCTCATAGCAGAAATAAATTCCTCTCGGCTACCTAACAATTTCTGTAAACTTCAAACAAAAAAGAAATTACATATTCTAATTCAATAAATATAAATATTAAAAATAATATATAATGTTCCTTTTTCTATTTTCAATAAATTTATATTTAAATATTATACATATTATATTCAGAAAAATTCAAATATTAATAAAATTATATAAAAATGAATAAATATTAAATTATATATTTCTTATTTTAAATTTAATTTTCATGTTAAGTTTAATATAATTTCTATATTAATGATGTCATCAATTCAACTCCAATTCGACTAATGCACCGTAAATCGATAACTTTTTCGATTCAATGACCGATGAAATTTTTAAAAAATTGATTTTATTTTCCTTATCAAATCATTATTATTTTCATAATTTTTTTTAAAAGTATAACCATTAAAATTTATTTTCTAAATTTACATTATCTCTATTATAACTTCGTATAAAATTACATTCAATTTAGCTTTCAAGGGCTTGACTCAAGTGATAAATGGGTGAGATAGGTATGGACATGCTCGTTTTGGTATGATGTGTATCTTCGAGAAAATTGAATTTTTACGAAACATGGTAAAATGATAATTTCGGTAAAAAATCAGAAATTTTTACATATCTAGGATGACAAAGCCGAGCATGAGTTGGAATCGTCTACATGAAATCTGAATTACCACGATCAGAATTTAAGTGAATTTTAGAACAGTCGAATTTCACGTTTTTCGAGGCAGCGAGTGTCGGTCTTGGGTAAAGCGACAATGAGAACATGTGATGTGACAAAAATTCTTTCTCTGCAATGTCTTTAAGTGTGACCGCATGTGCGTGATTAAAGAGATGAGTGGAAATGAATGGCGAGATTGTGCCAAGTGTCAAAAATCAAGAAAATGAATGAAGATGAGAATTATGAAAATGTTAATGAGGATAAAGCGAAAATCTGATAGTGTCATCATACCGGGTTTGAAGGCCAAAGCGACAGTGAAATTTGGAAGATGCGAAGTGAGGTTTGTGATTTTTAGAGAGAAGGGCTGTGGCACCTTACCTGGAGTGCGATCGTTAGGAAAGTCGAGTTCTGACGGGCAAGAAGCAAAGTTGATACATCTTGCGACAGTTGCGTGGACATCCAATTTGGTGGAGTTAGACAACTCGAAGGTAGGGATCTTTGCCTACTTGTGTTATTCTTTAATGCAGAGTCATGTACATGGTTGGGGATGTTCGATGCTTGAATTAGCTAGGTGTTTTTCGATCTGAAAGCTTTGAGGCAGGAGTAGGAAAATCCCCATTGTTCAGTGAGTGAGCGATTGCCAACCCGAGGTTTCAGCGTTCGCGTGGGCGTCAATGATGTGATTTTGGTGTGAATTTTTATGATGTTGAGTGATTCAAAATGAATTACTTGTGGTTGTTAATTAGCCCATATAGCTAATTTTGGTGTTATTGATGTGAATTTAATAACATGACTTGTGTGGATTAATTATGTTAATATATACATGTTCCATATATTAGTATGAGTTGTTGGAATTGGCATAATGCATTCTATATGCACTGGGGCATCCTAGAATATTAGGAGTGAGTGCATGACATGAAAGAAAACAAAAGTGAAAATGTTTGTGAAAGGAATTTCAAAGAAAGATTTTAGAAGAATGCAGGTGGAGAATTGTCAACATATCATGGATGAGGACCATGAAGCCCATTTCGGAGGATTATCCGGCAGTCGCCTTCAGGGTGATCAGTATTTTCTACCAGAAACTTCGGTAGTAGTTTTGAACAAAAAGCTTTGTTTGCTGAAAGCGCAATTTACTCGCGTCGCTTGGCGTATGTGAAGTCGGTGAGACTCGGGGCGTGAGATTGGGCGTACATGAACTTATTCAGTAGGTTCGTGTAATTGCTTGGATGATTGTTTGCCATGGCATGTGCACTTAGGTGGGGGTAACCCCCAGTGGAAATTATCAACTGCGGAGCTGCTGCGCCTTGTGTCGAGGAATCCGATTTCGAGTGCGGGAGTGTACGGGAGGACGGCGGCTCACTAGAAGCCGTTTAAAAGAAAGCGGGTTGTGGCTTTGAGATATTCGCTTTGTATAACATGTATTAAACTCAAATTTTGATATATGTTTGGTAAATAGTAATTTATTAACTCTTGAACTATTGTATATAGTTGATGTATTTTGTGAGTATTAATGTAGGGGCCCAAGTGGCGAATTATTTCGCATGTGGACCCGGTGTGGTCGTTGTTAATTGTCGGGTCAGGTTTTGTATTTGGGTAGAGCTCCCTGTACAAAGGAGACTACTTAGATTTTAAATGTGGTGTCAGGGTTGCAGGCATCCACAGTATTCACGGGTTGTGGGTTGTCAGGGATTTGAGTTTTGGGCCGTCACGACGGTATCGGAGAAATTTAAGATGCTTGATTACCTTGGGAGCTCGGTGGGTGTAGAACTTAGGTATACAAATACCTAGGGCTTGGGGGACTTGGGCTAAGGCCAGAGTCATTTAGGTATAAGAACATCATAGCTTGGTATAGCTCGATGTTAGGGTTTAGGTATGTGATTACCTAGGAAGTCACGGGACAAGATTAGAACACTTGATGCATGGTGTTTTATCTGTGATTGGTGTGTATAACATAAGTGATGTGTGATCATGTGTTGTATGAATTGTGTGATTTGTATGCTTGGTGAGTAGCATAGAAGAAAACGTTGAACACTAGGGTCGAGAAAATATAACCTTAGGTGTTCGAGAAAATTTTTGGCAAAATGGTCCAGTGAATGAAAAAAAAAAAAAAAAAAAAAAAAAAAAAAAAATATATATATATATATATATATATATATATATATATGTATATATATATATATATATATATATATATATATATAATTTTCTAGATAGTAGTTCCAGTTTTGAACATAAACAGATTGTGTTGCGAAACTCTGACAAAAAAAGGGTAAAAATTTAACTTATAAAAATTTTGAGTTGTATGAAGTGTAGTGGTCCTAGACTATTTTTGCATTTATGGAAGTAGCAAAGGAGGCTGCGGAGATATGAAAAAAATGAATGAATGATGAAGAGATTTTTTCCTGGGTTTTACGAGTGTGTCTTGGAAGAAAAAATAAATAAAATAAATTTTAATAAATTTATTTGGTTATACTGGAAAATGAAAAAATATATATATATAATGTGTGAAAAAAAATTTTGGGTGAAAAATTTTTGGTTATTTTGGGTGGGTTTCTAGTAGCTGGAATGAGAAAAAAAATGTGTGAAAAAAAAAATTTGCAGGAGCTGGGATGGGCTACTGCCCAATTCCCAACTTAGTCCTGTCTGTGGTATTGTCGTGACACGGCGAGGCATGGGCGCGGGGATGGAGCTCACGATACGACGGGCTTAGCCACGGCTACGGCCGGTATGCTCCACGATGCGGCTGTGCGCTATGACAGCGTCTTCATGAGGACTTGAGTCGCGATACAAAATTGTATCGTGACCGGGCGAAGCGGCGGCTCTGCGATGCTAGCAGCGCTAAGCGCACGTCAGTGACACGGTAGGGCGCCTGGGCATGTAGGGAGGGACGCGTCATGGCCTTCATTATGCGCCGGCTTGTCTTGTAGTGGGTTCGGGGTGTGCACACAGTGCACCGACAATGATTTTGACTGGTCTGCTTTGATACGAGTCATTGTTTGAGACACTATTCATAAATAACATTCATAAGGTATATATATATATATATATAATCCAAATCCAAATCAAATCAAATAAAAAATAAAATCTTTTTCAAATGAAATTTTCTAAATAAAGTGCATTATATGATTAATATTGAATTATTGTCTTGCATTACCTATGAATGCATGGACATTGCGTATGAAATATTTTTTTGTATATGAATAGTGTCTCAGAGAACGTGTTTAAAAAAAAGAAAAAAAAGAACCTTGAGAATCTTTGCATTAGAACAACGCCATTTGACATGTGTAGATGGCTAGTCGTGGGAGAGGACGTAGGGGTCGTCCACGAAGTGCTAGCCTAGCACCACCAGTGTTTGACAGCCCGGGCTAACTGCGAAATTTGTAGGGGTTCTTACATTTCTTTGCTATTGCACGAGCTAGTGCGACGAGTGTGAGAGCGGATGTTATGCAGGCATCTAGAATATGGGTGCGGTACTAAGAGGAAGGGAAGATACATCTTCTTCCAACCGGGGAAAAGCCGAAGACTTATGTTTAGCGAGGATATCGGAATGAGGCCAAGGTTATCGGGACCCGAGCCCGAGGGATCAGGACATTTAGTCAGGTAAGGCAGATGATGTGTTATTTCTGCCAACAACCTGGACACTTTCGACGGGATTGCCCACTATTTGCCTTTTTCTATATAGACTAAAACCCCTCAAAATCACATAGTCACAAGAGTCTTACACTTCTCTTGTAGCTGTGTTACTTTGGATAACTTGCTTAGTTAAATAAAATTTGCTTTATGTTCAGGATTCTAAAATGGGTTTAGCCTATGACACTGCAAGTGCGCAGGTCATACAAGTAGTAAAATCTGGATGTAAGTTCAGGTATCATTCCCATAGAGATTGACAAAAAATTGAAATCAACTACGCTATAGTTCTCTTATTTGAATTTAAAGAAAGGGATAGTGAAAGTTTGCTCCAGAAAATAAAATGTTCCTCGACTGTAAACAAAATATAAACTGAAATAAAATGAAAACAACAAAGCGTAAGGCCGCGAAAATCTTGGACAGTCCGTCGCGCTGTGAGACACGAAAACTAGCAAAAATATGATGGAGCAGTCAATTTCTACATTGAAATACAATGCTCTGTTTACTCTTGGATGCTGGATTTGTCAAAGTTTGCCCTAAATTTCACGATTAGTTCTCCCATTTTCAGTTAGAGGCACCTTGCTTCTCTGAAGTCAAGATCTAATCAGCTATTGGTATTTTTAACCTTCTTGCAAGACCTGAGTGTTTTTCTTTCTCAATACTTACCCCAGTTCTTTTGATGGCTTTACTTGATTTTGCTTCCCTTCTCGGGGTTGTTCTGAAACTTCTACCCTGATGAGTGGCTCGTCCTTTAAATCTATTAGTTCTTCCTTCCCACCCAGTTAGATCTCGGCTAACAGGTTTGAGTTCCCCTTTAGATTAAGGTGAAATCTCTGATTTATTTAATTGGATAAATACTCCCCTCCAACTTCAATTATGAGCGAATGGGGGATTTATCTAAAGAAACTTTCAGAGCTCAATAGTTCATCAATGGTAGCCTAGCATACCCCTGACTCTCGGGGAGTCTACAACTACGTATTGCTGGAGAATCACGATGGAGCTGAATACACTCCTTGAACTAGCATTAAATTTCACTGTTCAGAACAGCAAGTTAAAAATGACATCAATCAAATAAGTAATCCAAATAATTTTCTCCAGATTATGAAAAGGTATGTGGCCAGTACACGAAGCTAGTGGCACAGTTCCCGATTCTTGCAATTACAGGTCTCTGATGAACATCGATCAAGTACTTCCAGCCAATCGTGGCCCGAAAAAATGAATTACGGAAATTTGTCTAGGAATTCATAAATTTTCAGGAGTAAATTTTGAAGAAATATTAGAAATAACGAATTCCGGCACTGTCGTTTACAGTTCAGCGATTCATATCGAAAAGAAAAATAAAATAAAGAAAAGAAAAAAAAATCTACTCTAAACTATACAATGAACCCTTCTTCTCTCCCAGTTCTGGGTATCGATATTGAAAAAGTAGAGGTTACTTTACTATTCTAAAAGGGTTTATTTATAACTGTCAAAAAGAAGATGGGCTAAATCCAGAAAAACAAAATTGGATTTCAAAGAAAAGCGATTTATTGTCTCGGTCGCGACCTCGAGATGCGATCGCGACACAGATATCCTTATACGCCTTTGTTGAGTTACGACCAGTTTTTCTTCGATTGCGACGAGGGTTCCTTGCGGCATTCCTTGATGAGTGAAGTGCGACCGCCAGTCTCGCGTTCGCGACCGTTGTCTTCCCATGCGCTCATTCTAGGTCGACCTCCAATTTAAGGTTGCGACCTCCCGCCGATTAATCTGCTTCGCTTTGGGTCAAGACTTCGTTTCTTTGTTGCCGCTGCGTCGCGTCCTCGGTTGAAGTTCGCGACTCATTTCTATCACATGTTTACCAGTCATTGTGGCTTCCATTTCAGTTCGCGACCTACGTTCTTGATATTACCCTTTTTACATGCCGATCTTAGGTTGCGACCTAATTTATTGGTCACGACTAATTTTGATAGCCCCTTGCCTTTAAACTGGTTGTGACCTCAATTTCCAGTTGCAACCTGTTTTCCTCATTCTACCTTATATTCCTGGTCGCGACCTCCAGATGAGGTTGCGACCTCGCAATTGCTCTTTTTCAGGTTGCAGGTTGTCCCAGTTGCTTTAAACATAGTTGCGACCTTGATTTCTGGTTTCAATATGTCTTTAGGTCACAACCTTAGTGATTGGTCGCGACCTCCATTAAGGTTCTTGGCTAATCAAGTGGTCGCAACTTCCATTTACTTGGCAAGGACTTCGTTGGCTGGATTTCAAGTTGCGACCTCAGTTTCAGGTTGCGACTTGGATTTATAATACTCAGTGTTTCTCTTAGGTCGCGACCTCAGTGATTGCTCGCGACCTCCTTTGGGGTCCTCAAATAACAGAGTGGTTGCAACTTCAATTTCTTTGATAGGGACTTTGGCTCCGACGGGTTGAGGTGAGCCGCAGTGGGATTCGACCTCTACATGTAGTTCTTAGCAGTCTCTCTTTGGGTCGCGACCTCGGTGGCCCAGTGCGTACTCCTTTTTGTTCTCAAGCTCTCATGTAGTTGCAACCTCAAATCTCCTTGTTATGACTCCCAATTCAGCTCCAAGTTGCAACCTGAAAAGTACGTTGCGACCTCGAATAAAGGTTTTCACTTAAGCACTAGTTGCAACCTCATTTCTTCGCAGTGACCTCCTTTGTGGTTTCATCAACGGATTCACGTCGCGACCTCAGATTGACATTGCGACCTCAATTTCTGCCTTGAATAATTCATTTCGTCTCAACCACACTTTCTTGGTTGCAACTCCATTCACTGGTCTTGGTGATGTTGAGACCTGGATATTACAGAACAAACAGCTCCAAGTCACGACTCCGATTCTCAGTTGCGACCTCCATTTTGCTTGTAGGCTGCTTTCTTCTGATTTTTGCTGGAATTTCTTCTTCTACTGTATTTTTCTGAAAAATTAAATTTGAGTAAATTATCTAAGTTTCTACATGTGAATCAACAATCTTACAATGTACTCAGAAAAATGGATTAAAAATTAAATGAGTTTTTGGACTCATCACCCACGGAGGCAAGAATCCCAAAGTTATGGGACACGTCAGTCCCAATCATTAGTGAGACGAGGTTGTAGGGTTGCCCGGTCCCGATGCACGGGCGGATGGTGTGCTACCATTGCCCGGCTGGACACGTGAGGAGGGATTGCCACAGAGCGAGGATCAGGAGTTTGGGGCGATGCGATCCTAATGTCGGTGAGGACGGGAAGCGGGATGCGGAGTTGGTTTCTCCCACACCTAGTATGGGTTAGAGGGACCCGATATTAGTCCCAGGTGCCGCCCCAAGCACCTGAGTACTTCGTGGAACAAGCCACATAGGCGAGGACGGAGCGTGGGTCGGGGTCGACCGCAAAGGATTTGCGGTAGGAGTTCGGTCGGGTTAGGTAGATGACGATATTACCATTGCACGCCAGCTTGGGCATATGAGACGAGATTGTCCTAGGAGGCGGGGGGTCTCGCTAGTGCTTGCGGGATGAACGCCTGGCAGGTGGGATACTATGTAGAGATGCGTTTCTACTCTTGCACTTGTTGACTAGAGTAGCGTTTAAATTGGATGCATCATATTCATTCATTAATGCAACTTGTGTGACATAATTGGGCTTAGAGGTTGAGGCCTTTAGAGAAGCCAAGTGAGAATGTTCTTCCTTAGGATGTAGGGTGAGAGTTGACCTGATAGGTCGGGATTGTGAGTTAGAAATCTCAGAGATTACACTCATGGTGGGGGGGGGGGGGGGGAGAGGATTGCATCGAGTCGGGTATGGGTGCACGGTGACAACGCGTCGAGTCGGGTGTGGTGCACGGTATGGACATTCACCACTCTTGGTGAGTGTGGGTTGGGTTTGTCTTTGGGACTACGTCCAATGAAGACTCATAGTTTAAACTAGGAAATGAGAGTAGTGTGTGTGTTGGGCGAGCAAGAAGGGGGACCATTAATCCCCTAAGGTGAAGCTTGGAATTAGGGGTAAAGGGAGACCCGCGGTAGCATCGAGGAAGATCTGTGTGGGTGTAAGAGACGAGGAGATAGCAGGTTCTGTGTGGGTGTAAGAGACCGGGGGAGATTATCAGAATTTACGTGTGGGTGTAAGGGCCCAGGAGATATCGAGATTTCTATGTGGGTGTAAGAGACTCGGGGAGATATCCCAAATTTCTGTGTGGGTGTAAGAGACCCGAGGAGATATCCCGAATTTCTGTGTGGGTATAAGAGACCTGGGGAGATATCCCGAATTTCTATGTGGGTGTAAGAGACTCGAGGAGATATCCCGAATTTCTGTGTAGGTGTAAGAGACCCGGGGAGATATCCCGAATTTCTGTGTGGGTGTAATAGACCGGGGGAGCTATCCCGAATTTCAGTGTGGGTGTAAGAGACCCGTGGAGAAATCCGAAATTTCTGTGTTGGTGTAAGAGACCCGGGAAGATATCCCGAATTTTGTGTGGATTGTAAGGACCGGGGAGCTATAAGATTTTACGTAATGGGTGTAAGAGACCCAGTGGAGAAATCAAAATTTTTGTGTGGGTGTAGAGACTGGGGAGATATCCCGAATTTACGTGTGGAGTGCTAAGGGCAGGAGAGATATCGAATTTACGTAGGTGTAAGAGACCCGGGGAGCTACCACGAATTTCTTTGTGGGTGTAAGAGACCCATGGAGAAATCTGAGGGATTTACGTGGAGTGTAGGACGAGGAGATATCTCGAATTACATTGTGGGTGTAAGGGCAAGGGGTCTCCCGAATTACGTGGATGTAAGAGACCCGTGGAGATATCTGAAATTTCTGTGTGGATGTAAGAGGCTCGCAGTGTAGGCCGAAAAGTTCTGTTGCCCAAGGGAGAGAACACACGGGCATGGTTATCACGTAGACTTAGAGTTGAGTGATAGGAGTCGGGAGTGACTCGAGATTTGGATACCCATTGGAAATTGCATTGGGTGTTGGTGAGCTGGCAAGAGCTCGGTATATGGATGTCATTCATGGCATGGATTAGGTTAATTTGTTCATTGGATTATCGTAATTGTGACCTTGGGAAGGTCGTTGCCACGCTGGCGGTTGTGTAGGGTTACATAAGCAGCGGGGCGTCACGGCTTGACCATTGGGTGGGCGAGTGGGGAGAATGAACACGTCACGATGGATTTTGTGACCCACTTGCCACGGACATCGCGGAGACATGATGCGGTGTGGGTGATAGTGGACCGTCTCACGAAGTCGACACATTTTCTAGTCGTGCGAATGACCTTCACATTAGAGAGATTTTACCGGTTGTATATCCGAGAGATTGTTCGACTGCATGGAGTGCTAGCATCCATAGTGTTGGACGGAGACCCGAGGTTTACGACGCACTTTTGGAAGAGTTTCCAAAGGGCTATGGACACCTGGTGACCATGAAGTCTGACTTCGTGCGGGCAGGATGGTCGATCGTGGGGCCAAATACGGTGTTAAGAGGACATCTTTGCGAGCATCGTCTTGGATCGTAAGGGTGGTTGGGAAGAGCATTTACCCTTGAGTGGAATTCGCTACAACAACGGTTACTAGGCGGTATCTGATGGCACCATATGAGGCATTGTATGGGAGGCCATGCGGATCACCGATATGTTGGACCCGGTGGGAGAGAGCTCCACATTTGGTCTTGATCGATTAGAGACACCTCAGGAAGGTAAACGATCTGACGACTTTTCTCCACGCGTCAAAGTCGTGAAGAGCTATCTTGATGTCTGACGTCGACCCTTAAGTTCGAGGTTGGTGACCACATCTTCTTAAGGTGATGCCTAAGAGAGGTGGTCGGGTTCGTGAGCGGAAAACATCCGCCCAGGGTTCGTTGGGCCGCGAATGCTCCGAGGGAGGGTGAGCCACGGTGGCGTGCCGGTTGGCTTTACCGCCCAGCATGTCGAGTGTCCACGAGGTATTCCACATCTCCATGCTCCGGAGATACACTCTAGATCCAGCTCATGTAATAGATTGGGGAGAGATTGAGGTTGACACTAATGGGACCTTCGAGGAGGGACCAGTGTGCATTTTGGATAGTAGGGTTCAGGTTTTGCGGCCTTGAGGCCAGTGAGTGAGTGAGGGTCTTGTAGCGTGCGGGTGGAGTGGAGAGTCAGCGTGGGAGCGCGATGACACGATGCGAGCTACCTATCCCTTCTTGTTTAGGGATGAAGGTACGTGCTTTAGTCATTTAATACCTAAATGACTAGTTTACATGCATGGTATAGTGCACGTTGCATATGCATGTGAGTCGTAGTGATTGTCCAGAATTTCGAGACGAAATTCCTTTTAAGGAGGGGAGAATGTAAGACCCGAGAAAATTCAAATTTTTTGAAAAATGGCAAAATGGTAATTTTGGTAAAAATCCAAATTTTTTCTAGATCTCGGATGACAAAACGGACTTCACCATTGTAATCGTCTCGCGAAATCTAGCTACCACGTCGAATTTCGAGACAGTCGGAATTTCACGTTTTTCGAGGCATCGAGTGTCGGGTGCCGTAAAACCACTTGTGAAAGACATGTGATGTAAAAAAAGTCACATACTACATGTACTCATGTGACACATGTTGCATGATTAAGAGATGATGGAAATGAATGGCAGGATTGTCTTAGAGTGTCGAATCGAAAAATGACAAGATGGGAATTATGAAAATGTTAATGAGAATAAAGACAAAATGCAATAGTGTCATCTTCTCCATTTTGAAGACCAAAAATGACAGTGGGCTGGAAAGGTGCAGAAAGTGAGGTTTTTGTGATTTTAGAGAGAGAAGGAGCTTACGGAAGGTCGCGAGAAAGTGAGGTTTATGATTTTAGAGAGAAAGGGCTCAGCTCCTTCTCTCTAGATGCGACCGGTCGGACCGTCGGTTCTCAGCAGACAAGAAGCAAAGTCGATCTACGCGGTGGGAGACTGCAGCGTGGACACACATTTGGTGGGTTCGACAACTCCAAGAGGTAGGGATCTTTTCCTACTTGTGTTATTCTTTGGCTAAGAGCCATGTAAATGGTTGGGGATGTTCTGAGGCTTGAACTAGCCGTGTTTTTTGTCTCAAAAACTTTGAACCGAGTGGAGAAAATCCCCATTGTTGTGGCCGTGAACAGTGCCAACCCGAGGGTTTCACTATTCATGTGAATAGTGATGTGATTTTGGTGTGAATTTTTATGATGTTGAGTGATTCAAAATGAATTGTTTGTGGTTGTTAATTATCCCATGTGAGCTAATTTTGGTGTTATTGATGTGAATTTAATAACATATTTGTGTGGATTAATTATGTTAATATATACATGTTCCATATATTAGCATGAGTTGTTGGAATTGGCATAATGCATTCCATATGCACTGGGGCACCCTAGAATATTAGGAGTGAGTGCATGACATGAAAGAAAACAAAAGTAAAAATATTTGTGAAAAGAATTTCAAAGGAAGATTTTCCGAAGAATTGCCTTGGAGAATTGTCCAACAGATCACTTCGAATGAGGACCATATGCATTTAGGAGAGTTATCAACAATTAAGCCTCGAAGGGAATCAGTCTAATATTTTTGCAAAACTTCGGTAGTAAGTTTTGAGAACAAAAGCTTTTGTTTGAAAACAATTTTACTATATTCGGTTTAGGCATATGTAGAGTCGATGGGATAGGGACGCCAGTTGGGCATGTAGACATTCGAGTAGGTTCATTTAATTGCTTGGATGTGATTGTTTGCCATGACATGTGCACTTAAGTGGGGAGTAACCCAAGTTGGAAATTATCACCTCTTTTGGGCTTGCTCATACAGTCAGTGATCACTATTTGGTGCGAGGGGAGTGTACGGGAGACGGCCTTCGCTAGAGCCGTTTAGAAAAGCCGGGTTGTGGCTTTGGGTATTCGCTTTATATAACATGTATTAAAACTCTAAATTTTGATATTTGTTTGGTAGAGTAATTATTAACTCTTGAACTATTGGCCCATATAGTTGATGTATTTTGTAATTATTAATACGAGACCCAGTGGCCATTATTTTACTTGCATGTGGACCCGATGTGGTCGTTGTTAATTGTTGGGTCAGGTTTTGTATTTGGGTAGAGCTCCCGTGAAAGAGACTACGCCCGATTCATGGCTGTGTCGGGTTGCAGGCATCCCGCCTGCTTTAGTTGACGGGTTGTCAGCCTGAACCAGGGTTTTGGGGCGTCACGCAGTCGTGTTTTTCCCACTAAAGGCGATACTTGTTTTTTGGTATTTTGAAAAAATATGTTGAAATGTTTTTGGAGTTGCTACTTATTTTATTTTTTTTAATGGAAAAAAAAAAACTTAAATGTGACTCCTAATATGGAAAAACGGGGTTTGAGAAAAACTCAATCTAGGTTCGGGTTACCTATCGGGAAGGTACGGTGACAAATTAGTAGCTTGCCCTCACAAGCCTAAGAGTTTGGGTTTCTAATAATCGAGTTAAACCCAGTATGGCCAAACTCTTGAATACATCCAAGGATACGAAAACTTAAACAACTAAAATTATAACACTAGAGCGCATTAAATGTGTAAAAAATAAATAAATAAATAAAAGTTAAATGAAGTAAGAGCGTGTACCTTGGTGGCAAATCGAAAATGTTATCAATAGAAAATAGGGTTAGTGCAATGACAAATATAGAAACATTCATGATTAAATTAGAAAATGAGCTCTAAATTATTTAATGAATGATACATTAGATGTTGGGTTCCCACCAAGGCCCATTTATTTAGCACGCGAGTCGATTCCACATGGTTCCATTTTATTAGAATAATGGATTAAATCGTGCTTTAAAATTTTGAAAATCGGGTTGAAAAGAAAAATAATAATAATAAGAATGTCATTTTGGAAAAGAAGATATTTGAAATTTGGATATTTAAAAAAAGATTTAGAGTTGGGGTATTTAAAATAAGAAAAATTTGAATTCTTTAAATTTAGAGAATTTTTAAAATGCAGAGAAAATGAAGTTTTAATTTTTAAGATTAAAGAAAATAGTTTTTAATTTTTTTTTTAGAAATTAAATAAAATGATTTAATTTTTTTTTAAATTGAGAAATGATTTTTGATTTTTTTAGAAATAAAAGAAAATGATTCTTGAATTTTTAAAAGTTAGAGAAAATGATTTTTTTTTTTTAAATTTAACATTTTAAAATAATTTTTTACTTTTTTTTTTTTTTTTTATGGAAGCTAATCACTTCTTAATATAATGTAGTAAAATAATTTTTGACTTCTTGAGGTTAGGGAAAATGATTTTTGATTTTTTTTAGGAATTAAAAAAAAAGGACCTTTGATTTTTTTAAAAATATTTGAATTTATTAAAAAAAGAAAAAAAAAAGATGAAAGAATAGAAATTGTGTTTTTGAAAATCAACGAAAATGAAATTTGATTTTATAAAATTTGAAAGAAATTAATAAATTGTACCACTCTAAGAATAATAATAATAATAATAATATAATATTTATTTTGAAAGTTAGAATTTAAAAAAAATAAAAATTAAATGGAAAGGAAGGAGGTAAAAAAAATATCATTCCAAACTGGCAAAGGTTTAACATAAGAGGGGATCTAGCATAATGGTTGGGTTTAAACATAAGTTTAATATATATATAATGAATGTGGGAAAATATGACTGCGAATGCGGATGGGCAAGGCACGTAAATAGAATTATGAGAATATGAGGATTTAGTTTACAGCAAAATCATTCAATTATGGAAGTATATATATGGATAAGAAATCAAATAATATTCTAAAAATTGAGGTGTATAACTCAACATTCCAGAAAATTTTGCTATGATCGGTGATATCTGTTTAGGTAGTGTTTTCTTCAATGTTTTAAAAATTGAATCGGATTGGTCCAATTGTCGGCTGATCGGCTTTTCGGTTCGATTTGTTCCTTTGAACCTTTTGATAGTTAAATCGGCGGTTGAATCGGTGGATCATGTGAACTAGACGATTCAAGGAGAACAGAGCAATTCAATGAGTGTTGGATGTTAACCAGCAGTCACATCTCTGAACCGGAAAAAAAATTCAATTTTTTGAAAAATGCTTCATGTTAATTAGTAATAATAGTGCAAGTGGAAAACACAAATTTTTAGATGCAGAATGATGAGGAAAATGAATTATTTGTTGGAATCGTCACCAAAATCTGAATTTCTTGGTCGAATTCGTTGGATTCGAACGGTCGAATTTGCGTCTTTGAGGTATGTCGGGTGTTGAGTGACATATGGAGTGATGTCACATGTGGATGTCACATGGCACCTTAGGAAATGAACACATGGCATGATAGTCATATGGTATAGCAAGTGACACATGACACTTGGTTGAATGGCTCATATAAAGTCATGTGTCAAGTGTGGGGAGAAGATGGGAAAGTGGGGGAAAGCTTCCTCACTTTGACCAATTCATTGGATAAGGAAGAAAGGGTAAAACCCGGGAAAATTAGTAATTTTCAAGAAAAAAAATGGCAAAAGAAAAATAATAATAATAATAATTGCCATAATGATTCAGGGAAGTCTAGAAAATTCTCTAAATCTCGGATGACGAAATGGACTACGCCGTTAAATTCGTCTCGCAAAATCTAGTGACCCGAGAAAATTTCGGTCGAATTACGAGATAATGTCGGATTTTACGATTTTGGGTGATAAATTAGCCGGTGAAACTGAGGATGAGATTTTACTTGAAAACCTCGAAGTCGGGGAAATGACTTGAGCTAAGTTCATTTAAACTAAATTGAGGCGTGAGAAATAAATTGTTTGGAGAAAAAACAGGACCCAAATGAGATGGGCAGTTTAATGCTAATGTATTAAAAATCAAATAAAAGGATAAACACAAAACGGCAGAGAGCATTTTTGGGGAGAGAGAAAGTTTAAGAGAGAGAGAGAGAAAGAGGAAAAAAAATTCTCTCTAAGATCTAAGAAAATCGAACTATAGGTTTTCGTCGGAGTAAGAAGTAAAGTTCATCTACGTGACCAATATTGCAGCAGTGGCGCCAAGTGCTGGAGTTTCGTCAAACACTACGAGGTAGGGAATTTTCCTTCTTAGGTTATTTCTAGCCTAAAGATCATTTAATGGCTTGGGGTTTTCTTAGAGGCCCTGAGATTCCATAAATTTGGATCTAAATTTTTTGGGCGGAGTGTAGGGAGGCCACAGAAATTTTGAGGCTTGTTTTTCGGACGGTCAGGATGAATTTTTGGACTATTTTCGGGTGAGTCAGAGACTAAATTTCCCGGGATTGTTTTTTGAGCCAGTCCATGAGTTTTCATTGTATCGGGCAGTCCGGGACTGGGTTGAGGTTTGGTTTTGATCCCGGGACTGATGTCTTCGGGTTTTGTGGCATGTTTGGTATCATAATAATTCGGTGATGAACCGTGAAGGGACCAAGAGGTGTCCTGTTTTATATGGGTCTAAGATTTGGGCCATTTTATATTATTGTTGGGAAAAAAAAAATATACTGTTGGGTATGAAAATCATGTTACTATGTGTTTGCGTAATGTATTAATATGGAAATTGTGATAAATGGAAATTATATGTAGGAAATATAATTATCCAAAATTTATAAATGTTGCATGTAGCTCTTATTGTTCATGTAGCATGACATCACATGAAATGGCATGATTGCATTTCTTATGCATGGTCACATCGCATCTAATTAGTTATTAGGTGCATGAATGCTTGTATTCACCATTCTTAGTGAATGTATGTAGTGAGCCTTCGAAATGGAACAACGTCGAGACTCACGAGGTGTCTGATATAATATAATATAAATTATGTGTGCCTTAGTACGAGAAGCAGATGGGAACTATATCACCCGGGTGAGAAAGACCCAAATAAATTGCGGTTAGACATGATCATCGTCGGTGCAAAGTTCGTAAAAATGTCGGAAGGCGTACGACGATCCTACGGTGAAACCTCGAAAAAGTTGTGGCCCATAACAAACACACAGGATTTAATAAATTAGAAATTGGTGGGTTGTCCAATGGTTTAAGTCATTGGGTGAAACACCAATAACTGATTTTTCACACTTGGCATTGCAGGTGTGAGGGAGTCGGTTGGGACTCGGGTTGTGGGCATGAGGAGTCTCATCTCATGCATGACACGGAACATTCCATATAGGATTACATGAATTATATGGAATATTGTTTGATGTTTTATGTATGTCATTGCATGTGCATTTAGGCGAAGAGTAGCCCTTGTAGGAGAATTTTTCTACTGGACATTGCTCACCCCATTGTGGGACCCCTCAGGTACAAGGGGGTGTACAGGGAGACGGCGCTCCGACGAGACCGTAATTATGAAGGAGGCCGATGTGTGGCCTTGATATTATTTTTGTAAAAAGTTGAATAAAAGAATTGTAACTAAATTCTTTTGGGACTATTGTCTAAATAGTCGGGTATGTAATTATAGTAAGAGGGCAATGATTGGACTCTTATAGAATGTAATTAAACGTTTTATTTTCATATTTTAGATTTAAATGTGAATTAATGGGTCCTGGTAAAGGGATGTATATTGGGGATATGAACAGATGGACCTTGTGAGGTCAATCCTACTTCTGTTGAGACCTTGGATGGGTTATGATTATACAAGTTGTATGTTGGGTAGAGCTCCCCGAATAAAGGAGACTCTACCAGATTTTTTGTTTTTTTTTTAAAATATGGATCCGTTAAATGGGGCCAGCCGGTGTGGTATCAGTCTCGAAATCCACGGAATTAGTGAGTTGTGGGTTGTCAACGGGACCCCCGAATTTGGGGTGTTACAGCTTGGTATCAGAGCTTAGGTAAACGATTACTTAGGGAGCTCGAGTGTGGGTATCCATAAGTATAGTACTGATACTAGCTCGTCTTAGCTAAGTATTAAGAGCTTAGGTACACGAGTACCAAGGGCTGATGGGCATGGGTTAGATCATTGCATGGTGTGTATTATATGTGTTATGTTCTAACATGCTCTGTGTTTGTGTGTTACAAATTGTGTGAATTATATACATGTTAGAATGTATAGAGGAAAAGATGAACACTAGGGTTAGAAAACATAACCTTAGGGATTCGGAAAACAAGCCAAACATGATAGTTCGGGAATTGAATTGAATTACATTAGCGGTTGGCATTATGCACTGCTAAGGAAAAAAGTGATGAACGGTGTAGTTCATAATGTGAAGGTCTATTAGTGGTTGGCATGTGCACTACTACTTAGATTGAGATAGAAAATTGATAACTCAATTGCTATTTGACATATGTAGATGGGAAATCGAGGAAGAGGACGTAGAGGTCGTCCACGGGGCAATATTATTTTTACATGTTTGACCCACATGTCTTTATAGGTATAAGGCCTTTGCAATCGCCATCATTACAGGCAAGTCTTGTCATTTGCTACCCTTGCACGGACTAGTGCAATGGTGGAGTCGAGGGGAGGGGCGAGTAACCTCACAGGAGTTCGGGCACATCATCCTCCGACATACATGGGAGGAGGGGACTCAATGGTCAGGACAACCTTGGCCATTAAAAGAGAAGTAGATGGCACTCGGAGCATCCGGGACATGGGTGCCAGTGTTAAGAGGAAAGAAAATCAATCTTCTTCTAGCTTTAGGAAGAAGAAGAAGACTTTTATTTCGCATGAATCTCAGGGACAAGGTCGTGGCCATGAGCGAGAGCCGTCGGGCTTTCCAGCGATTCGGGCGATGACATGTTAATGCGCCATCGGCGGACATATGAAGCGGGATTTCCCTTGGGCGGGGATCCGGAATCATAGGCATTCCACAATCAATCATCAGTCAGGATATGAACAGACACAATTTGTTCGCCAGCCACACCCCGTGACTAGGGGAACTGATATCGATCTCGAGGTACGGCACGGGCATTGATTGTTTCTAAAGCGAGGCGGAGAGGCGAGATATGAGTCGAGTGAGATTATCGGGCTCCACGGGGCCAATACTTTAGGGACTAGGGTGTTATGCACATTGTGGTTACCCTTGAGGCCCGAGCTTGCGGATGGGTTTTATATACAAGGTACGTTTCGGCTCTCACACTTTTTGATAAGAGTGTTGTTTAATTCGGGTGCATCATATACATGTTTATGGTTGCATCTTGTGTAGAAGGTTTGAGCTTAGAGGTTGAAACCTTGGAAAAGCTGTTATATGTGAATTCTCCCCTAGGAACTAGGGTGAGTGTTGATCAGATATGTTGGGATTGCGAGTTAGAGATCTTAGGATTCTACTCACTGTGGACCTGAGGGTCATGGACATATCGGATTTTGATGTCATTCTTGGCATTGATTGGTTGGCGGCTTTGTCGAGCCGTCATTGATTAATGAACGTAGGAGGATTCACCTTTACACACGGGGCGGTATTAGTGTTGCATTTCGGGGGACTAGCCTGATGCTTTACCCCCCCGAGACCCGTGTCTGACTCTGAGTGAAGTGGACAATTGATGGGGTGAATGGCAAGCCTTACCCTGGAGGACGAGGTGAGATGGGATTTGGATCTACCTCAGGTAGTCGCGAGTATGAGAGTGTTTTTTTTTTTTTTTTTCCGGATGAGATGCCGGGATTACCTCCGTAGAGGGTTGTAGACTTATGTATTGAGTTACACCCTGGTACGTCGCCTATTTCTACGACTCCTCATAGAATGGCACCAGTTGAGTTACCACAGAGCTCAAGATTGAATATCTGAGGAGGCGTAGACAAAAGGGTTTTGTTAGACCGAGCACTTCACCTTGGCCTTTCCCAGTTGCATTTATTAGGAAGGAGTGAAATTCGGAGTGGAATGACTGTTTGCGAAGGCATTCGAGGAATTGAAAAGGAACACTTAGGCTCTATTCTAATAGTCCGGAAAGACCAGAGTACCACGGGAGTATATTATGATGCCTCGAAGGACAGTCTGGGATACATTCTGATGAAGTCTGGGAAGGTTGTAGCTTATGGTTCCAAACAGCTAAAGTCATGACGAAATTACCTACACATGATCACAGGTTGGCGGCCATTGTCTTGCCTTAAGATTTGGCGCCACTACTTGCTATATGTTGGCCGGTTGAGGTATTTTGGACCACAGAGTTTGTGTATATTTTCACACAACGAGGACCTCGGCATGAGGCGACGAGATGGATGGAGTATACGGAGAGTTCTGACTTCACTTTGCATTACCATCATAGTAAGGCAAATGTGGTGGGCGTCATATTTCGATCCACTGGGGTTGAAGCTGCAGTACAATGATCGAGGCTCAAGAGCACTAGGGTTTGGTAGCTATGTCATCCTGATGACGGGAGTGGTCGAATGCACAGGGCGGGACCAGGAGATGGTGTCCATCGGGGATCGGGTACAGTCAGGTACGGGTGACGAAGGTTGGGCCATCCACACAGATAGTAGTCTTCGGTATAGGGGACGGGTTGTGGTTCCCTAGCTAACTGATCTGAGAGAGGAGATCCTCCGGGAGTTCCACTGCTCTTGATTCGTTGTGCATCTAGGTGGCACGAAGATGTACCGTGATCTTCGTTGCTAGTATTACTAGAGTGGAATGAAGCCACACTTTGGGGATTTTGTTGATGATATATATGTATCCAACAAAGTAAAAGCTAGAGCACCAGAAGCGGCGGGGCTACTCCGGTAGCTGGAGGTAGCAGAGTGGAAGTGGGAGCATGTCACGATGGATTTTGTGACCCACTTGCCACGGACAAAGTGGAGGCATGATGTCGTATGGGTTATAGTGGACCGACACACTTTCTAGCGGTGCGGATGACCTTCACACTGGAGGAATTCTGCCGGTTATATATTCGTGAGATTTTTCGGCTACATGGAGTGCCAGTCTCTATCGTATCAGACAAGGATCCCAAATTTATGGCACACTTTTGGAAGAGTTTCCAAAGGGCCATTGGGACACAGTTGACGATGAGCACAACATTTCATCCTTAGACAGATGGTTAGTCAAAGAGGACCATACAGATTTTAAAGGACATGTTGTGTGCATGTGTCTTGGATCTCAAGGGTAGCTGGGAGGAGCATTTACCCTTAGTGGAATTCGCCTATAACAACAGTTATTAGGCGAGTATTCAGATGGCACCCTATGAGGCCTTATATGGGAGGCCATGTCAATCACCGATCTGTTGGACAGAAATGGGAGAGCATACCATCACTGGTCCGAATCTGATTAGAGACACCTCTAAGAAGGTGGATTTGATTCGAAAGTGCCTTTGCAGCTCGAGTAGACCAAGCAACTAAGGCGACAAACGGCGTCGGCCTGCAGAGTTCGGTGGATCACGTCTTCTTGAAAGTGGCCTTTAAGAAAGTGGTCAAATTCGGCAAATGAGGGAAGCTAGCGCCGAGGCAGTGGGCCCTTAAGTTTCGAGAGGTTGGCAGAGTTGTGATCAGTTGTTGCCGCAGTTTTCATCAGTTGTCATGGAAGGTTTGCGTCTTCAAACGCTTCAGGAAGTATACTCCTCGACTCATGCCAGTGGATTGGGGGGAGAAAATTGCTGATGTCTTGATGGGACCTTCGAGGAGGGACCGATCTGCGTATGCAGGATAGCCAGGATCGAGGTTTTGTGGCTATGAGGGCCGTGCGGTTAGTAAAGAATCTTTGTGTAACCATAGAAGCAGTGGAGGGGTAGTGGGGCAGCGGGGACATGATCTGGAACCACATATCCTTTCCCTGTTGAGAGCGAGGTCAGTGGTCTAATATTTGGCATTGGGAATATCTTGCACGTGCGTGTGTTTTTGTGTCTTCAGGCGGGTGTGAATTTAGGGCGAAATTTTAATTAATGGGGGAAGAATGTAAACTTTGGAAAATTAGTAATTTTCAAAGAAAAAAAAAATGGCAAAGAATAATAATAATAATTGCAAGAATAGTTCAGGGAAGTCTAGAAAATTCTCTAGACCTGGGACCTTGAAATGGAATGCAGTTGGTCGTCTTGTGAAATCTAGCGACCAAAGGAATTTAAGTGAATTAGAACAGATTGAATTTTCACGATTTCACGAATTTGACAGTCGCTAGTTGCCGGGGACGAAGATTTTTCACGAAAACCTCGGAGTCGGGAAATGACTTGAGCTAAGTTCATTTAAACTAAATTGGCCCCGAAAGAAATAAATTGTTTAGGAAAACGACGGACCGGATAGAGATGGAGCATTATTACCATGTAATAAAAAAATCAAATAAAAGGATAAACACAAAACGGCAGAGAGCATTTTTGGGGAGAGAGAAAGTTTAAGAGAGAGAGAGAGAGAGAGAGAGGAGAGGGTTAGAGAGAGAAAAAAAATTCTCTCTAAGATCTACGAAAATCGGACCATAGGTTTTCGTCGGAGAAAGAAGCAAAGTTCATCTACGCGACGACAACTACGCGTGGGAAACAAAATCTTGGAGTTTCGTCAAACACTACGAGGTAGGGAATTTTCCTACTTAGGTTATTTCTAGCCTAAAGACCATTTAATGGCTTGGGGTTTTCTTAGAGGCCGTGAGAGGCCATAAATTTCAGTCCCAAATTTTTTAGACTGAGTATAGGAATTTTTAGAAATTTTTAGGATTGTTTTCGGACAGTCCGAGATGAATTTTTTAAATCATTTTCGGATAGTCCGGGCTAAATTTTTGGGATTGTTTTTCGGACCCGGTCAGGACGGGATTTTGAGCCCATTTTCGGTAGTCGGAATTTGGGTTGAGTTTTGGTTTTGATCCAGGACTGATGTGTGGGTTTTATTAACATGTTTGGTATCATAACGGTGATGATGGTGATGAAGGACGAGGTGTCCACATTTTTATAGGTCGAATTTGAATATTTATAATATTGTTGGGAAAAAAATAATAATGCGTTGAATTATAAAATCATGTTAACTATGTGTTTGCGTAATGTATTAATATGGAAATTGCATGATAAATGGAAATTATGTGGGAAATATTATTATCTAAATTTATAAATGTGCATATAGCTTTATTGTGGCATATCACGCTGAAATGGCATGATTGCATTACATGCGGTGCGTATTCAGCGTGATGAAGTTGTGGTGCATGTCTTATTATTCACCATTCTTAGTGAATATTGTGTGGGCAAATGGGACAGATCGAGAAGACTCACAGAGTGTCTGTGTGAAGTCTCAATATCAGGTATGTGTGTTTGGGCGAGAAGCGAGTGGGTAGATCCCAGGGTGAAAGACCAAGATAAATTCTTGAGTTGAACATAGATCATCGTCGGTGGATTCGTAAAAATGTCAGCCAGGAAGCGCTCATGACGATCCTACGGTGAAACCCACGAGAAAAGTTGTGTGCAACAGCACCCGGGATTTGATAAACAAATAAGTGCGGTTGGAACTATGATCATCGATCGATTGCAAAGTCGTAAAATGGGAAGTTGTACAACGATCATGCGGTGAAACCACACAAAAACCCCTTAACAAGCTGGGATTGCTGAGTTAAACTTAGAGGGTTGTCCAATGGTTTGATCATTGGTGAAACATAGTGTGGTTTTTCACATGGCATTGCGGTCAATGAAGTCGTCGAGACTTGGGTTGTGGGCATGAGAGTCTCATCTGTGCGTAATGAACATTCATATAGAGGATTACATAGATTATATGGAATATTGTTTGATGTTTTATATATTCAATTGCATGTGCATTTGGGCGAGTAGCCCTTGTGGGAGAATTTTCTCTGGCGTGCTCACTGTCATGGGACCTTTTAGGTACAGTTATACGGGAAACGGCAGCTCAACGGGCCGTGATTATGAAGGAGGCCGATGTGTGGCCTTGATATTACTTTTGTAAAAATTATTTTGTATAAAAGAATTTTAACTAAATTCTTTTGGGACTATTGTTTAAATAGTCGGGGTATGTAATTATAGTAAGAGGGTAGTGATCGGACTCTTTCGGACTGTAATTAAACGTTTATTTTCACTTGTTTTGTTAAATGTGAATTAATGGGTCCAGGTAAATGGATATATTGGGGATATGGGCGGATGGACCTGTGAGGTCGAAATCCACTTACGGTGAGACCTGGATGGGTTATGATTATACAGGTTGTATGTTGGGTAGAGCTCCCCGAAGAAAGGTGACTCTACTCAAATTTTTTTTTTTTAAATATGGATCCTGATAAATGGGACACAACAGTGTGGTATTGGGTCACCCGAAATCCACAGGAATTCCGTGGGTTGACGAGTTGTCAATGGGACCCCCGGATTTGGGGTGTTATAGAAAGAAAAGAGAAAAGAAAGAAAAGAGAAAAGAAAAAAAAGAGAAAATGAAGAAAAGAAAGGAAAATAGGAGAAACAAACAGGGGAGAGAGCCGTGCGTGAGAGGGAAAGGAAAAAGAGAGGATTTTTTGGCGTTTCGACGGTCGAAGCTCAAGGGTCCGAGAATTAAAGTTGGTCCGCATAGAGAGCTCAGTGGGTACAATCCCAGGCATTTCGGCAAAGCTCCGAGGGTGGGGTTTCACCTACGGTTTATTTCAGCAAGGGTCATTCAATGGCTATTTGGTGTAGCCCTAAGTGTAGAGTGCTCAGGGGCAATTCGAAATGAAGCGTAAGGTGATTTAAGGCGGAATTTTTTGTGCATCTTTGTTTCCAGCGTGACGTGGTGTGGGAATTGGGTAAGTCCGGAGGTTGGGTGTATAGTAGAAAATGAAATTAATTGATGGTTTGAACTAGAACGGTTCATGACTGTGAGGGGCGGAGTTGTACCCTATATTCTGGATCCAAGATTTAGGATCATTATATGTGTGTCATTGCTTCATTTGAATGACAAATGATATTGTGTTGTGAATGATGTTAATACATACTTGTTTGAGATATGTTAACATGAATGGGTTGAATTATATGCTTTCGGTGTAAATAACTCATGATGCTTGGTATACAGTGCGTAGTATGAAGATTCCATGTAGCACTCATATATACATGTGACATGAGGTAAAATGCATTGGCATCACGTATTGCATATGCATGGAGAGACTGCATAATATTGGGTGTATGTGCATGGTTGTGATGGGTTCCTACATTCTTGGTGAATGGGTGGTGAAACTTCATTAATAGGACCAGCGTCCAAAAATGAGTCTCACGGTTGCATAGCATGAAAAGGAAAAAAAAAATACGTGTGTTAGGCGAAGCAAGTTGGGGTAGATACCCCCCCAGGGTGAAAGACCCGAATTTAGTGAGGTTAGACGGCCGTGGTGAAAGCCTACTCCAAAATGTTGGAAAGGCAGCCTTGTGCTCCTGAAATGTAAACCACACAAATCAGTGGCCACAAATGCACCAAACACGGGATTTGATTAAATCAAATGAACATTGGAGGTTTGTCGATGGAGTAATAAGTTTAAAAACAAAAGCTTTTGTTTTGGAATTCTGGGGGGGAGTCATTAGGTGAAACACTAATGATAGGTTTTCACACTTGGCAATTGCATGTGTGAGGGAGTCGGTGAGGACTCGAGACATGGGATAGGGTGAGTCAAATTCTAATCCATGGCATGTAGACATTCGAGTAGGAATGTGCATATTTTTACTTGAATGTGTGTGTGTTTGCCATTGCATGTGTGACGCCGAAACGCGTGGTCGGGTTGACTACAGATTAACCAGCGGAATACAAGTGGATCTTCGGGTGCAAGCGCCACTTCAGAAAATCGGGCGAGTCTCCTTTGTACGGGAGGCCTGCTACGATTACAATATCTGCATATCACACCTTGTCGAGAAGCGGTCTGATATATCCATCACGTGAGTAAAGCGGCCACTTGGCCCATCGCGATACTAATAACAATATACCATCTATATCCAATAGTTCTAAGAGTTCAAATGTTTTACTCCTTACAGCCCATATATTAAAATTGGGGAATTCTAATACATGTTAAAATGATCAAAGCCATAACCCGACTTTCTTAATCTCAGGTCTCTCTAGGACGAGTCGTCCTTTTCCTTGTCTCCACCCCATGCAAAATAATATCCCTCGACAGGGGTGAGCTAATGCTCGGTAGTGGAATCGCCTAGATTAAGTACACTCTCATGTAGTGCGGTGCAATGTTGAAATAAACACACGATCAAGCGAATGCATGATCCTGCTTGAATGTCTAACTCATCATCAGCCAGAGTCCTCTGACTCCCTCACACTCGCCAAGAAGCCTTGTATGAGAATTATTATTTTGTTTGTTTGTAGATGACCCTCCGATGTGTATATATCAATTGGACCGTCTCCGACAGTTGATATTATTTGTGGACTACCCTCCGATGTATATCAGTGAGTATCTAGACAGGTGATATTTTCTTTCTAGTATGGACTACCCTCAGATCATATTTAGTTTTAGACAACCCTCAAAACCATTTCTCACAGACTGCCTCATGCACTCACTCCTATCATCCTAGGGTGCTCCTAGTGCATATGGAATGCATGATCTTGATTAATTCTGATCCCATGTCGCGTATAAATATATAAACATGCATATATTCACATAAAAATTCAATCATACAATCATGTTATGTAATTACGCATTTCACCACATCAAAATTAGCTCATGGGCTAATGATCCAAACCACGAGCAGTCGATTTGAATTACTCGACTAAACACGTTATTTCACAAAAATTATTTTGTGAACACTATTCTTAGAATAGTGAAACCCTCGTTACTATTCCTAAAAATCACCAATCGTCAGGGTTCGCATGAACCAGGGTTTTCCATGACCATTTCGGCCTCTCATTCCAATCAATACATGATTTATTTCACAAATTTCATAATTTACCAGCAAACAGCCCCTAAATGATTCACGGGCTGCACCATATTTCCCAAAATTATATCATTGGGTCTGAGGATTTTGGGGCCAGATACAACTATTTTATTTCAAAAACCATCTCGCTTTGAAAGCATTAAAAACCTTTAAATAAAGTGTAAAACCAGTAGAGAGAAACCCCTACCTCTCGGAGTTTGTCAAAAACTCACAAAATTGGAACCCACGTGTAGGCCTCTCATGTGAAACAACTTCATGCAAGTCCCTAAGAAGGCTAGGCGGTCGGATTGCCCGATATTCTAGAGAGAAGTGACACTCTCTCACTCTAAAACCCACCATTTCAGCACCCTCTGCATCTCCCCTGCTTCCATTCACGCTTTTCCCTTTTTGATATTTGAAGAAGATGAGAACTATTCTCATTGTTGTCCTTTTCTAACTTAATAATTTAATTAATTCCCAATACGTCCCTTCCTTTCCTAGTTTTGACATTGTACCTATCTCGGCGTTCGTTTCGATTTATTTACTACTTCATCTGAAACATGGCGTAGTCGCATTTATATGTGGCTTTTGTCGTGAAATTGTTTTCACGATAGCGACAGCGATCTTGCCAGCGTGTAAATTCAGGCTATCTCGGAGTCGGGCCATTTACGTGCTAGCTAGATTTCACGAGACGATTCAACGGTGAAATCTGTTTCGATCATCGAGATCTAGAATAAATTCGGATTGCAACGATACAATTTTGTAGCCCGAAGTCTGAATATGCCCTTTTTTCGAGAGAATTGGAATTTCTCGGGTCTTACATTCTCCTCCTTAAAAGAGATTTCGTACGAAGTGCGGACAATCACAATCCTCGCATGCGTATGCAGCCTTGTGACTCACATCGTACATGTGCAATTAAATGTTAAATGTTTAAGCCAAATGCCTTCATCCTAAACAAGAAGGGATAGGTGGCCCGTATCGTGTCCTCGCGCTCCCACATGGACTCCTCCATTCCATAGTGTCTCCATAATACCCTCACTAGCCTCACGGTCTTGCGTGTAAAACTTCAGTCGGTATCAAAATGCATTGGTCCCTCCTCGAAGGTCAGAATCGATGTCGGCCTCGTCACCCCCGATCCATGCATGATGGATCTGGAGTATCTTGGCGGAGGCGTGAAACACCTCGTGGACACCTGACATGCTGGGCGGTAACGCCAACCGGTATGCTACGGTGCCTATCCTCTCGAGTATCTCGAAAGGTCAATAAACCTCGGTATTAGCTTCAGGCTTGCAGACGACACGCTCCCCTCATAGGCATCACTTCAAGAAGGCGTGATCTCGACCTCGAACTCTAAGAGTCGACGTCGTACATCTGCATAAGCTCTTACATCGGCTCGAGGCGTGAGAAGGCAATCGTATCAAACCCCACCTTCTGAGGAGGTGTCTCTAATCAGTCGGGGACCCATTGATGGAGCTCTCCTTCGGTCAACATAGCAGTGACACCGCATGGCCTCCCATACAATGCCTCATACGGTGCCATCTGTATACTCGCCTGATAAATGTTGTTGTAGGCGAATTCCACTAAGGGCAAGTGTTCCTCTACCCTTATTACCCAGGACGTATGCTCGCAGCGTGTCCTCTAACACCTGTATATAATCCACACGACGTGTAACCTACCTGACCCTTGCTTTGTGTGTAGCGTTGACCTTCCCGAAGGTCACGATCGGCGACAATGGATGATCAACCTATTCCATGTCATGAGCGACATCCATATCTGAGGCATTACTTGAAATCATAACGCAATCGACTTCCAAAGGGGTATCTAATCTCGAGTGCTCAGGCTCACATCCAACTAAACTACAGAAGTGCGTGATAACTGGCCAGGTGTTTTCATTTGATTAACGCAACTCTTCGGCTTACGCCCGAGCCTCTTACATTCACCTGAAATTTAGGATATCTCCGGGTCTCTTACACCCTAACTCTAAGGATTCTCCTTGGGGATTCTGACCCTCTTTTGTTTTGCCAACACACTCTAATTACTCTTCATTTATTGAATCAGTATGAGTCTTCATTGGACGTGATCTAGACAAAGCGAACCCACACTCCACCAAGAGTGGTGAATGTGCGTCTGGAGTGCACACGAAACGCAATAATGTCATCTTGTGGCGCAATCCGGGGTCCACCATGACGAGAATCTAGGAGATCTCCACTCATAATCCCAGGCCATATGGTCGACTTTCTACATCCCCAGGGAAGAACATCTATTCTGGCTGCACTAAAGGCCTTAACCTCTAAGCCCCGAATCGGCGGTATCGGGTATGACAACCGGCTAAGGTCCCCGATTAATGGCTTCGATGGTACATCCAGCTTATCCATGTCGAAGCGACATCAACAACCAATATGTCTACCCCCAGGTCCACCACGCTTAGCTGCTGACTCGTCGTCACGACTTGACCCGCTCTGGCCCTCGCTTCTCGTGCCCTAAAGTGCTTGTAGAGCACCAGCTAGCTACAGTTCCTCGACTCATACTAAGTGCGGAGGAATAAACCGATATACTCTCTTGTTCTGACTAACTGGGGCTATTTGTCTCAAAACCTTGGGATCCTGTTTAGAGCGATCAATCACATGCGATCAGGCCCTAGTCACGAAACTGTGACGGGTCATACGCCTCTTCCCGAACTAGAAAAGTGATCCTCCCTCTTGCTGCTGCTGTATCCCGAGTGCTCCAAGCATCCTCGATCTCTCTCTATGGTCGGGGTCGTCCCTGACCATGGAGTCCGTAATCCGTAGGCAGGGAATCTACGATCACGCCCGAATGGACAACTTGACCCATTCTCAGATCTCTGTAATACCCGGTGATCGAAACTCATTATCTAGAAGATTGACGTGGTCTCTCCCAGCTCATCTTGCCTCAACCTTCTCTAGGTCGATTGACACTTTAGTGTACCATGTGTCTAAAATCTCCCTCGATGAAGCTAAAACTCGCACTTCTTGAACTTGAGCGTCGATGGTCTCACCAGTGGCCTTAAAACACAATCCCTCAAGTGATACTCATGCTCCCACTGCGGCGGAGTAGATCAAATGTCATCCACTAAGACTACGACAAAGCGATCCCCAGATAGAGTTGGAATACCCTATGCATGAGATCCATGAATCTTGTTGGTGCATTCGGTCGATCAAAGGGCATCATAGTAAACTCAAAGTGCCCATGCTTAGCGTCCTAAATCTTTGTCTTAGGGATATCTTGTTCCTAACCCTCGGCTGATGTTAACCGGTCTGAGTCTATACTTGGAGTAGACCAACCTCTCAAGCGATCAAATAAATCGTCAATCCTTGGTAATGGAGTGCAGATTCTTGATCATAACCATATTGTTATCGGTAATCAATGCACGGTCAGAGGGTGCACCCTTCTAAATGAACCGGAGCACCCCATGGTGAAGTGCTCGGTCTAATGAACTCCTTGTCCAATAGCTCAATAGCGGACTCTAAGTTCACCGCAACTCAGGCCCCGGGTGTGTTGTCATCCTATGCGGAGTCATAGAGAGTGGCGTACTAGGGTGTATTTCGATCTAAGAGTCTACTACCTCGTGGAGGAGTAGTCAGTTGGCTTATGCGGAAAACATCACATGCTCACTTTACTCTCGAGGTAGATCTAGAGAAGTCCGGTCTCTCATGGTCCTGCAGGTAAGACTAAGCTAGCCAACCCTTCTTTGTCCACACGACACACGGACTCGTATCTTGTTTGAGGTAATGTCATGTTTGTCCCCACGAAATACCACCACAGTGCAGATCCACAGCGTATGGCGGTAACCCTCCTACGCTCACAATCGATCTGCGACCACCATGGTACAATGGTAATCCATCCACAAGATGACATCGAGACTCGACATGTCACGATCCTCAGGTCCACTACGAGTGGGAGTCCACCCAGAGATCTCCCATTTCGCAACCTCGGCATATCAATCTTATTCTCGCCTAATCTCTAGGGAGAACTCACCTGCTCCTCTAAGGGTTTCTGAGGCCCTTGCCTATTTCCACCATGTTGGGCCTCTCTCTAGCTAGAATCATTATATTTTTGATCTGGTCATATCGGAGGTGATCCCCGTAGCCTCGATGCGTTCTCGTCTGCGCGTAAACCAATGAATTACACGCCCACCATTGGGTCTCGCCACTGGCAGATATCGGAGGATGATGCGCTCTAAACCTCTGGAGGTTACTAGGCCTCTGACTGTTGTGCTAACTGCGATAGCGACGGCTATAGCACCTCGGCCTCGGCGAGGCACCTGGCGATCCAAATGCGGCGGGCTGGTGAATGTCGGTGGTGCGACCCGGTACCAGTGGACGCCCCCATCCTCGTCCTCGACTAGCCATCAACATATTTACAGTGTGGCGGAATCAACAATTTTCATTTGGTCTTACACTTTAATGCACATGCCCGATTACCAATGAGGCTTGAGCAACATGAGCTTGCCCCGTTCATTTCCTAAGTGGCGCTAAATTTCCACCACTCAATTCATTTATTTCAATAAAATTCTAAGCTTTCTTGTTCATTTCATTATCCAAATTCCTAAGGTCATAGTTCCTAACCTTAACATTCACCATTTTCTCCTCTTTACACCATGCATATAATTTCCTACGCAACAATCGCGCAATCACAATTCCCATATACATCATACCATGTATCGTCCTTCCACCTTGATTTGAAACATAAAATCGTGCGATCAAAACATGCAACATAAATTCATTATCTCAAGGGTGTAAATCATTGAAGACACTATTCATACGAGAATGGGGTGTATGTTTCAAGTCCCTGCATTCACAAGCAATGCAAGACCATTTATCCAATATATTAAATCATATTTATCAACAAAAATTTTATTTTCGAAAATTTCATTTTTTTTCAAAATTTTGTCCCATTTTGTTTGATTTGATTTGATTTTAATTAAATTTTTTTTTTTTTGAAATTTTTTTAAGATGAACAGTGTTCATGAACCGGGTTCATGAGCGTTATCCATCTTGACTCGAGAACTGATCGCGAGTCAGCTGAGTCAAAATTAGATTCGATTTGATTGCCCAGTTTGTGACCGATCATATTACCATCTGAACCTTGTCTTGATACAATCTACGACTTACAATACAATTTTTTTTTCACAATATAATTTGGGCAGTAGCCAGCAGTTTACACTACATTTTTTCTTTCTTCGATATGGAAAAATACAAATTATACACATTATTTGGGTACCTGCAATAAATTTATAAAAATTTATTTTCTTCAATTTTCTTCAGTTTTACACAGTAAAACCTTAGAAAAATCATTTTCTTCACCTCATAAAATTTTTTTTTTTCCTCATTTCCAGTAGCCTCCTTGCTACTCCATACATACGGTGACTTAAACACGCAATTCCACCACTCAATAATTTATGAGTTCACTTTAAAATTCATTAAAAATTTTTTTTATTTCATTGTCCTTCAGCCAAATAAATTTAGTAAAATTTATTTCTTTTATTTCCTTTGTCCTAGTTTACACACTGTAAACTCCAAAATTTGTTTTCCAACACCTATGTGCTATTTGCCTAAGCACACAAACATTCACATCATACATACAACATGACATACACAACATCATACAATAATTCATCAAATCACACAAAACACACCAAACACATGTATGCAGTGTCCTAGTTTGTTAGTGATTTCTAGTAATCTCATACCTAAAGCTGACATCGACAAGCGCCCAGTGGTGATGTTCTTACGACTATGGCCTAAGCCCGAGCCCTCGATCTCACAGGTTTTTCGTATACACATCACTACCGTGAAACCACTGAGTGGTGATGGATACGAGCAGGCTCCCTAGGTATTCGTATACCTAAGCTCGATACCGAAGTTGAGACACCGAGCCGGGGGTTCGTTGACTACCGTCGACCGCGAATACAAGTGGATGTCGAGGTTACCAGCTGCCACTTCGAGGAAAATCGGGCGAGTCTCCTTTGTGGGGCTCTATGATTACATACTGCATATACTGTCCCAAATGAATGCAATTTATCCATCACATAATTAAAGCGACCACTTGGCCCATCGCAAATACTCATAACGATATACCATATGTCAAATAGTTAGAGTTCAAAGTTTTTACTCTTATACAACCCGTATATTAAATTGAGAAATTCTAATACATGTTTAAAATGATCAAAGCCACTGGCAGGCTTTCTTCACAATCCTCGATCTACAGGGCCCAGTCGTCCCCTCGCACGCTCCTGTGCACCGTAAAATAATATCCTCGACGGGGAGTGAGCTAATGCTCAGTAGTGGAGAAATAAGCCCCTAAGTGAAGCTACTCTCCGCTAAGTGCGGTGCAATGTTCCAAAATGAACACACATTCAAGCAAATGCATGATCCTACTTGAATGTCTAACTCATCATCTTGTACTCGAGTCCTCACCGACTCCCTCACACTCGCCTAAGCCTTGTATGAGAATTATTATTTTGTTTGTTTGTGGACAACCCTCCGACTTGTATATATCAATTGGACCGTCTCCGACGATTGATATTATTTGTGGACTACCCTCCGATGTATATCCAGATTGGGCGAGTGCTCAACAATTGATATTTTTCTTTAGTATGGACTACCCTCCGAGTCATATTTAGTTTTAGACAACCCTCCGACCATTTCTCTAGACTCACCTCATAAGCTCCTCCTATCATCCTAGATTGCTCGATTGCATATGGAATGCATGATGCCAATTCCATTACGGTCTATGTCACATGTAAATATATATAAACATGCATATATTCACCAAAATTAATCTGCAATCGTATTTATGTAATGCATTCATCACATCAAATTAGCTCGCGCGGGGCTAATGATCAAACACGAGCAATTCGATTTGAATTACTCAACCAAACACGTTATTTCACAAAAATTATTTTTTATGCCCAGGCATATTCTTAGGAATAGTGAAACGCCGTTCTTATTAGGAAAATCAGCCGATAGATCGGTTGTTTTTAGCAGACGGGTTTTCTGACCATTTCGGCCTCATTCAATCAATACATGAGATTTTTTTCACAAATTTTCATAATTGACCAACCAAACAGCCCCTAAAGCGATTAATTTTCCATAGCTCCCAAAATTGAATTGATTGAGTTTTGGGACCGTCGGCGACGTTGAGGGCTCATGCGACGAAACATTGAAAAACGCCCAAAATGAGTTTAAAACCCAGTGAGAGGCCTGCATCTCGAGGAGTTTGTGAACTTCATAAGCTAGAGGCCGCGTGTGAAATTTTTCTCGCGTAGAGTAGGCACTAAGCTATACGTCCGGTTTATGAAGCGGTCGGATTGCTTGATATTCTAGAGAGAAGTGACACTCTCACTTTATTACCATTTCATACCTCTGCATCTCCCTTGCTTCCATTCGTTTTCCACTTTTGATATTTGAAGAAGATGAAGCCCCATTCTTATTTTTGTCCTTTTCTAACAATAATTTAATTAATTCCCAATCGTCGCCGGCACCGGTTTGACATTGACGTGCCGACGTTCATTTCATCATTTTTCTACTCATACCACTTATGGCACATGAGTACTTGTTATATGTGACTTTCGATCGCATCGAAATTAAGTTTTACGACACATTGCCAATGCCTCAGCGTGTAAATTAGTGTCTCGAGTGGCCGAGAAATTTTACACTAGCTGATTTCGAGAAAATTCCTTGGTGAAATCCGTTTCGTCATCCTAGATCTAGAGAATAAATTCCGAATTTTTAACCGAAATTACAATTTTGTAACCGAAATTACGATTTTGCCATTTTTCCAGAAATTGGAATTTCTCGGGTCTTACGACATATTGCCAGGTGGGAGTAGCTCTTGTGGGAGGAATTCCTCGCGGGCATTGCTCACCCCGTCGTGGGAAAATATTTTCAAGTACTGGAGGTACACTGGGAGATGAAACACATCCAAGAACATAGGGTGAAGAAGGCCAGATTCTGGCTTTGTTATGTAATTCGTAAAAATTTTGGACAATTTATCCATTTTTGTATATGTAAATGAGAGGTTTTGTAATAAAAACTTTTTTGACTTGTTCAGTATAGTGTTGGGAAGTTTTCCCAGATTTCATACTACATGTAGAATATGTGTAAAGGCAATAGTAGTATTGAATAAAATGCATTTAGGAGAGAGAGAGTTTGGAGGTGCGGGAAGGACTAAAATAAACTCTTTATGTTTGGGTATGACAGGGTTGTTCTCGATGCGCCTTGAAATGCTAAGACTGACTCTTTGTTGGTTTTGGGTCGTGACAGGGGGTTCCTAGTCGCGACAGAGTTCTTTCTGGTTTTGTGTTGCAACAGGAATTCCTATGTCGCAACATGGTTCTCAAATTTTAAGCAATAAAAGTTGTCGCAACATGGCTTTCTTTTTTGCGACAGGGGTTCAAGTTCTTTGTCGTGACGATGTCGTAACAGAGATTTTCTTATCGCGATAGAAACGGTCACGACAAGAGGTTAGGTATTGTAACTTTCAAGTTGCAACAGGGCTTGGTTAGGTCAAGAGATTTTAGGTTTCATTAGGTTGTGTCACGACAGGGTATTTTATGTCGCGACAGAGTTTAGCCAAGACAAAAGGATTTCTTGTCGCGACAGAATATTCTTATGTCGCGACAAGGTGTGGCTAAGACCAAGGGATTTTATGTTGCAACAGAGTGTTTTTGTGGCATGACAAAGTTTTGCCAGGCCAGGAGTTTTCTTGTCACGACAGAATGTTTTTATGTCACGACAGAGTTGGCAATGTGGAGAGGCCTTATGTCGCGACATAATATTTTATGTGGCGACAGAGTGTGGCCAAATGGTGAGATTTTATGTTGCGACAGGAGATTTCATGTTGCGACCTAGTTGGCCAGGCTGGGAAGATTTTCTGTCGCCGCTGAGTGTTTTTATGTCGTGATAGAGTTGGCCAAGGTAAGGAGAAATTTTGTCGTGATAGAGCAATTTTATGTCGCGACAGAGTTAGCTAGGGCAGGGAGAATTTCTATCACTACAGAGGATTTTTATGTCGCGATAAAGCTGGCCACGACAGAAAGCTTTGTCGCACACGAAAGAGTTGGGCGTGTGAAGGCTAGCGCGCACGACAATGTGGCACCATGTTGCATCGCAATAGAAGAGGCCATGTGAGCGCAACAGACCAAGCCAAGGGCCCACGATAGGCCTTGGGCACGTACGATAGAGGCAGGGGCACGACAAAGGAATTCTATTGCGATAGAGAATTCTCTGTCGTGACAGACTTGGATAGTGACGAAAAAAAAATAGACCCCCGGGAATTGGGGCGTCATAGTTTCTCGGGCCTGTTTGGTTGTATAACTTGTATTGAGCTTCCAAGCCTCACTCAACTAGGCTAACAACAAGAATGGAATGTTAAGATTTAAAAAATTTATACATTTTTAGTATTCAATATATATTTATAAGCACGCCTTTTGTCCCATTTTTAAATTATACATTTTAAATTTTCAGATTTTAATAAATTATAAATAATATACGTATTACGTCAATAGTTCGACTATCGGTTTGACCAGTGAACCGTCAATCGATAACTTTTTTGAATGAATGTATGATTCAGTTCTAAAAACATTGGTTTTCTTTTATTCAACTTTATTGGTTTTCTCTTTCCTTCTTTTATAATTTTTCATTGTGATTTATGGGAAAACATAACAGATGGAAACTGTTTTCTGCACACATTGCCTTTTGGAAAATTGTGAAAAGGATTCTATTGAAAGTCATATTTTGAAGCTAGATCCTTTCAAATAATTTTTTGTGTTAATAATTATTAAATATTTTTGTATTGTTTATTTTTATTTGAATAATGATAAATTTGGGGAAATTACATATTTTAGCATTTTTAAATATTTCAGCCCATCTTGGCACATGCTTTGCATAGAGCAGAAACTATGAGGCTAGCTAATCGGCTTAAATAAAAGTGAGTTGAATTGGCCATGGCAATTTTTTGGTACCACGACTCGAATAAATTTGGGCGAAATTCGATTAGTGGTTATCGTCGAACTAACCCATTTCTTAGCTACGAATACATCCTCTGTGATGTTTCTTACATTACATTATCAAATTTTTCTCCACATCTATAAAGTGGACATGATTAATTGAACCACATTAGAACCTCATTTATACTACTTATAAAAGTACGAAGTGTTTATACTTTTTACTTCCAAACTTACCCTTGGTTTCACTTTTTAAATTCCAAAACTACCATTGAAATGAAGCTTTTATGTGACTTTGTTATTTGTGTTTTCTATAAAGCCGAAAATAACCATAATAATCTTAAATGAAAATGATATCTTAAACAAAAATGGAAGCTTTCATCCGACTTTATGTCATCAATTGTTTCTCTACCATTTGAAATACTAATAACCATTGTAAAACCCGTGAAAAATTGAAGAAAAAAAAAAATCAAATTTTGCGAAAAAGGGAAAAAACGGTAATTAAAGATAGTGGGAACAGGTGGGATTTTCAAGATCTTGGATGACGAAAGCAGTTACTTGTGCATTGGAATTGTCTCGCGAGAAATCTAGCGCGCAGTCAAGAATTTCATTGAATTAGGGCTGGCCAGTTTGCGTTTTAGCATAGGGAGATGGATGAGAAGTTAGGGGAGAATTGACACTGGCATTGCTAGGTGTCTGATAAAGCTGCATGAAGGTTCTTTGTGGGAGGAAGGGACATGTGGGGGTAGAGGGAGTGATTCACTACCGATCAAAGCTTGCAATAGAAAACAAATAAATAAAACCAGACAGAGATAATAAAGAGCCAAAGGAAGCAAGAGAGGGAGAGGGTTATGTGGAGAAAGAGGCGAGAGGGAAGAGAAAATCAGAATAGGTAAAAGCTATTAGAATCAGTTCGTAGGAAGAAGAAAAAGAAAAGAGAAAAGAAATAAAAGAAAAGAAAGAAAAAGAGAAAGAAGAAAAGGAAAGAATGAGGAAGAAGAAAGAAAGAAAAGAAGGAAGAGCGGGATAGTGTGTGATGCGTTAATTGGCCGGAACAGGTCGAAATGGAACTGCGCTACGAGAGGTAGGTGTCTTCTTACCTCAGTTTTATTCTACGCCTAGGGCCCGCTTAATGGCCTACGGGTTTTGTCTGGATTCCGGGTGAATTTGTATGATGTATGTGATTATGAGGCGTCGGGAATTTGAGTATATGAGTTAGGGGGACCAGGGTCGGCGGTGTCCCAAAGTGAAGAGCAAATATGAGTAGAATGGAAGCGAGGGCGTGCCCGGAATTTCCAGCCACCGCTGCCCAGTCGGCGGCGCCCAAGCTGCAGACCAGTAATAACTTCCCAGCGAACCGATTCGTGTGTTCTTAGACTCTCTGAAAGCTCGTGAGTCTAGAATTTAATAAGATGAAGTGCTCGGCTAAACCATGGGTTAAAAGCGTGGGAATTTGGAGTCACGAGCAGTGGAGAAAAGGTTCGTTACGATTTAGGAACTTTGTTTTCGAGCTTGGATTGTATCAATGCTCGGGACACGTATGGCACAGTAAGAAGTGCGATGCTGAATTTTGTGTGATATTTACAAAAAGTTAGAATTTCGAGGACTAAGTCTAGATTTTAAAATTAAATAATAGTCGACATGGTGGAAATGGAAATTTATGTGAAGTGTTTTTGTGTGTTATTGCTGGAAATTTAATAACATACTAAATATGTGTATGTTATGTTAATATATGTCTATTTAAATGTATTAACATGAATGGATGTGACTTGTATATGTTTACATGGTACTTGGCATGAAGTACGATTGAGTAAAATGTTCCATGTAGGGTGCATCATACATGTAACATGAGAACATCTAATGTATAGCATGTATATGAGCAGGGACATCTCGCATTATATTAGGTGTGTGTGCATGGGTATGGTCGTAATAAATCATTGTTGATGAATGGGTAGTGAGCTCGTACTTTGGACGACGTCCAATGGATGTCTCACGGTTTCAAGCATAAAAAGAAATATAAATAATGTGTGTTGGGCAAAGCAAGAAGGGACTGTTACCTCCTCAGGTGAAAAGCCTGGAACATTGGTTAGACAGAGTATCCATTGGTTAAAGCTCGTAAAAATGTCGAAAGGTGTAAGAGACCTGCGGTGTAATCCGAAAAGTTCTGTTGCCCAAAGAGACTGATTTGTGCCACGGTAGGGTGATCCGGAATCAACAAAATTTGTATCCTTAGTTTCCCTCCTAACTAGTAGTCAAGCTCTTGATATAGTGATCTAGGGTGTTTCTGGATGGTTTCTTGGTACAAATGATTTGAGTGAAGTCAAAATTGGTGAATTAATTTTGGATTTTAAGGTGGTGATAAAAACAATGGGTTGGTGGTTTGCAGGCGAAAGAAAGAAATAAAATAAAATGTAAATAGAAGCTCCCTTGAAGCAATTGGGCCAGGGACGTTTAGATCCTAGGCTAGCAGGGGTCCCAGGGTTAATTTCCTCGCGTTGGGGAGGGATGACATAGTCATCTCCAGACCGGATCTTCATTTGGCAGTAAAACTGACCCCAATAATTTCCCTTTTTGATAGAAAGCATTTATTTAACATTTATGGTTCCTACGGTGAAAATCTATCTTGACTCACCCTGATGTTCGTAAGGGTAACTAATGGAGTCTCGATGGATCTAAATAAGAATCCACTTGAACCTTAAAGATTGCAAGTATTTATCAAAGAGGATGCACTTACGGTGGCTGCGCAACCCCTTAACCTACTTCAGGTGGCTCGTAAGAGCAGCTAATGGACATCATGATTAATATCTAAACTAAGAAATACCCAATTTAAAGCTTGCCAAGTATTAGCCAAGAAAGTACATCAAAAGGCTTTAAACCTAGAGTTAGAAATTTAGGAACCAAAATGTAGAAACCTGCTACGTGAAAACGGGAGACACGGCGGCACAAAGTCCTTCCCAGTGACCTTTTACTTCAAGGAGGAAGTGGTTTTAGCAGCTCAAATCCTCCAGTTGTCATCCTTGGAGGGTGTTTGGCACAATGAAAGAGAAGAAAAGCTGGGCAAAAAATGAAAAGGCTGGCATTAATGTCTTGAAAGATTGAGATTAGGGTTACAAACTTATAAGGTGGCTTATATAGTAACCCGAATGTGTGAAATGACAAAAATACTAAAATGAGATTACAAAAGGAATAAAATGGCCAATTGATCAAAAGCGTGGTCGTTTGGAGATCAATATAAAAAACACAAAGGCGACCATTTTCGTTATGCGAGGAATTTTAAGCTAGCTAAGCGAGGGAAATTCCCAGCTAGCCTAGCGAAAGAAGTTTGTGAATAAGCGAGGAATTGGGAAATTTATTAGAACTGATAAATTTCGTAGCTAGCGAAATGCCCAATTTCGCTGGGATTAATGAGAATTTTCGCTATGCCATAGCGAAATGCCTTTGTCTTCTTTGGATCTGCGATTCTTGTTCCGTGGCCCCACTTGTTCACTTCTGCGTCACGCATCTACTTGACTTGCTATTTTGTTCCTATTTTCTTCTGCTTTGAAATTCTTCATTCCCAGACTTCTTTGAAATTGATATAAGACCATATGAAATTGATGGGGAAATCAACGAGCTTTGGTTATGATTGGTTGACCACGATAATTTGGCACAATTCACATAAAAACTAAACGACCTCGGAATGCGATTAAGTCTGATAGGGACCCGAACCTCAATTGGGTTAAATTATAATAATTAGTACACAAGAATGCGCTCCAAAACCTATTAAAATAGGGTTCAAAATAGCACTTTTGGGCACTAATTACACCCCCATACATTGCTAGTCCCTTAGCATTGAAAGAAAGAAAGAAAAGAAGAGAGAACATACAAAATGAAATAACTCAAAATAATGTGCAAAAATGGTATTTCAAAAGGTTGTTAATAAGTAATGCTAACCTAAGTAAAAAATTATCAAAGCAGAGTGTCCAATAACTATCATGACAGAGAATGAATGCCATACAAAATTGAGTATTAAAGGAGCCTCCTTCTTGGTGATAATGAAACTTCACAAAAATCTAAGTGTTTATTTGATTGGCTCTCAGATAAAGCTGCTAAGCTGCGCTCTGCAGGCTAGCTACTACCACGACCTAGCATGTAGCTTAACCTAAATAGATCGGGACCACCTCTTATTAACGGTGTTTTTTTGTGTTGGTGCAATCTTGAGAATCGGCCCTGCAAAAGTCCATTAACGAGGGATCTCACCCAGATGACTCCCAGCCAATTAAGGCTTAGGGCACCCAGTCATAAGGTCTTTCGACCTGACTCTTGGTTCACCGGACTTAGAATGATTTGGGAGCTCAGCACACAACGCTAAACTCACCTCCACCCATGTAGCGAACACTAAGTCGGTGACTCCCAACCCGTGAAGGTTTAGGGCACCGGGCTTTAAAGCACCTAACCATGCCACTGGGCCAGTGCTCGGGTTTCAAAAGTAGCTTGTTAAATTTTATTTCTTTCTTTTGCTTTTCTTTTTTTTTTTTTTTTTTTTTCGAGAAGATGCATTGGCCTTCTTTCCACGGGGTCCTTAACCTATTAAAGCGTCAGTCAGAAACTAGAGATGAGTTATCTGAAGTAAAGGAGGTTGCACGGGTTTTGACTGTCATTGAAACCTAATGTGTGCCCGATGTGTGGTTAGCTAAAGGTGGAAGAAAAGGTCGAAATCAATAAAATTCAACTAATGAAATTCACTCAACCAAGCATGGAACCAATCTAACATCAATAGGGTGGACAAAATTTTCGATTTTGGAAACTATGAGCTAAGCCAAACACACAAAAATTTTGGTTGCAAAAGCGGGTCAAATTTTTTGAAAAAGAAAAGCGCATACTGGCCTGAAGCTTTATAGAAAGAGGACAGCAAACCACTGAACATCACAAAATGGGCTTGTACAAAATAATAACAAAACATAAATACAAAAACCGCTACTTTACACAACTCTCCCAAACGAACATCTGGTGTAGAAATGGGTTGGATTGGAAGATGAGAAGGAAGTATTTTCTGATGGATGATCATTTGCTGGATAGGAGAAATTCGCAAGCTTTCCATCGACACCTTATTCACTTAGTTTGGAGCTTTAAATAAACAAGTTAGGAGAAGAAAGAGAAAAAAAGTGACAAGTTAGAGCATTTTTAAAATTACACTTTCATAACAATCTCAAAAATGTTCTTTAGGACATATTTGGATTATTTCCTACAAGCTTTCCAACGATGTAAAACTGACGGAGTTACATTTTGCACCCACCCACACACCACACCCTTTATTACCATTGCCACCTTACCCATTGCTTACACCCTTACCCACCCACTTTACTATTCCACCACCACCTGGGTTGAAAAGTTCTGGCAACAAAATTGAGCAAATAGAACATGCAGCTTTGTTTCATTCATGTGATTCTTTAAGAACATCTCCGCTAAGAACATTGAGTTCACTAACTGAAATTTCCTTCTGATGTCTGTTGAAATTACTATGGTTTTGTTTTAATATATATCAATCAATGATAATTCTTAAAATAGTGTACTCTATCTATGTTGCTAATGCGGACTTTTTTTTTAGTATTTTTCATTCTTTCCTATTCAACTAGCTGTCTTGAAGCTCAACCTTAAAAATTAATTTTTTACTGTCTAATAACAAAAAAATAACAAATGAATAATATGTATTGTTTGTCTTTTAGTGTGTCCTTTGTTGCATGCCATTTATTGTGAGAAAAATTAAACAGCTAGCGAAATTTCGCTAACTGTGAAATCTCATTCGAAAGTCTCAGTTTCGTATCTTGTGAATTTAAGCTAAATTTGTGAGAATTTAAATGTGAAAATTTCATATGTGAAATTTTCAAGCGTTTACATCAGATTACAAAGATTTTACGCTAAACAAAATTCTATGCCTCCCAGTTATACAGTCTGTTCAAAGCAGGGTACATTTTAAATTTATTGCACTAAGTGCAAAAATTAACACAAAATTAGGAAAAATTGCGAGAAAAGCAGGTAATTTAAAAACATAAATTCGCTAAAAAATTAGATCAAATCTAGAGAAAAGGTATGAAATCAAAATAAAATCTGATAAACTAAGGCAAGACAAGAAAATTAAAGCAAAAGTGGGGCGCCCAGGCCACCTGTGACCTTTGTTTCTTGGAGGCGCGGAGCTGAAATGTCAGACTCAGGTGCCAAATCGAGCGGCACCAGACCATCCACCATGCCTGCGATTGTGTTGCCATCTTATTTGAGTAGTGGCAAAATTAAATACAATGGCCTAATCTCTTGAATTTTATACTTTTTTTTTTTTTTTTTTTTTTTTTTTTTTTTTTTTTTTTTTTTTGCATGGGCGTGGAAGTGGGGTAGCCTTTTGGTGGGTGCTTTTCATTGGTTGGTTTGCCAGTGCGCGGTGGAGAGTGAAGATACCATTTGGTGGTGGAAGGGGTGCGGTGGGCATTTAGTGTCTGGCGTGGCGGTGGGTTCAGTGACAGGAATTGGTTGAGACATTCTTTTGTGCTACCTTTTGTTTCGCGCCCTCCCTCGATTATAAAGGAAGGATTTCTTCCTACCTAACTTTCTTCTCCTTGAAAAAACAACAGCATGTATCGAGGATTCAAAACAATCCGCGCCAGATCAATTCAATAAAATCTATAGCTCCTCGTGTGGGCATTTGTTGACAACATTCCTCACGCCATGGTGTCACTTTGGCACTCTTCTCTGCGGAGAAGGTGGGCTCAACAGCGGTGGGTGGGTCTTGATTGAGTCTGCAGCGGGTTGTCCCATTTATTCTCATAGTCCTTTTTCGTTATACATTTTCTTGTTCAAATTGTGCTTCCACGTTGACAATTTTCGATTCGAATGGGCTTCATCTTTGTCTCATTCCTGAAGTCCTTCGCTGCTCCGTTTAAGGTCAAAGTGGCTTGGCTTGCCTCCTGCAAATGGAGAAAGATTGTGTGGTGGCTGAAGGTGACTGAGGGTCGAGAATAAGAGAAATGGAGGTTGGGAGGGGCATATTGAGTGCGTTGTGAGTGATTGTGATTCCCAAGCTATGGTTGTAGCATATGGTGAACTCATCCATTGGTTTCTATAGTCCTCATGGACCTATATGAACAGGGTGCCCTGCACATCAGACCATACGTCACTGTTCCATTGGGACAAATTCAACCTTGATTGAGAAACTCTAATCACAGGCTGACCTCTGTAGCGAACGGGGACAAAGCACCAACAAATCTGCGGCCTTGTTTTTTTTTTTTTTTTTTATGAAATGAAAAAAAAATGACAATGAAATATAAAGTGCAAACTTGGTGAAGTGCAGTATTCTGGCTGTCCAAGCCCATGGCACCATCTGACTCATTGCGCCATTTGATTGTGCGGTGGGGTGATCAGGAATCAAATTTTGTATCCTTAGTTCAACCTACGCGTGAATTATTCTTATGATGCTCGTAGAATCTAGGGTCGAACACGGGGATGGGTTTTTCTTATTTCAAATGGTTGAGTGAAGTGGTGAATTAATTTTTGGATTTTAAGGTGGTGATAAAAGCAATTGGTTTGGTGGTTTGCAAAATGAAAAATAATAAGTAAGAAATGATTCTTGAAGCATTGGACACACAGGTTTAGAATCTAGGCTAGCAGAAGTCCCAGGTTAATTTCCTCGCGTTGGGGAGGATGTGACCATAATCATCTCAGTGGGATCTATTAGCACATTAAACTAACCCACCCAATAATTTTTTTGATGAAAGCATTGTTTTAACATTTATGGTTCCCTACGATTGAAAATCTATCTTGGCTCACCCTACGTGATTAAGTAAAAGGCGGTAATGAGTCCTGTTTGGGTCAAAATATGTGAATCACTGAACCTAAGATTGCAAGTATTTACCAAAGGAAGAAAGGAAGGGAGGAGAAGGAAGAAGGGATTGCACTACGATTGAAAACGCCTTATAACCTACTTCCGGTGGCTCGTAAAAGAGCAGCTAATGAATCTCAGTGTATCTAAAAGAAAAGAAGAAGAAGAGAAAAAAGAAGAAGAAGAAGAAAACATTGTGCATGTGTGCAGAAAGCTAAGAATACAGGCTAGAAACTGCAAGTATTGTGAAGAAAGTACATGAAAAAATGCCAAACCTAGAGTTAGAAATTTGGGAACCAAAATGTAAAGCCTGCTACGTGAAACAGGGAACCACCGGCGGCACTGCTGAATCCTTCCCAGCTGACCTTTTGCTTAGAGGAGGAAGTGGTTTTAGCCTACCATCCTCAGTTGTATGTAGGTGTTTGTGAAAATGAGAGAAAGAAAGAAGAGAAAAGTGGGACAAAAAAATGAAAAATTTGCGGCATTATGCGAAAGATTAAAGTTAGTTACAAACTATAAAGGTGGCTTATACCATCAACTGATGTAGTGACAAAATGCCTGGAAATATGAGATTACAAAGGGACTAATGGTAATTGATCAAAACGTGGTCGTTTGGAATCAAAAATATCAAAAAAGCAGGCGACCATTTTAAGCTGTCACGGGGGAATTTTGGCGCTGCATATGTGAAAATTCGCTAACTAGCGAGGGAATTTAAACTAAGCTAAGAATTCTAGAAGATAGCGAGAATTGAGAAATTTAAGCTATCAGCGATGTTGCTATTCTTGAAATTTGTATCTTTAGTTTATGAATAATTGAAATTGGGAAATTTAAGCTAGGCACGATAAATTTACATTAGCTAATGAAAATTCCCCATTCATGGGATTGAGGAAATTTTCTCTATCTGCTTGGCAAAGTACAGGCGGCGCGATACTTGTCTTCTTTGGATCCTCGTCTTGTTCCATTGTGCTGTTTCACCTTCACCATCCACCCATCCTGCTGACTTGCTATTTGTTCCTATTTTTCTTCTGCTTTGAAATTCTTCATTCAAACTGGCGAAATTGATATAAGACCATAACAAATTGATGAAATCAACAGCTTTATTGTTAGTTATTGTGATTTTATTGATTAAACTAGCGCGTTTTTCTGATTATTGTTTTCAGATGGACCTGTTGTGGAGTTGAGTTCATTATTAATTTTTGAACAAGACCAGTGGTTGAAATAGCACTTTTTTGGCACTAATCAAAGACACACTAGATTTTACATTTATCACATAGGCACCGGGTTATTGTGATAAGATCGGAATTATTTCGGGATTAGTTGCCATTAGCACTTGCATTGAGTAATGGAGTAGGTATTTACGATACATGGGGCATGGTGAGTTCAAATCCCTCATTTCAGCATGTAAGCATTCGAGGTAGACAATATTGTGTTTGTACTTGGATGTGTGTTTGTTATTGCGACCATATCATGTGCGCCAGGTGGGAAATAACCCTTGTAGAGATTTTATTTATTGGGATTGCTCACCCAGTTGGTGGGATTACTTACAGATGCAGGTCCTCCTCTGCACCACTGCTGCACCTACCTCCTACCTGCCACATTCTGCTGCCATGTTTGGCGCTGCCTGCTGGTTGGCGGGATCGGCTTGTTTGTTTGTTTTTGTCTTGTGTTTATTCTAGCACCAGTGAAACATGTACACATACAGCATCAAAGGAGCATAGTTTGTGATTATAATTATCTTATATTTTTGTATATTGTGAATTAAATATGCGAGAGAATGGGTCTTGATATGAGACATGTGAGTGTGATATCGGGGCACCAGTATCCCTGAGTCCATGGTGAAGGGTTGTCTGGACCCTCGGGTTGGGGCATCTTAGCAATGTGAGGCTGGTACTCACGATTACCTAAGGCTTGTTGGGCGTGGAGTCTAGGACACCGATTACAGTATAGAGCTTGGTGTACAATGCCACTGTGTCGATGTTTATTTTCACATCATAATAGTAGAAACAGAAAATCTGTCTTGAAAAAGAAAAGATGTTCGATTAAATCTGAAATTTTCGATCTCGAATAACAAATAGAATTCAGTTGGAGATAGATATAAAATCTAGCTACCAAGTAAATTTAGTGATTAAGAGACAATGAAATTTCACGTTTTTGAGGCACGAGGCGTGTGGACACATAGCACATTTTGTGTGTGGCTCAAGAAGTGCCATGAGGTCAATATTGCAAATGAGTCAAACATGAGCAGTGGAATGCGCAGGACCTGTGGCATCATGGCTGGAGCTCTGCCTTCTCTTCTCCTTCTCCTCCTGCGGCAGTGGAGTGGATGAGTATCTGAATGTTGATAGGGTGACATGTGCGAAGGGTACTCTCCCATTTGACCACCATCTTCTCCCAGGTTTGGGGAGAAGGAGGAGAAAGAGGAAAGAGGGAGGGTTACAGGTGAGAAATACTTTTAGAATTTTCAGGTCATGAAAGCAGTGAACTCAAGCAAGCAAGAGGCAAAGTTGGTCCCAGCTGCAAGAGCTGTGCGTGGGTACGCAGTGTGTCAGTTCGACAAACTCAGGAGGTGAGGTCTTCTACCTTGTATATTCCTTGTAAGAGGCATGATAATGGTTTGGGATGTTATGGGCCGAAAATGGCCATGGATTTCGGTTTAAAGAAATTGAAAGAAGACGATCATGTGACGGTATCATGGATTATCTATATTGATTAATAAAATGAATCTGATTTTATAATGATAAATATCCGTATTGCCAGTTCGGATGATGATGGAAGGAGAAGTGATGAAGTGATATTAACATAGATATGTAATAATCATATTAATATTAAGGTGTTATATTAACCTTGTTATTGATCTTCATAATAGTGTATATAAATATTGAAGTGGTGTGGATAGTCGTTAAATTATTAATACCAGTGACAATAACGTCGTACAGATCAAATGGGTGATGATTAATCGATCAGTGATGATAATAAGATGGTTCTTATCTGAACGATATCAAATAATGTCTGGTTAAACATGAAAATAAGTCATGTGACAGGCAAAACAAAGAGGGTGTATCTACCAGGTAAAACCGGACCAATTAGAGATGATGAATCTCCGAAAATTGGCATGGTGTGAGAACAGAGAATATCATTCTATGATTCGAAGAGTCAACAGGTCTTAGAAACTATTGCTAAAACCACCGATCGTGGTTATCTTGAAAAAACTTTTCCTTTGGGTTGGTGATAGATAGGCCAACTGGATCATTATATTGAATTACATTACTGATTGGTAAGTGTGAAGACCAGTATATGAGTGTCATTAAATCTTTGATGGCGATTATCACCCTTAACTTTGTGTTTTATCAGTATGAAGTGATTAAGTGACTCTCAAGGTATGGGCAGCTATCTCATTGTGTTGAAAAATAATCATGTGTGAGTTATAATTTATATGAAATGAGTGTGGTTGTTAATATTATATTATGTTTAGTGGGTGTAGGGAGATTAGCTCATTGTACCGTCGCGGATCTGCGGTGCGAACGATCTGAAACTCGAAACGCTCGCCGAAGCGAATCGAAGCGGGCGGTTAACCGTTCGTGTTTGCCGGTGCTATCGTCGCGTTAGTTAATCTCGTGTTTTGATAAAATATAATGGCACAATATATCTGGTCCGTTACATATTTTTGGCCAATATCGGATCGTGGAATTGCGACGTGGCCATTTATCTCCCGGTCTCGTGATATGGAGTTTGTTCGTGGACAACAGATCAACGGGTTGGTTTGAAACGTCTGTGGCGCGGTCTATTGAAGCGGACGCGTTTGTTGCTCGTTGTTAATCAGCGTTCGCGACATGGTGCTCAGGGGTTGTTATAACCAACCGATCTACCGGACCAATCTGATAGGTTAAAACCACGGCATCTTGATTGTTGTATTGATATGTTCCGCGAATCTGTTATTGCGATCATATGCGCTGATGAACGTATCGCCGGCGCCGGAGATGAACATAACTGCCAGAGGTTGGGAAGGAGAGCTGATAGGCATGTTGGCAGAATGGGTTTGCTTTTAATGATGTTTGGCGACCATTTCGCTACCAATGATCCAATGAAAGAGAGAATCTCAAATTGCTATGCCGCCTTGTTGTTGGTGACGACGGGCCATGAGAGGTCGTCCAGGCGGTAGCCAACCAACCTGACTTTGATCGACATTTGTGAGGCAGTGACCTGCCATTACCACATGTTGTCAGTTAGGAGATTAAGGGAGTGAGTGACCTATCAAATTTAAGCATCGCTCTCTACATTTTCAGAGGAGAGACCCGATGGTGGCGCAGCTTGTGGCCACAACATTGATTGATGGTGAAAATTTCCGAGAATTTTTTGCGCCGCTTTGCATATGAAATTTCGATGGCAGGTCGTCTGGCAACATTTCAGCTGTTGGTGTATCCCGGTATGGTGGGATTGGTGGAAACCTCAATTAGGCCATGACATGGCGAATTTTAAACTCTTTATGAACACGTTTTCTCGGCATCGGTTAAGGTATATTAAGACTGTGGTTCTGCTGGACTTCCACACATTTTTGTGGGAGACGTCTTGGGTACATGGCTGGTTCATTAGACTGGCGGTTCAGGATTATCATGGCCGCCTGCTATAGTCCCATTTAAGGTGAGAGATTTGAGGATGGTTTGAGGCCTTCGTGGAATGAAGGTGTGGGGCTTCTCTTGCAAGATATGTATGGTTAGGACAACTATGGCCATAGAGGGAGAGATAGATGATGCCAAGAGTATTTGAGATGCGGGTATTGGTAGGAGGAGGAGGTCGGCTGTCTTGAGCTCAGCAATGGGGCTTGTTTTCCACGGGGATTAAAGATAGGATTGCAGTGGCTATGGGGCTGAGAGGCCGGAAGAGGCTATGCAAACGAACGGTCGATGACTTGTTTTTTGCATATCCCAGCACGGACATATGAGGAGGATTTCCCATGCAGAGCAGGATCTGGGGTTTTGGGACCAGATTCCCGATCATCAATAAGACGGTGAACACAATTTGTTCCTCATTTGAAGAGTGCGTGAACTGAGACCAAATGTCAGGCTCAGGGTGCACTGCTGGCACAAGCCGCAAACATGGAAGAGGCTGGAGCATGGGTGAGCGGAGGTCAAGGCCTGGTGGCCCTTTGGGACAGGGACGTGTGTCCATGCTAGCACCACCAGGCCCGAGCCTACGGATCAGTCGGTTATCTAGGAGTATGTTTTGTTATCACCACCTATGGGGCAAGGATATTGTTGGCTACGGTGCATGATATTCATTCATTCATCACGTGTGTGAGTTGGGCTTGAGGTTGAGACCTTGGAAAATGTTCATGTGATTCCCTCTCAGGACAGGGTGAGTGTCAGTTGATATATCGAAATTGAGTTGAGATGTCAAATTCTACTCACCGTGGTTCAAAAATTACATGATGTCCAAGTTTGATGTTATTCTCGGCATGAACAGTTGCATTTTGCCAGAGTGCGTTATCGATTGTGTCGTGAATTCTTTTGCCTACACGGGATGGAGGGTGTTGTGTTCCAGGGGGATAAGCATGGTGCTTTACCCCAGACTATGTATGACTCGGATGGCTGCGAGCAGTTGAGGGTTGGCTAGCAAAGCGCACCTTGGAGATAAGGTGGCGAATGGGATGTGAGTCTACCTCAGGTAGTACCAAATAGGATGTTTTCCGGATGAGCTGCTGGATACCTAAGCGGGGGATGTAGACTTTGCATGAGTTTACACCGAATGCATTAAGCCCCGACTTTCTATGACTTCACATATGATGGTGCCAGTTGAGTTGCAGGAACTCAAGGTCCAGATACAGGAATAATTGGACAGGGGTTTCATTAGACCCGAGCCTTCACGCCCGAAACTTTGGATTACATTTGCGAAAAAAAAAGAAGGATCTAGGGCATCTTCCATTTGTGTGTGACTACCGGCGAGTTGAGCGGGAGTTCTGATGAAATCAGTATCACCACAAGGATTGATGTTGTTTAAAGTTGATGATCTGTTTGATCGGGCGAGGCGCGTCTACCGAATGATCTTGCTGATTATCATCGATTGAGTTAAGCGACGAGACATCCTAAGCAGTGATTCGAAGAGCGGTATACGACGCCGATTTGCGTGTTTTGAGTTTGACGAATGCGTACGGTGGCATCCATGGACCTCATCCATAGGTTGTTCTAGCCCTATCTAGATCGGTTGTGTGATCTTTGATGATGACATGTGCCTCGGTTGGAGGAGGAGCGGCGAGGATCGCGGGATTGTTCCAGGCTCTCGGAGAGGAACATCATTATATCTGAAGTTAGTAGTGCTAGTTTTGGCTCATTGAGAATTGAGATTTTTTGGGACATGTCTGGTGAGCCTAGAAGATGGGTTCCTGAGTTGGAAGGTTGAAGTCAATCTTTGAGATACATAGTTTCTTGGGATTAGCGGGAGGTATTGAGAGGGTTCGTTGAGGACTTCTCCCGACTAGGCGCATGACAAGGTTGACCCGAGAGAATTCGAGTTTGAGTGGATGGCTTGTGTGGCGAGGCATTGAGAGTGAAAGGAGGTGACCGGCTCTCTTATGATAGTCGAAAGAGACCAATGTATATAATGTGCTGTGGCACTTGAATAATGATTTGGGATGTGAATTCCCAGTGCAATCAGGAGAGCTATGACTTTATGAACACAACGCTGAAAGGCCGCGGCGAAATACCATGATATGGGTTGGCGGCCATAGTCTTTCTTTAAGATTTGGCACCACTTATCTATCACGATGGCGAGTTTGAAATTGTTTGAGACCATAAAGTGCGAAAATACATCTCACACAACAGGGACCTCAATATGACGCGTAGATGGATGGAGTATCTAGAAATTTATGACTTCACTTTGCAGAAGCTTACCATCCGGGTAAGGCAAATGTGTTAACTGATACATAAGTCGAAAGTCACGTGAGTATGTCAGTGCCCTTCCAGGTGAAGCGGTGCAGAACTGGGCAGTTTGGCTATGATACGGTGATCAGGCTTAGGAAGATATAGGAAGTTTGGTGGCTATGCCTTCCCTACTGAGCAGAGTGATTAAATCCTAGGGATGGGCCTTGAGAGTTGGTGTCAATCAGACGAGGGGTGATCAGTTTAAGTGATGAAATTTGGGCCCCATTATCCCCGAATGAAGTAGTCTTTAGTGAAGGGACGTTCTTTGTTCCCCAGAATTAATGAGATTTGATGAGAGATCCTCAAGGGTTCACTTGTTCTCGATTTCAGTTATCAGACCTTTAAAGATACCACGATGCCAGTGTGCAGTGTGTGGAGTGATGGCAGAACAGATTAGACTTATTAAGCAGTGCTATCACAATCTGGGTGGTGGGTGGTGACACCGAGGCTGTGGGGCTACTCCATCATTAGAGGTGGTAAGTGGAAGTGGGAATATGTCCACGATGGACTTTGTGGCTTCCATGCCTGGATGAAGTATCAGATGCAGTGAGTATGGGTGATAGTGGACATTTCCTTCAGATTGCTTTGTTTCTAGCGGTGTGGATGACCTTCACCTTTGGAGTCGCAATTTGTATCTCACGAGATGATCTGGCTACATGAGTGCAGTTTTTAATCTGGCAGAGATCCCACGGGTTCTGGCTCACTTTTTGGAAGAGTTCCGGAGGAGCCATGGGACCCAGTGATGAGCTGCTGCTTTTCATCTGAGGCGACGACGGTCGGGAGGGACCCATCTGAGGTGTTAGAGGGCGTGTTGAGCATGCGTCCTGATCTCAAGGGTGCTGGAAGAGCATTTGCCCTTGATCGAGGTTAAGCTATAACAATGGATTGTCGAGTGATGACAGATGGCACCCTATGAGGCTTTTATATGAGAGGTCATGTGATCTAATTTGTTGTTGGGTGGAAGTAGAAGTCGGCGCAGTTCAGTTGATTAGGAAATACCTCTGAGAAGGTGGATTTGATACGGAAACATCTTCTTACGAATCGAGGCCAGCGAAGTTATGTTGTTGTGACTTTGGAGCCTCTAGAGTTTGAGGCGGTGACCCGTGTCTTCACAAGGTGATGCCTAAGAAGTGGTCAGTTTGTGACGGGGTAGTAATCACGAGATTTATTGGGCTTCGAGATGCTCGGCTAGGGTGAAACACTGATCTGTGCAAGATTAACCTTTTACCATCAATTTTCCACCCCACTTTTTATCAAGTGTCCATGAAGTACACCCAGATCCGACTCATGTAAAGGATTGTATGAAAGCCACAAAGATACCAATGACCGAGGAGGCCAGTGTGTATTCTGGACAATCGAGAGCAGGTTTTGCAACGCAAGACTGTGAAACTAGTAAAGGTGTTGTGGCGACACCGAGGAGTGGAGGAGGCAACATGGGAACTAGAGGACATGATGCGAGCCACCTATCCCTTCCTATTTGAGGATAAAGGTACATTGTTTAGTCATTTGGTAATTAAATGACTGTTGCCTATGCATGTGCTTGTGTATGGTTGCGTGTAGGAATTTCGAAATGAAATTCTTTTAAAATTTGAAAAGAAAAAAAAGGTCAAATTTTGCAAAAAATGGAAAAATGGTAAATTGTTTGAATAGTCCAAGAACAAAAAGTGGGATTTTTCAAGATCTCGGATGATGAAACAGATCGCACCGTTGGAATTTTCTCGCGAAATCTAGCACCCTAGTCGAATTTCATCGAATTCCGAGACTGACGAAATTTCACATTTTTCGAAAAAACCGGGAGACAGATGAGTAAAGGTGCCAAATGGAACCAGGGGAGGGTGACACCTGACATGCCAGGTGTCACACTGATAAGCTGCATGAAAGGCTACCGCTGGAGGAGTGACATGTGTGTGGGGGTGATGTTGATTCATTCCCCATCGATCAAAGCTTGCAATAGAAAAACAAATAAAATAAAACCAATTGAGATAATAAAGAGAAAGCCAAATAAAGAGAAGGTGAGAGGAGGTTGTGCATGGAAAGAAAGAGAACTGAGAGGTAGAGAAAATCAGAAGGGAAGGAAGTCAGCCGAGATCAAGCCAGGAGGGAAGAAAAAGAAAAGAGAGAAAAGAAAGAAAGAAAAGAAAGGAAAGAAAGAAAAAAAAGAAAAAGAAGGAGGAAGAAGAAACAAGAGAAGATGAAGGAACTGCATCAATACTGGTGCACGGTCTGGCCCTGACAGTTCCTGAATCCGAACTATGCTACGAGAGGTGTGTGTCTTCCTACTCCTGCTTTATTCCCACACCCAAGGCCCGCTTATCGGCCTACTGCTCATCCGGATTTCTGCGACTTGTATGATGTATGTGATTATGGGACGATCAGGGACCAAGTATATGAGTTCCCAGGACCACCAAGGTCGGTTACCACGCCCTGAATCGAGCAACCAAGAACGGAAAACCGGGCGACCAATTTCTACAGTTCACCCTTGCGAATCGCGTAGCCCAACTCGACGACCATAACTTTCCCCGGTCCGAATTCCAATTCGCGCGGTTCGACTCTATCAAATATCGCGAAGTCTGCTAGAATTTAATAGATGAAGCGCTCACCAAACCGCGGGTCGAAGAAGAAGATGGTCACTGACAATGGAGAAAGGTCCGCTTTGGTTTCCTGAAATTTGCTGAATCGTTGTATCGAAAATGCTTGGGGCTACATATAGCCTGAGCAAGAAATTATGTGCTGAATTTTGTGTGATATTTTCAAAAGTTGGAATTTCTGGACTAAGTCTAGATTTTTCTAAGGCCAAGTATGGCCGGACTTATGGCCGGAAATGGCAAATTTATGTGAAGTGTTTTTGTGTGTTATTGCTGTAAATTTCATAACATAAATAATATGTATAATATGTTAATATATGTGTATTTAAATGTATTAACACGAATGGACGTGGATCAGATATTTTTTTACATGGTACTGCATGAATTACACTGGAGTAAAACGCTCCATGTGGTGCATCATACTTGTAACATGAGAACATGCAAAGGCATTAACATCGCATATGCATATGAACATCGTGATTATATCGGGTGTGTGTGCATGGTACGTCATCCATCATTATTGATGAAACGGGTAGCGAAGCTCGCATTTTTGGACGACGTCCAATGAATGTCTCATAGTTTCAAGCATAAAAAGAAATATAAATAATGTGTGTTGGGTAGAGAAAGAAGGGATTGTTACCCCCTCGGGTGAAAATCCTAGAACATTGGTTAGACAGAGTATCCATCGATTAAAGCCCGAAAATGCTGAAGATGCAGACCCGCGCATCCGAAAAAAAGTTATGTCATCAAAAGACACACTAGATTTTTACATTTATCATATAGACTTCAGGTTGTGTGATAGGAGTCGGGATTGACTCGGGATTAGTTACCCATTGGCACTTGCATTGGGTAACGGAGCCGGTGAGGGCTAGGTACATGGGGCATGGTGAGTCGAGTCTCATTCATGGCATGTAAACATTCAGGTAGACATGTGTAAAGTTTACTTGGATGTATGTTTGTCAGGGGCGACCATTTCATGTGCACTTAGGTGGGAGTAACCCTTTGTAGGAGATTTTCATACTACCGGGCTTTTCTCAATCTGGGGCCAGGGACCCCCTTCGTGCACAAGTCCAAAGGCAGCTACCGACCCAAGATACGGATGAGAGCCTGATAATCGGCTTTGTTTTGTTTTGCTTCTGTCTTGTATTATATCTCGAGCAGAACCAAACATGCCACCTTTGGTATCCAAGGACTATAAAGAGACTATGATTATAGTCCATCATATATTTTTGTATATTGTGAATTAAATATGCGTAAATGTGTCTCGATATATGAGAGACATATGTAAAGGTGATATCGGCACCCGGAGCATCCACAAAGTTTCGTGGTCGACGTTGTCAACGGACCTCGGTTGAGGAGTCACAATCCTCTTAAATGAAAATGTAACATTTCATCTAATTTTATTTCATCAATGGTTTCTTTAGAGATTCAATATAGGGTTCATCTCGCTTATTTCCTCCTTCTGTAAATATTGATGGAGAGCCCTAGAACATGATAAGTAAATGGGAATTTTCAAACCCTTCATAGCAATAGGATACATCGCAAGTACAGGAATTGTAGTTCCGTTCTCTATTTAGAACTGGGCATTCAAACTTTCGTCGTTGTCACTGTCAACAAAGATTGATAGATTTATGAGGTATTATCTCTATCTTCATATATAATTTAAACTATTTTCATGATGTTATGTTTGACATTTCATGTTTACCACCTTTTGGTGATGGGAAAGTGAGAAAGCTTGAGAATGGAAATAATTTTCAAGTTTAGTTTATAATTTGGCGTATTATTTGTATCAGGAGTTTTGGTACTAAAAATCTAGTTATCATAAGTGTCTTTTTTTTTTTTCATAGCTGAATATATATTAGTTATGTAGTGTTCAATGTTTACATAGGCAAAGCATTGTGAGGAAAGAGGTCCAGGGTTTGAGTCCCGATGGGGATAATTTACCATATTGTAATTAAAGTGTTTAGCTTTAAAAAAAAAATTAGTTATTTAGTTTTGAGTTTTTTTAAAAAATTTACTAGCAACAACTTTGATTATTTATAGATATTTAAAAAAAAAAAAACTTTTAAGGGTGGTATTAACAAATATTTAAAAAAAAACCTTTTTTCGATGGTATTAAACAAGTATTTAAAAAAAAAATTTTAGGGAGTTATTAACAAATATTTAAAAAAAAAAGGTTTTTTTAAGGTGGTATTATTTTTATCATTCTTCTTCTATCCTAGATGCACTAGAAGCTGTCAATATAGGGAATCTTGATCAAAATGCATCTTACTTTCTACATGTGCCCAACCATGTTTTATGCATACAAGAAAATACAGAAACATATACTTTTTTTAAAACATTTTTTAAGGTTGTATTCTTATTCTTATTCTTCTTAAGTAGATAAGTAGCGTAAAATCCGTGAAAAAATTAAAATTAAATTTTTTAGAAAAATGGCAAAACAGTAATTTGTTGGAATAGTCCCGGAGGAAAAGTTGAGATTTTTCTAGATCTTGGATGATGAAATGGATTTCATCGTTGGAATCGTCTCGCGAAATCTAGCTACCCAGTTGAATTTCATTGGATTTCGAGATAGTCGGAATTTCACATATTTCGAGACATTATATGCCTGGGTGACATGGCAAGCATGTGGCCCATGGTAACTATAAAAGTACATGGAGTTTTCATGTGTCAACAAGCTAGGTGTTTGGAATGTTATAAATAGGGGGGTTCAAACAAGTGGAGAGCAAAAACGGAGAGAAAAAGAGAGAGGGAGGAAATGAGAGAAAGGGAAAGAAAGGAGAAAGAGAGGAAAAGAAAAGAGAGAGAGAAGGAGAAGAAAGGGAGAGAGGAAAAGAAAAGGAAGAGAGGGAAAGGAAAGAGGAAAAGGAAGAAGTGTCGCACAGTGAGCAGACCCGGACAACAAAGGACCCGGAACTGCGCTACGAGAGGTAGGTTTCATGCCCGCTTATTTTATTTGATAAGGGCTACGAATACCAAATGTTTTGCCAGCATTTCGTGCATAATTTAAGATGTGGTTTGGCTGTTGTTTTATGACGATCAAAGATCGATTTCACAGGATTTCGGGACTGTCCGAGACCGAACACTATGTTCTGGGATGGTAAAATCCCGAGCAGAATAGCAAACAGGGAGTGTGCCCAAATTTCCTCACACCCTTGTGAATCGGCCGCATCAAATTCGGACGACCATAACTTCTCGTCCCAACTCGACGACGACTCGACTCTCTACGTAAAGCCTCGATGAGTCTAGAATTTAATAAGAGGAAGTGCTCACCAAACCGTAATAACAAGATTCAATGGTCACTGACAAATGAGGAATCATTCCATTATGGTTTCCAGAACTTCTGGTTTCGGAACCGGTTTATATCTTAAATGTTTGGGGCTGCATATGGCCTAAGCAGGGAATTGCGTGTTAGATGTTTTTGTGTGGTATTGATAAAAGCTGGACTTTTTGGACTAAGTCCAGATTATTTTTGAGGCCAAGCATGACCGGATTTATGGTCGGGAATGGATAATGTGTGTTATTGTGGTAAATTGAATAACATGCTGAATGTGTGAAATTATGTGATATATGTGTAATAAAAATGAAATAATTATATGTATTAAATATAATTTATCCATGACACTTGACTTGTAGTGTAATAGATATGTTGCATGTGACACGTAGCGTACATGTAGGCATGAAATGGCATGCAATGACATTTGCATTGCATTTATGCACAGACATCACGCCGAGCCTGTGAGTGATGGTCAGTCGACACTGCGGTTTGGTGTTCGACCAAGGTAAATCAACACTGTGTTCATGTTCAATGTATATCGTGAGGACATGGTAAATTGACATTGTGTTAGTGTTCGATGTATGTCGTGAGGACATGGTTAATCGACACTGTGTTTCAGGTTCGGCGGTGAGCCTAATTGAGGCTCACTTCGCCAGCATGGCAGCATGAAAAGTAATGCGTGTAAATGGGGGCGAAGCAAGTAGGATAGACACCCCTGTGTGAAACCCGGTATATGGTTTAGACATGAAACCGCAGAAAGCCCGTAAAAAATGTCAGATAGGCGTGCGGTGTCCTACTTGAGAACCTAAACTGTGAGTCTACAAAATGCATAACACACAGCATTTGCAAGGAAATGGCAGCATCGGGGGTATCCAATGTGTCTAGACTACAAAACAAAAGCTTTTTGTTTTGGAAAAGGGTCAGGCTGGACGCCTTAACGCTTTTCACACTTAGCATATGCAGATGAGGAGTCAAGGATTCACTTAGATTTGAGTAATGAGGGGCATACCGCATTCATGATTGATGTAGACATTCAGGTACAGTAGAGTATAGGTACTTGAATGCGTGTGATTGTATGTATTGGCATTGCATGTTGCTCTTAGGTGGGAGAGCTCTGGCCGTGGGACTACCATTTCAGGTACATGAGAAGACTATGGTTCTTCTCAGGCCATATTACAAAGAAGGCCGTCGGGCCTTGAGAGTATTTTTGTAAAAATATATTAGAACAATCTAGTTTTAATATATTTCGCATGTAAAAGGTAAAGGAGTTGTACATCAAACTCTTGTAAATATTATAAGAATCGTATTTGTAAGAAAAATATATTAAAGGCAACCACTCGAATATTTCGCTGTGTTGACGAGTCATTGCACTTTAATCGATTGGAGTGTCACAAAGATGGTATCCGAGTATACGACCCTGTGTTTGGGGTGTCACAAAAACGGAATTTGATTAACATTTTTGCTCGCAACTAAGAATGGTTCACAAAATGGGAGGAGACTGGAAGAAGTTACAAGCTAGAGAGACGGTCAAACAACGTTGGATCTTTCATCCGATGTACAGTGTCCGATTTCAGTCTAGCCCCCTGCTTCATCAAAAGCAGCCTATAAGGAAGGAAACAGGGTAGAAGAGAGGGAAGAAGGAGAGATCAAAAGCTGGATACACTCGTGTATGATAATTTCCACCGAACAATCCCTTCACTATTTTCTCCTGCTTACTACCGACCCCTACCTGGTGGGGCTCTTCAGCTCGGGCCTCCCCAATACTTCCGACTTGGAACCGCTTAGGGTGGTGGCGGCCAATGGGAGTGAATGGGGGTTGGAAAACCTTGGAGCAATGGTCGAAGTAGAGGAGGGTCTTGAGGAGGATAGGCAATAGTCGGAGAAGGTTCAACCCCAGTCTTCGAAGGGTTCGGTGTACGTGAATTGGGAAGATAGTTGTTTAACTAAATTACGAATGTCATTTTTCTATGCGGGTTTAGAGAAGGATTCTCGTTTGTCGAGAAAATGGGTGGCAAGAAATGAAAAGAAGGATAGTGACAAATACCGATATAGCGGGAACTAAATAAGTTGGTCACCCATTGATTATAAATGAGGCATAAATTAAAAGAAGCGGGGGCAAGAATAGGGTAATCTATTACTAAAGTCGAGACGGCGTGTTCTCTCCTGGAATGTTAGAGGGGTGAATGACCTTGAAAAAAGGAGAGTCATCATGAATTTTATTAGATCCCAAAGGGTTGATTTGGTTTATTTGCAAGAACCAAGATTCGTGGATGAAATGCTTCCTGCTCATAGTATCAAGGTGTAGGTTCTCGATTGGAAAGCTCTCATGCGTAGGGGTGTGGGGAATCTTTGATGTTTCGGGGATAAAAGAAGATTATCTCTCGTGAGTCCGAGTTTGCAGCGCTATTCTTTTCGCGTGGTTCGTGATAGGAGGATGATTTTCTGATGTTTATTGGTGTGTACTCTGGCCCCGTTGAAGATATAAAGAAGTCTTCGAGAAGAGCCCGGGCCTGACCGTAGGTTTGTAGAATGGACCTTGGTTCTTAGAAGGGGATTTTAACAAGATCCTATTTCCTAATTGAGATCTAGAGGCTAAGAGAATTCCTCAACTATGAGAAGGTTTTAAGATATTATCAATGAGTTGGGCCTTCATTTGGTCTCTCTGTGGGTCCTCGATGGAGGGGAGGCCGAAACGGCAAAGCCCTGTCTCGATTAGATATATTTTTGGTGACTACCGATTGGGAAAGCAAGTTCAATAATGTTGTTCAAAAATGCCTGTCGTGGTCTATTTCTAACCATTTCCCATCCCGTGGATAGTGACTCGAATCGTGGACAGTCCTCCTTTCTAGCTTGGAACTTATGTGGTTGAGCTACGAGGGACCAAAGAAATCCTGAAAGGGTGGTGGCAAAGTCTAGTCTTTCAGGGATCTTTCAGTTTTATTTTGGTGGCCAAACTGAAGGATTTGAAAGGCATCTTAAAAGTTTGAAACAGAGAGGTCTTTGGTAGAGTTGAGGCCAATAAGTTGAAGGCTTTACGGAGAGTATCCTGCTGGGACGATCTCGAGAAGGATAGGAGTCAGCTCGAGGGAACATGAGGAGCAACCAAGTCTAAAGTGGGATTTTAAGAACTCGGTTTATGGAGAGACTCTAGAGACGTAAACTAGAGAAACTCGGGTCGAAAGAAGGGGACAAAAACACTAGGTTCTTTCATAGGATGGAAAATGCCCATAGGAGAAGAAATTTTATCCAAAATCTAAGCATTAATGGCAGAAGCTTAAATAAGGTGGAAGAGATTAAGAATGGTCTAGTGGAAGCATTTCATAGTCTGCTTATAGCCTCAGACTGTTGGCGCCCTCCTCTCCCTCAGCTCCCTTTTAATGTGATCAGGCTTAAGGAAGCTTTGAAGCTGGAGGAAGCGTTCATAGAGAAAGAAATCTGGGCAGCAATTTCTGAACTTAACGGGGACAAGGCTTTAGGTCTTGATGGTTTTCCCATAGCCTTCTAGATCTTCTACTACGATTTTGTTAAGGATGAGGTGCTCGGTTTCTTCAAAGAGTTCCACGATCAGAGCAGATTTGTCAAAAATTTAAATGCCACCTTCCTGGTTTTAATTCCTAAGAAAATGAATGTGGAAGATCTCAAAGATCTAAGACCTATCAACTTAGTGGGAGGTTTGTACAAGATCTTGTTAGAAGTTTTAGCCAATAGGATAAAGAGGGTCATGGTTAGGATCATTTCCCAATCTCAATCTACGTTTGTTGAAGGAAGACATATCCTAGATGCGGTCCTTATTGCCAATGAAGTTGTGGACTCAATTTTGAAGAGAAAAGAGTGTGGTCTGGTTTGCAAGTTAGATATTGAAAAACCTATTATAGTATCGGCTGAGATTTTGTTTTCCAGGTTATGGATAGGATGGGCTTTGGAAATCAGTGGATGAGTTAGATCAAGTGGTGTGTCTCCACAACTTCTTTTTTAGTCCTCTTTAATGGCTCGCCCGTCGGTTTCCTTCCGCAGCCTCGAGAGGCTCAGACGTGAGATCCTATCTCCCCATCTTTCGTGATCGCCATGGAAGTGCTCACTGGCCGATACAACAAGGCGATCGATGCCAATCAATTTTCCGCAAGAGGGCTGCAATCGTGAGGGGAGGGGAGGGGAGGTCATCTCCCATTTATTTTATGGAGATGATACCCTTCTCTTTTACGAACCCAATAAAGACTAAATGTAATTTTTGAGTTGACTCAAAGCATCCGCCACTTGGTTGTGTCGACCCGGCTTGTGCACCCACACAAAATCAAAGTCGGCCAAGAACTCTTGCCATCGAGCTTGCTTGGCAGTAAGCTTCTTCTGAGTTGTGAAGAAGGTGTTGGCAACATTGTCAGTCACTACTACGAACCGAGTTCCCATCAAGTAGTGCTTCCAAGTCTCAAGGCAATGGGATGATCAGTACATCTCTTTCTCAAGGGCGCTGTACCTTTCCTCCGCTGCATTCAACTTCCGACTCTCAAAGGCTACTGGATGCCCCTCTTGCACCAGCACTCCACCTAGGGCCCTGTCCAACGCTATGGTGTCAGAACTGTGGAACCATTTTAGGGAGGAAGGGGGATGGACACTTACCTTTCTAAGGCCCCTTAATGATTGGGAGATGGAGAAGGTGGGAAGCTTCCTCTCCTTTATCCATAGGAAGAAAATTAGACCTGAGATTGAGGATAATCTTTTGGTGAAGGGATCTAGACTTGGTAACTCTCAGTCATGACCATGTATAATGGTTTGGGGACAAACTGGGGCTTCACTTTGATTTTCCCGTCCGCCCGCTTGGAATGTTGCACCTTCCAAATTATCTTTGGCTGGGAAGCCTCAGTGAAAAGGACGACTCGAGCAGTTTTAAAAGTCGCTGGAAGATCTCTTTTCGAATGCATGTTGCCTTGGGCGAAGAGGGGATGACGAGACGATAGATCATTTGCTAATCCACTGCAAGACCGCCAAGATGCTTTGGGTCCTCTTTTTGACGATAGTTAGGACCACTTGGGTTTTTCCGCATTCTGTCAAGCGCACCTTCTTAGCTTGGCAAGGAGCGCATGTGGGTAAAAAACAAAAAAAAAATGTGGATGGCTGCTCCTTCATGCTTTTTCTGGACTTTATGGCGGGAAAGAAATAGGGTGGTGTTTGATGACGGGGTTACCAACGCTCAAAAAATTAAAGCTATTTTTTTGAGTAATATGTGGAATTGGACAAATTTGTATAATGGTGTTAACATGACCTCTTTTGTGAATTTTTTGCCTAGCTTGGGTGTACGTAGGGCAGTAAATCCCTTGTTGGGGTCTGTTTTTTTGTTTCCTTTCAGGTTCCTTCTTGTTCACTTCCTGTGCACTTTTTGGAACCTCTTGGTTCTTTTGATCTATATATTGTCTTTTATCGATAAAAATAAATAAATATATAAATAAAGGTACTCCTTGTCTAATACCTCTTGATGACTAAGTTTTCCCTTAAGAGTTGTCATTTATTAATAAGGAGTAAGATACTATGGTAATGCATTCCATAACCTAATCAACCCATTTGGTGTGAAATCCCATGTTAGAATTACCCTAATAAAATTCCATTCTAGTTTATGATAGGCCTTTTCTGTATCCAATTTAATCGTCATATATCCCAATTTTCCTTTTTTTTTTTTTTTTGAAAGAATATACGATTTCATGGGCTAAAATGATATTATCATTAATAAGTCTGCTTGGAGCAAAAGCCCCTTGAAGAGGGGAAACCACTTTATTTAGAAGATGTTTTACTCTATTAGCCAAGATTTTCGCTATAATTTTATAACAAGCATTGCAAAGGCTAATAGGTCTAAAGTGATTTGAGGTTTCTAGATTTTCTAATTTAGGAATCAAAGTGATATCTTATTTATCTCCTTGAGTATGTTGTGGACCATTACCCGATCCACGGGCTGGCGCGACTCGCTTCTAAATGAAAGAAAACGTGGGTTGATTAGTTTGAACTGGTCCTCGAGGAGGACAGCTTTTTCTTTTGGAGTCGCCACTTACTTTTTGTCATATTTTATAAAGGGGAAACCAAGTAAGAACAAAAACCCCAATGACTCAAAGATGGAAAAAATGGTCTCGCGAAACTAGATTTCCGGGTCCTGTGGTCGACACGATCGAGAAGGTACCTCATGTGAGGTAGCACCCCTCTAGGCCCGAAACTCGGTCTCTACTAGTGAATTGCATGGAGGAGCATATGGGTCGCGTGATCGATAGTCCTCCGCTAAACATAACTTAGATCGACCAACCTAATTGGTATCTATAGCATGCTTAAAAACACTAAACTGGGTGCGGCACATGTGTACCGTGGTCCTCGCCACACGCTACATCAAAAGGTTAGCCAACAAACATAGCAAGCATGCATGACAATCTAAACACAAAGCATCCATGTGAAATTCATTACCCAACATTAAAGCACATACCGTGGTTCCAGCCAGCTACCGAGCTAAGAGGGTCACTAAAAGGCTCAAATGACTACAAATGTCAAAATCCAAACACCATACGCATATGAATACAAACCAACGCCTAAGCATGTACCCGAGGTCCCTAGCCATGCACAAGTAGAATAGGTAGGGTACACACATCATATATCATGCATTTAAAACCAAATATCGATCCCATACCAAAAGAAAGGAAGCAAATAGTGCCGAGGTAAGTGGTTTTGCTTACTTTAGCACACATTCCCTTTAAAATCCCACAAACCAAACCATACATACCAATCCCACATTGCCCCACTACCCCACTTTGTTCAAATTCGAAACTGAACTCAGGACCCTAAAGGCAGCCTACTGTGTTCCTGAGGCAACTAAGAAATCACGCCTGTAAATAGATTCGGTGGATCAAACATGCTAAAATAGGGGGCTGCCCATGAGCTATCTTACACAACCGGTTGAATCGGTTATCAACAAGTCCAAACGATTGAGAAAAATTCTGAAACTTTGTCAGAAAATCCCTCACAGACTCAGGAATCTAACAAGACAAACGGAATGCGATTCCGACTTCGAATGACCAAGAACTAACCCAAACAAAGAAAAGTACCCAAACTATCATTCGAAAATCCTAACCCATCGAACTGTCGGTTCGCTTCCCAACCAGTCCAGATGATTGAGAAAAGATTTCAAAAAAATTCAGAACCTTCCTTACAAAGTCAGGAATTCAAAAAGACAAATAGAGTGCAATTCCGACTCCGAATGACCAAGAATCAACATAAATAACGCAACTAATCTTAAACTGCCATTCTCAGCAAACCGAACTCTAATGAATTGGTCGGTTCGGCTTCCCAACCAACTAAATGGCTGAGAAAAGATTTCAAAAATTTCAGAAACCATCCCAAAGTCAGGGTTCAAAAGACAAACAAAGTGCAATTCCGGCTCCGAATGACCAAGAACCAACACAAATAACGCAAACTACCCAAACTGCCGTTCCTGCAAACCAAACCTAATGAACAGGTTGGTTCGGTTTCCCAACCAGTCCACCTCGTTGAGAGAGCTCCTCAAAATTTTCTGTGAACCTCCTCAAAAGAGCTCAGAATCTAACAAAACAAACGGTGATCGATTCTCAGCTCGGATGAGTGAGAACCAACCAAAACAAACCAAACTACCCGAACTGCTGTTCCTGCAAACCTAACCTAATGAACCGACTGATCTGGTTTCCCAACCAGTCCATCCCATTGAGAGAGGCTCTCAAAATTTTTCAGAACCTTCATAAAATATCAGGAATCTAAAAAAACAAACGGTGATCGATTCTCAGCTTGGATGAGTGAGAACCAACAAAAACAAACCAAACTACCCGAACTGCCGTTCCTGCAAACCTAACCTAATGAACCGACTGATCTGGTTTCCTAACCAGTCCATCCCATTGAGAGAGGCTCTAAAATTTCAGAACCTTTCCTAAAAAGATTCAGGAATCTAAAAACAAACTGGCGGATCGATTCTCAGCCTTGATGAGTGAGAACCAACCAAACAAAGCAAACTATCCGAATCGCCATTCCCGCAAACCTAACTCTAAATGAATGACCGATCTGGTTTCCCAACCAGTCCATCTCATTGAGAGGCTCTCAAAATTCTTCCAGAACCTTCCTAAAAGAGTCAGGAATCTAAAACGTGATCGATTCTCAGCCTCCTGGATGAGTGAGAACCAACCAAACAAAACCGTTGTTCCTAAAACCTAGACTCGCTCTTCTGGAAGAATCGTATGAACCGGCCTCACGTATGTGAGCTCGAAACCGGCTCAAAATGGTCGGGAGGAGAAACCTCAAATTTGATCAGAATGTCTCTAAAGAATAGAGTGGAGCCAGGGCTTATTTTTACCTCTTCCACAAAACGTTAAAAGAAGCCAAGCTAAGCATCCAAGGCACCGCAAACGTGCGCTTGAGCCCTAAAAGTGTCCCTCCAAAGGTCCTCTTCCTACTTGATCTTTCTCTCCTTTGTACCGATTCCCCACCTCAGCCTTCCTCAGCCTACCTGGTGTTTTCCACCTTCAAGCTTTGGAAAAAAGAGCCCAATCGGGCCTCGAAACAAATTTTCCCATTAACTCCTCTCCTCATTTTCCATGCAAGCTGAATATCTTAAGTTTTCAGCTTGCTTCACCACCAAGTATCCATATGGATTCATGGTGGGCTGCATGTAACTTAAGCCAAGGCCCAAAATGGACCCACAATACTGCCCATGGTCGAGCTGGAGCTTATGGGCCCGAACCATATAGGATTTGGGCTCTAAAATCATAAAAAACAACCCTCCACACAAGTCGAAAGTCTCGACTAACCTATTTGGAACCAGATGCCAACTAGTCCACCCGGTTGAGGAAAATTATGAAATTTTGATAGAATGTTCCCTGAAGAATACGGAGACCAAAAAAAAAACAATGCACCATTCCAAGTCCGGATGAGGGAGATATGATCAAAACAAGGAGGAGTGCTCACCAAAATCACCCAAAAAACAAGACAGATACGCACGCTTCCGATGAACCGGGGCCAAACTGATTAGTCAAACTATTGAAAAAATTATGAATTTTTAACAGAAACCTTCTTTGCAAATAAGGAATCCAACAAAACAAACATTGAACAATTCTGAGTTCGGACAAGGGAGATATGATCGAAACAAACTCAAGTACTCCAAATTTGACATACTCTAATAAACTTTGATTGAGCTAAACCTCGGGCAGGGTCCCACTTGCTTCCTATAGCACGATGCCAATAACTAAAAAATAAGCCATGATGACACTCTAAAGTGAACTACATACGCACTCAATCCTGATCACATACAAGCCCACCCGAGGCTCGTAGATGACTAAACCTGTAAGGCCTTAATGAAAGAGATGAGAACGACGGGTGAGTGTGACACCCAGGATAAAATGCAAGTGTTGAGGGAAAATTGAGGGTCTACAACATGCCCCTCTTCAGAGAGTGAATGAAGGAGGAATCGTGGTGCGGGTGCAAGCAATGCAAGAGTGAAATGAAGCTCCAGCGAAGAAACCAAGATGACTAACACCTTGTCTCCCTTACTTACATCGAAGACTAACTAAATAAGAGTCACTCCGATTGAAGGATTCTTAAAGAAAACTAGGCATGATGCTGGAAGATGAGTGATCCGCATAACTCGAAAAGATAATGAAATTCGGGGCGATGGCCGAGAAGATGAGGAAACTACAAACTATAGAGAAAGGTCCAGCGGCAATTCTTCTAAAGGTTGACCGTGAGTACTGAAAAGGTAGAATCCCAAATGAGTGCCGAAAAGGTGGAACTTTGAGGAGCAAATCAAGAAGGGTAATCCCGGGCGAGTACCGGAAGGTAAACTCTTGAGTATCGGGAAGGAAAATCCCGTGGATTACCAGTGCAGATCCGGAGAGTACCGAATGGGATCCGGCGAGTACCAAATGTGGGATCCGGGCGAGTACCGAAATGTGGATCCGCGAGTAGCGGAAATGTGGGATCCGGCGCAGTACCGGAAGGTAAAATCCGGTGAGTACCGAAAAGGAGGATCCGGAGAGTACCACCAAAATGGGGATCCGGCGAGTACCAAAATGTGGGATCCGAGCGAGTACCGGGAAGGTAAAATCAGGGTGAGTATCGAAAGGTAGGGATCCGGAGAGTACCGGAAATGGGGACTGATCCGCGAGTACCGAATGGGATCCTCGCGAAAACACCGAAAATGGGATCCGAGCGAGTATCAAAGAAGGTAAACCCTGAGTACTAAAAGGCAGGATCCCGGAGAGTACCGAAATTCCGGGATCCGCAGTACAGATAAGGTCCAATGAATGGAGAAGGATCGGAAAAGGGGTAGAATCCAGGCGAGTACCAGAGAACCACCAGATTAAAAGGGATAGGGGATGCTACAAAACCGGCGCTCAGTAGACGAACTAAACCTAACGGGACGACCTAAACGAAACCTATACAATGGGGAAACTGTGGATGTAACCGTTGGAGATAATCGACCTTGATGACAAAAAGGGGTATGCCCTTGAAGCAGACGTCTAAAGTGCCACAAATGATGTGAAACCAAGAACTTAATAACAAGACGGCAATAGGTGGGTATGGCCGTAGGACAATCTCACAATGAAGGACCAAGGGTACAGCGGTTATGCCTGTCTAGTATCAACGCCCATGTCAAAATCTCATAACCGCACATGCGGTCAAAGTCGAGAGCTCAAACATCACAATCACTCATTCGTGGAAAAAATCATCCATTTCATTCCATAAAACCGGAGTATAGGGTATGCCCCAAGGTGCATGATCCGATATGCAAGTGCCTGATGAAAATAACTCAAATAAATTTCAAGAACCAATCAGTCTCGAACAAGCCGAACAAGACAACATACAAAGGCCAAGGTGCACCCCTATTGAAAGGATCAATATGAGGAATCTACCCGTAGGCTAGCCTCTAGAAGCACTTCACATGAAGAAACCCACCGCATGTGAAGCACACTAAACTTTGATGCCAAAATGCTCTGTGAATGGCCACCAGACATGCGCATTCCAGCCAATGCCAACATGAAAGGATGAGGGTATTTCCCCAAAGCAGGAACGCACAAAGCATCAATAATGGCTAATAATGGTCCCACTCTCCTCGTATCATCTATACTAATCATGGACTGGTGGGTAAGTAAACTAAATGGAGAAGCAATATGTGACCCTGATACTCCCAAGAACAAGAGACTTGTCGACATCCCGCACTCAATCATTGATAGAACTCCGCTCCATAAAATGCTTCGAAGCAAACACGAGATCTCATGGTCTCAGGGCGGTCTTACGACTCGGACCTTAATGTAGGCCGGGGGTGAAAGGTGAATGACATGATGGGAAACAAAGGCCCAAATACCCAATAAACACTGCCAAACCCATGTACGCGCAATGTCAAATATCAAAGAATCATGTGAGCAAGGTGACTCAACCAACATTCGAATGAACAATGTCAAATGACAAGTGAAGTGCACCAAAGGACACATCGCTTAAGAAGCGAGACAATGTTCAATAAGAGTAGAAGAAGGTCAAAGGGATAAGAAAATGACGAATGGATAAAGCAAAAAAAGTGAAGAAACAAGCTATGATAAATGTGGCAATGCGGACAATGACGAACAACCTTATCCTAAGAACGCTGTCAAAGAAAGTCAATATAAGATGGGGAGGGTGGATGCGTGCAATGATCCAGGGACCTTAGCACGGGCTAACCTTCAAACTCATTCCTAATGTATTACCCAACCATGGAGAACGACCGCACAATGCTTTCACTCAAACCCCGAGGAATAATAAATCCTCTCAAACCCAAAACGACTCTCACGATCCCAAGTATATAAAGAACATCAAACAAACATTTTTTCTTTTGTTTTGTTTTTTTTTTTGTCGTTGTTGTCATGGTTTTTTTTTTTTTTTTTTTGCGCAGAACAACCAAATAGGCCAAATGCCACATTATCACAATTCAACCGAAAGAACCTCAAACCTCCAAGCCCAAATGGTCCCCTCAACCTAAGAATCCCGGATCAAAACCTATAGGCGGAATAAAGGGCATGACAAACTTGACTGGTAGCTCTGGGATGAGGGCACGTCATCATCACTCAAAAGGAGATAAAAGTGAAATGAATAGAGATGATAGAAACTAGACTTAAAGGCAGACGGTGTGAAGATGCAAAATGGAGGAGAAAAGAAACAAGCAATGATGCAAGAAAGAAAAAACGAAGAATGACACAATGCTTATAATGCTCACAGATCCAATTAATATGTAAAGCATGTGGGCACATGCCCCCAACCCGTAAGATTATGTGGCAAATGAATGAAAGAATAGCCATGATTAAACTCCATGGAGGCCCAAAGAGCTAGCACAGGATATATCAATGTATAGGTGTGCAATAATAAATATGGCTACTCAAAATGATGGCCACCCATCCTCTAACTATGATCTCAAGTTAAACCTTCAATCTACATTGACGGCTCTCGTGAACCGATTCCGGCTTCAAGTCTCACAACCAGTCGCTTCCTCGAGTCGTGGATCTGATGATTATATAAGTCTGGGCCTCCAATTCTGGGCCTAAACTTACCTATGTGGTCGTTGAGATCAATCCCGAGACCTTCAAGACTAGGTCGCTTTAAACTTCCTAGTTTCTCGACCCCTTTTTTTCTAAATGCACAAGTCATTTTCTTAATAGCCCGAACACGATCTCGCCCTCAATCTCTCTCATCCAAAAGGTTGAGCTGGATTACAACAGACTGAACCCACTCAATGCGATATTTGATACTCTAATGCTACTCTTAAGGACCCCATCTCACTTCATCAAAGACTGCTCCACGCCATATGGCTCAAAGAATAAGGTGTGTAATTCTGGGTGAGAAGCAATGAAAAGATGGCATGATAAGCCCACACGTTAAAGGGAGCTCCACCAATCCCTAAGTCTCAACCATCTTTCAAAATCCTCTCGATATTCTTATTAGCTACTTAATCGCCTATTGGGTCAGCGCTCATACGCACGATCACGATGCCTGAATACCATACTCGACCAAGCAGATCCACTTCGCTCAATGCGCCTCCCATCCGAGATCAACTCATGAGGGACCTCTACATCGCTAGATCGTACGATTTTATGAATTCACACTGGGTCGGCCATCCAAAGATAAAGAAGCACTCACCCACTTAGTGAAATAACTAATAACCACCGTGATGTACTCATGTCCACTAGAAGACTCGTGAGACCTCCCAATATCAATACCCCATAATCGAACCACTAAGGATGGGCGCACAATCCCGGGCGTGTGGTGCACGCGTATCAAGTCTCGCATTTGACACTGTACATCTCTCAGACTAACCTGGGCAATAATCCGTCTCATAGTCAACCAAAAGTAACCACCCCTCAAGGATCTTACGTACAGCATGTGGCCTCCCGCGTGGCCATAGATTCGCATGAACCTCTCATCGCTCAATTTGCAGATGCGGTCCGCATATACATTAATGTGCCATCTGGGTGATCTCCTAGTAGTGGCATCCCCATAAATACAAACTGCGGCTAATCTGGTTTCAATGCTCTCCTATTCGGGGTGTGGTCGCTTCGTGGTAAACGCCACATGAGAGAAACTGATAAATATCATGGTACCATGGTAACTCATCCTGATTCTCACTATCTCCAATCAAACAACAAGAAGCGGGTGCGACCGTCTCAATCATCAATGGGTCGCACAATTACCCCAGAATCTCAACCACGGTAGTTTGCGCTAACGTGATCGCCATGAACCCGATTCTCTCGATTTCTGTGCAGATGGTTATATCTTAACTCATCAAATCCGCAAACCGTGAGGTCTAAGTAAGGCGTGGCTTCGCTTCATCTCGAGTCCTCCGGGATACCTTCGTCCGGCCAGATAACTAAATTAATCCCCAATGGATCTCCAACCGTCTAATGAAGATTCATAGCCTCTAAAGCTTGTAATGCAAGCCTCTATGCTCAACTATATTATTCACAATCTAAGTGATGACCAAAATACCAATCGAATCGATCCGAATGTGATCACCCTGCGGTGATATCAATAAGATACCAATACCAAACCCCGACCGACGCGCACTATCACACAATTGCCATCCTATAATGCCGGTCATCAAAACAAATTGCTCATCGTGAAAATCATCAATCGATCTATCATCGATAATGGTAGCCAAATGATTCGCAACAATGTTTCCTTTAATGATTAGGTCAAGATAATGAATATCAAACTCGTCAATGTGAACTAACCATCTCATGAGCTTACCAATTGTAATGTGCCTATCAAAATGTATAATTCCCAACGATCCAATTCGAGATCGAAAGTATGAATACTCACATAGTGCCTAAGTCTTCTCGGTGGCCCAAACTCACGCTAAATGTAGAGGCGCCTTCAATCATAAGGTATTTAATTAGATTCCAAAAGATCCTCTTACTTAGATAATAAATGGCTCGCCTCTTTCCCGAATCATCGAAATGAGCCAACATGCATCCCAAAGCTATATCCGAAACCGACAAATATAAAAAGCAGTGGGGCGCCTGTGGGAGACAATAAAACTGGGAGAAAGTAGACTCCTTAATCTTCTCAAAAAGCACGCTGCAATCATCATTCCAAATCAGAAATGGTTCTTTCTCGAAGACGAAGATGCTCAGATATGTCCGCGGTCTAGCAATGAAACGATCGATGTATTGTAGTCCATTTAAAAGCCTTTGATCTCTTCAAATCCCTCGAGTCGGTACAAGCTCGGCGGCACCTCGTCTTTTTCTGATCAACCTTCAGTACCGCCACTAAACAATGGGACTTAGTTAAATTCTCCCGTGGTTACCCCAAAGGTGCACTCGGGATTCAATCTCAATCTGAATTGTCTGATCCTCTCAAAGAATTTAAGGTCAAGTATGACTGGTCGCCTTTGGGATTTCACTTATCATGTCATCCACGTATACCTCAACATCTTTATGCATCATATCATGAAACAGTAGTAGCGTCTCTCATCGTGGCCCCGATTTTTTCTCAACCCAAATGGCATAACCCTGCAGAGCAATAAGTACCCCATTCAAAGGATGAAGGGTCTTCTCCACATCCTCCGAGCCATCAAAACTGACATACCTTTAAAACCCATCCATGAAGGGATAACACATAGGTGCCCCGTAAAGACATCAACTAACATATCGATGTGTGGAAAATCATCCTTAGGGCTGGCCTTATTCAAATCTCGAAAGTCAACACAAACTCTAACCTTGCCATTCTTTTTAGGAACAGGGACGACATTAGCCAGCCACTCAAGATACTCAACCACTGATAAGAAGCCAACACGAAGTTGCTTCTTGAATCTCTCCTTAACCCGTTACTCCATCGAGCGAGCCTCAATTTCTCGCTTTAACCTAACTAGTACGCGGGCGTAATAGGCAGTGGCGTCGAACTATAAGGGGGTTACAGCCCTGCATGTCCCTATACGACCATGCAAATACATCCAAGTATGACTCGAGCATGTCAATCAATTTACCTCTCATCCCGAGATAGGGAAGAGCCAATCCTAATCTCTGGCCGATCTGCACACCAAAACTATTCCACCCAGGCTATCGTAAACGAGTGTAACTTTCCCTGGCCCCCTCTCAGATTATATCTAGACTATAACTGACCACCTAGTAATATCCAGTGCTCCATATCATTAAGACGATACATGTACGCGGGAGCCGGTGGTAACTCAAAGGAAATGTCAGACACAAGCTTAATACCGAAAATACTCATGTCGCTTGTCAATACATCAGAATGTCATCAAAGTGGTACAAACCCGACATAGTGTCAAAGAGAGGTGGGTCCACAGAGTCGGACGCTCCTCAATAAAACAAAGATCAAGGGGCCATCGCACAATGCCCATCATCATCAAACTCAAGCATAGAAATTCCAAACATCAAAAGCGACCTGGGCTCTGGTGGAAATATCCGCACGCGCTGTCGATCATAAGTCCATTGCGCCGCGCAAGCGCTATAAAGTGTCACAAAGATCAGAATCAACTGAACCCAAACATGCCGTGACCCGGCCCACGCGAGGTCAGACAAGGAAACTACAAGGTCATCATGTCCATCTCGTCCATGAATATCGAAGAGTTTACCCGATCGCCATCCCCCAAATCCATGTAGATTATAGTCGTGGGTCTCCCCATGAAAGTAGCTATGGAAACATAATCGGCTCTATCCTGGTGACGGTGCAATCGCCACGCTCGAGTGGTTTGGTGGGTCTCAATTCAAACAAATCGCCCTAAGGCATGTCGAATGCTCCTAAATCTCACCATCTTTTTGAAACATGGTCAACTTCCAGGCGGGTGCATACTCGATCTTTGGTAAAATAGTCAACCAACTGGTGCTGCATACGGCGATAATCGAACGGAATGCCAGACATGCGAAGCTCACTCTTCTCTACTACGCTATGTGTCACATCCGCCGGGATGTAACCAACCATGGGGCAGATATGCCGCGATCAACCTGTATTAGTAAACTCGCGTCTCGCCGGGCGCGACCTGGTCCCAAAACTGTGCATATAAGACATGCCTTTATCATGCTAAGCACCAAAGTGCTATCAGATCGGGTCGAATGATTAAGGTACCTATGTCCCCGGCCATCCTTTCAGTTAATAACCCGAACTGAATGTAACCCATTAAATGTAGGTCATCCTCACCGCGCTGATCCTGTAGCACTGGCCCAGAGGGAAGTAATAACATCTCTATCGTGATCAGACGTGATAATGCAATTCTCATGTGGCGGAACTTCACCTTCCACAAGGGAAGACGGCATGAAGACCCGCCTCATGAACTAAGGGTGACTAAGAAGTGTGTTAAAGGATGATTGATCCTCAAAACCTGAAAGAGTATGAGTATAAGACCTAATTAATCACATGGTGCCGAGGTACGAACTCCGTCCTTCGAGTCTCATCATAAGCTTTGACAATCTATGTGGATGGCCCAAAATCAAATGGTGAAAATCCTAAAGCAATGGCAAAGAACTGCTGACAAACGTTAGTAATATGAGTCATGTCCAAGAAGACTACGGCACCTTCGACCGAATCAAGCAACATCAATGAATAAGGGATGAATATACATCCCTCGTGGTAAATCAATACGAAATGTTATGCATGTAGCCTCATCCAATGCGAGTGGATCACCTTCAGCGGTAGGTAGTGTCAATCTAACTGACCTAAGAGTCCCGATCAACGTGATCTCATGTGTGCCGACGAGGCCAATAAGCTCCAAATGGAAATGCGGTCTGGTGGTGCGTGAAATGGGCGAAAATTTCATCATGTTCCCTCCGAATCTCCATCTCTGGCATCAATGCCAAAGAAAAGGTCTATCACCGTGGTCGAGCTACCCCCACCTCAGAACAATCGAACATCTCTATGTATCGCCCATATCCTCCCGAATGTAACAAAGCGCGTCAGAGGAACATGTTGCAAGCGGCACCGACGATATTGTTGTCCGTCTGGGAACATCATCCGAATCAATCTACCGGCCTGAGACCTCGCCGACCTCGGGTGTATACACTAAAACTGGAGTTTGCGATACAAACCGACACTATGGTGCCTCCATCCCATCCCATCATGAATATCTCATCTCCCTCGAATACTAATCAATGCGGCACCCGGGTGGAGGTGGCAGCTCTAGTGGGTCAAGTGAGTGGGTACGGCCTGTGAGTCACGCAGATCGCCCTAAATCAACCAAACCTTGATCAATCAAGTTCAATAGCGTCTGTTGCAGCACAATTGTCCGTATCATGACCAAATTTCTTTGATGATAAGTACAAAGGAAGATCCGCCCGAATCCATAGGGGGTAGGTCAGAGGGTGGTCCTGCGGTAGTGGAATAACCAAAACCCCTTCAACCAATCTTGAAACTAGACTCGCGACATCCCGAGTCAGGTAAATCGGCCTAGGGCCGGCCTCGCGGGAGGCTGCGGCTCTATACCACGATGGTACTGCATAAGTGGCCTCTAAGGCGCCCGTAGCATATATCGCCGCGTGGCTGACGTAGAAAGTAAAGGCCCAACCGGCCTCGGGAAGGAGGCCGGTCTGCACCGATCCCGCCCCATCATCCGGTAAGGAGGTTCAAAACCGTTCTCCGAAACGGAGGGGTGGCGTGGGGACTGCGGTTCCGCCATGCCAATGGTACCAACATCCGACGGTTCGGGTCCCGACCGGCTTCCCCTTCGAAACCGGGCGCAAGAGTCCGCCATAACTTTCAGATACGCCTCTCCTCACGCCATGCAGGCCGAACCAATGATCCAAAGTCCTGCTCATGGGGAAGCCCATGAGATGCCTATGTGCCGGTATCAAGATCGCGCATAATCATGCCGAGACCGACGCGCTCCGAGGGCCTCCATTCCATAATCCGCGGCTATCTTCTCCCCTCCATCGGGATATAAACGGCGACCGACCATCCGGCCTCTCGCCAGGGCCTCCAACTCTCCTCCGGATACGTCCACTACGTATTAAAAGAATATTGTCTCGATAAATCATTCTAAATCAGCCCATGTCCTACGCTCAAGGGTCCAATGATGAAACCAACGAGCGCACCACTAAATGATGTGCCGAAAAAGCATAACTATCCGCGCCTCATCCACCTATGCCCGCGCATAACAAATGGCCAGATAACTCCGCTAGTAAAATGGGGCACTCCTATTCCAAGCAGGTATTCCTCAATGTCCTAAGAGATGCTAACTCAACTGGCAAGGCTGCCACTAGAAGGTCATCATATCCGTCCCAACCTATAACTCCATCATAAACATGCAGAGACTTGATCCTCTGCTCAATCTTATCAATACGGGCCTAGGTGTCATCAATAATCTGCGGGGGTCACAACAAGAGTAACGTGGCATGGTCTTAACCGACCATGTAGAACAAAGTCTGTCCCAAGTGTGGCCGATTGAACCAAAGGGTGGTGGTGGAGGAATCAGATAGTCCCGTCGCATGCTGGGTCCGTATAATGGTGGGGGTGGTGGAGGTGGAACTGGTAGAAGGTCCTGGCCGCATCGCTGGTCCGTATGATGGTGGTGGTGGTGAAGGTGGGGTAGAGTCACGCGGGTGCCCCCGAAATTGGCAATGGTCGGGCCTCGACGCCCATCAACTCCGTCCCAAATTCCCAATATAGCATCCTCGAAGAGATGCCATGGTACTTCCAGAATCTCACTAGCCGGTCGACGTAGCTGCATCGAGTCCATATCTCTATGATTCGCTGTCCGCTCGAACCGACCGTGGTGGATCTGAATCTATAACGAGTCTACCTCCGATCCGAATCCAAGCTCGAGAACCTGTGTCAGCTTCTTAATCAATAATTCAAAGAGCAAGCAAAAGTATGTTAGTCCCCATGACTATCAATCCGTAAATCACCCAATAATGTAATCCCGCAATGAAATCCCTCTCTGGGCGGAATGAGTCGACATGTGATGTTAATATCTTGATCTGATAAATGGCCCCACATGCGTGAGCGAGATTCGACATGGTAATACCTTAGGGGTAAGGATGGCTCGTGGTTAACAAAGAGAAAAGGCAGTCTAAAAGGCTAGATGACCGCACTACAATGATACACAACCGAGATCCTAATCAATAAACTAATCAACAATCACAAGGACACACTGGCCATGCAAGTATCCATGAAATCTAGCTCAGGGCTATACAAGTCTTCATTGCTCGGACATCCGTCATCTCCATAGTGCTCCCATACATCGATATAACCCTTATGCTAGACCCTATTCCAAACCCCTAGCTTGGTCGAAGGCAAAAAGTTGGGAATGACTCTCAAGCAACTCAAGCAATCAATGAGGAATAGTCGACCAAGACTAGTGATTCAGAAACAAGGGGATACAACCGTGTCTCACACAAACACAAAACAAACAAACTGCTAACTATGCAAGAGAAAGGGTAGTCATGCAACAATTTGTCATGCGCAAAACAAAGAAGCTTCATCACAATATTTACACACAACTGGATCCTAAGCCTAATTCCAAATGTTATAGCTAAATACCACTAATAATGAGAAAGCACGCTATAATCGACGTGAACACAATACATCAAATCACAAATGCAAGCCAAATACCAATCAAGTGTATGATCATCAATTATCTACGTGACCCAAGAGCCTCCTGATCAGAGAGCCATGTGCTTCAATATACACAACTCGTTCAAGCTGATCCTCTTATGAAACTGCAGATTCTCGGTTCGATCCTCAAAGTGAGTCGCTAATCAGGACCATTACCCGATCCACCTACTGGCGCCGAAATTTCGCTTCTAAATGAAAGAAAACGTGGGTTGATTTTCGAGTTTTGGAAAATCCGTCCTCGAGGAGGACAGTTTTTCTTTGGAGTCGCCACTTACTTTTTGTTGTTATTTTATAAAGGGGAAAACCAAGTAAGAACAAAAAACCCCAATGACTCCAATATGGAAAAAGCGGTCTGCGAAAACTAGATTTCTGGGTCCGGGGGTCAGATTACCTATCGGAAGGTACCTCATATGAGGTAGCACCCCTCTAGGCCCGGAACTCGATCTCTACTAGTGAATTGGGTATGTAGGAGCATATGGGTCACAGATCAGATAGTCTCCTAGGCTAAACATACAACTTAGATCAGACCAACCTAATTGGTATCTAGCATGCTTAAAAACACTCAACCAAAAGGGCAAATAGTGTGTACCTGTGGTCCCTAGCCACACGCTACATCAAAGGTTAGCCAACAAACATAGCAAGCATGCATGACACCCAAACACAAAGCATCCATGTGAAATTCATTACCCAACATTAAAGCACATACCTGTGGTTCCTAGCCAAGCGCTGCATAAGAGGTCAGTCAAAAGGCTCAAATGAATCACAAATGTCAAAATCCAAACACCATGTATGCATATGAATACAAACCAACGCCTAAGCATGTATCCGAGGTCCCTAGCCATGCACAGCATGAATAGGTAGGGCAAATAATACATCATACATCATGCATTTAAAACCAAATATTGGATCCCATACCAAAAGAAAGGAAGCAGCCGAAGGAGGTAAGTGGTTTGCTTACTAGCACACATTCCTTTAAAATCCCAATAAACCAAAACCATACATACCAATCCCACATTGCCCACTACCCCACTCTTTTTTTCAAATCAAACTGAACTCAGACCCAAATAGCCTACAGGTTCCTTGGGGCAACTAGAGCACTGCGCCATAATAGTTAGAGTAAAACATGCTAAAATAGGGGGCTGCCCATGAGCTATCTTGCACAACAGGTTGAATCGGTTCTCAACAAGTCCAAACGATTGAGAAAAATTCTGAAACTTTGTCAGAAAATCCCTCAATGACTCAGGAATCTAACAAGACAAACGGAATGCGATTCCGACTTCGAATGACCAAGAACTAACCCAAACAAAGAAAAGTACACAAACTATCATTATGGAAAACCTAACCCAATGAACCGGCTGGTTCGGTTTCCCAACCAGTCAGATGATTGAAAGATTTCAAAAAAATTCAGAGCCTTCCTTACAAAGTAGAAATCAAAAAGACAATGATGCAATTACGACTCCGAATGACCAGAATCAACACAAATCGCATAAACTACCCAAACTGCCATTCCAGCAAACCGAACCTAATGAACCGGCTGGTTCGGTTTCCCAACCAGTCCAAACGGTTGAGAAAAGATTTCAAAAAATTTCAAAACCATCCTTACAAAGTCAGGAATTCAAAAAGACAAACAAAGTGCAATTCCGACTCAGAATGACCAAGAACCAACACAAATAACGCAAACTACCCAAACTGCCGTTCCTGCAAACCGAACCTAATGAACCGTTGGTTCGGTTTCCCAACTCAATCCATCCCACATTTGAAGAAGGCTCTCAAGTTTTCTTATAACCTTCCTAAAAAGGTAAGGAGTCTAACAAAACAATGATGATGAGTTCTCAATCGGGATGGTGAAATTAAAACAAACCAAACTACCAGACAGGTTCCTGCAAACCTAACCTAATGAACCGACAGTCTGGTTTCCCAACCAGTCCAGCTCAAAACCCCAGAGAGGCTCTCAAAATTTTTCAGAACCTTCCTAAAAGATTCAGGAATTTAAAAAAACAAACCGTGATCAATTCTCAGCTCGGATGAGTGAGAACCGACCAAAACAAACCAAACTACCCGAACTGCCGTTCCTGCAAACCTAACCTAATGAACCGACTGATCTGGTTTCCCAAGCAGTCCATCCGTGAGAGAGGCTCTCAAAAATTTTTTTAGAACCTTCCTAAAAGAGTGGGGAATCTAACAAAACAAACGGTGATGATTCTCAGCTCGGATGAGTGAGAACCAATCAAAACAAAAGCTACCGAACTGCCATTCCTGCAAGCTACAACCCTAGCAGACTAGGTAGATCTGGTTTCCCAACCAGTCCATCTCGTTGAGAGAGGCTCTCAAAATTTTCCAGAACCTTCCTAAAAGAGTCAGGAATCTAACAAAACAAACGGTGATCGATTCTCAGCTCGGATGAGTGAGAACCAACCAAAACAAACCGTTGTTCTCTAAAACCTAGACTGCCCAGCAGAAACTGTTGAACCGGCTCTCACGTATGAGCGTGAAAACCGGTTCAAATGGTTGAGGAGAAACCTCAAATTTGATCAGAATGTCTCTTAAAGAATAGAGTGGAGCCAAGGTCTATTTCTTAACTCTTCCTACGCAGCGAGAAAAGAGCCAAGCTAAGCATCCGAGCGAGGAATCGATAGCGTGGTTTGGGCTTGGAAAAGTGTCCTCCAAGGTCCCTTCCACTTTGATCTTTTCTCTCTTTTATCTTGATTCCCCACCTTCGCTTCTGAGCCTGTGGTGTTTTCACCTTCAAACTTTGAAAAGAGCCAATCGATCTGAGAAACTTGACTTCCCCCGTTAACTCCTCTCTCATTCCATGCAAATTTGAATATCTTAAGTTTTGACTTGCTTCTCCTAGTATCCATGGATTCATGGTGGGCTGCATGTAACAGCCAAGGCCCAAAATGGACCTAATACCCTTTATGATGACTGGGCTTATGGGCCAAAAACTCATACCAGTTTGGGCTCCAAAATCTAAAAAACAGCGCTCACACAAGACGCCCAGGTCAACGGTTGAACCAGATGCCAACAGTCCATCCAGTTGAGAAAATTGTAAATTTTGATAGAATGTTCCCTTTTTGAAGAATACGGAGACCAAAAAACGATTGCACCATTCCAAGTCCGGATAAGGAAGATATGATCAAAACAAGGAGGTGCTCACGAAATCACCAACTTGAGTGTTGTATACGTGTTGCCCCATTCCTTACCAACCCGGTCGGCCGATTAACAGCGGTTGAAAAAATTATGAATTTTTAACGAAACCTTCTTTGCAAATAAGGGAATCAAAAAAACAAACATTGAACAATTCTGAGTCGGACAAGGAGATATAGTCGAAACAAACTCAAGTACTTAAATTTGACATACTCTAATAAACTTTGATTTGACTCAAAACCTCGGGTGGGCCCACTTGCTTCCTATATACGATGCCAATAACTAAAAAAATAAGCCATGATGACACTCTAGAGTGAACTACATACGCTCAGCGGATCACATACAAGCCCTTTAGAGGCTCGGAGACAGGACTAAACACAAGGGCCCTGGTGTTATGTGAAAGAACGATGGGTGAGTGTGACACCCATAGGATAAATGCAAGTGTTGAGGGGCAAAATTGAGGGTCTACATATGTGACCATAATAAAAGAAAGCTTTGACCATGTTACAAATAAATTTGCCAATTATTTTCCAATATTTTTTTTATAGAAGTTAGCTTGAAGACCATCAGGCCAAGTGCTTTGGTGTTATGCTAATATAGCCCAAATAAACCACATGGAGAGGAGAGGGTGGCCTGGGGGCTTTAGATGGGTGGTGGTGAATGTGGTTGTGAGAGGAAGGGAAAAGGAAACACAAGGAGCAAAATAAAATCTCAAGTATGTTGCATTTCATTGTTCTATAATATTTTACAATACACAAGGTACCTTGTTTGGTTCATAAAATTTCATATTGATCTCATATATTGTGAAGCATTTGGGTCCTTTGAATAAATTTTGGCGTTGCTTCCGAGACATTCTTTGTTATGGTAAAAAAAATGCAAGTTCGAATAATGTAGGGTTTGCTTGGAGTTTCATTGCCAAAAAGTTATCATGGGTCTTTTGTATTCCAAAATTGAAAATCTTGGTTGTAACCCCAGATTGGTCAAAGGGATCAACTTGGCTTTTCCCCTCTAAAAAGGTTCGAACCAGTTGAGGTCATGCTTCATATCTCTCAAGTTAGTTGATAGACCGATTGAAGGTTATGATACTCACTTGCAAGTTGTTGTGGAATCATTGAGTGAGATGTTGCAACTTGGTCAATCACCTCAGAATTTTTTGACATTTTAAATACAAAAGGATTTAGGTTCTACAAATCAAGGTGGTTTCTTATTGCTGGCGAAAACGAACCAGCAAAATTGAACTTCTTGAACTTGAATTAGTGTTCATAAAAACACTTAATGCTTTATTACCATGTAGGTATATGTGAGGAACACATTAACTTCTAGAAATTTGCCTGAAAAATCATATGATCTCTAATTTTAAGCCAATATATACACGAATTATTGACTTTATATTGGGAGTCTCAACAGTCATTATTCCCCTATTAAATAGGGGATATAAATGCTAATCAGTTGATAAATAACTTAATATGGTATTTGAGCTAAATTATGTGTTAAATGACTAACTCTCTTAAAAGTTCAAGCTTGTAGGATTTTAGTTTAATATGAATATCAATTTGTGTGCCAACTCTTCCTGTGACGCCCCAAATCAAGGTGTCAGTTGACTACCGAATCAACTGCGAATCTCTATATGTCTCGTATTACAAAGGCAATGACTACATATGAAGCTAAAATAGCCTCTTGGGCCCACAAACCAATACTCAAAATAAATATACCAACTATATTCCCATAGTTTTCATGCTTGTTCTACAAACAGATTTATACATATTTACAAAATATTTTCTCAAAGCCACATTTCGGCTTTCTTCTCAATAGATACCTCTCTGCATCACAGTCTCCCTGGATGATTGTGCACGAAAGGGGTCCCAAGCGGGTATTGATGGATTTTCCTACAGAGTTACTCCCCTTTAAAATGCATATGCAATGGCATATATAAACAAGCAATCATTCCATACAATTATTTTCTATGCAAATGTCTATATCATGCATGAGATCACGACCCCTCATGCTCACCACGAGTCCCAACGGACTCCCTCACACTAGCGCAAATGTGAAATAAAACCGGTCACATCTGACTAAACCATTGGAAAACCCTCGATTTATTTATCAAAACTGATTTTTATTCTTTTCCTTTATTTTGTGGGCCAGTTTAGGGTTTACAGTGGGCCTTGCATACGCCTTTTTCAACATTTTCACGAACTTGCATCGTGGGATTCATGTCTAACCGTAGATAACTTTGTGGGACTTTCACCACAGAGATCTATGACTTGCTCCTTGAAACATGTAATTTATCATTTTGATCATTTACCCTCGTGAATCTCTACCTTGGACTTTGTCCCATTTTCCAGGGATTCACGACCCACTCCTGCTGCCTGATGAATAAACCTTACCTGCACCCACACCGACGCCTTGATGTGACCGTGCATATGAAATGCATGATGCCAATGCATTTCCTCATGTCCCATGCATGAATGAGCCTTACATGAAACAATTTACAAACCATGAAGAATTATAATTTATACATATAATCTACCTCCATGCAAAACATATTAATACATCAAAAAGCATGCACCAATATAACATTTCCACACATTGCATGTTATTCAAGCAAGCCATAACACACAATAAGGCCTCAACTTGGAACCATTCAACAGGGTACCTCGCGGCCTTCTGACATGAACCATATTGGTTCTGATCATTTATCCACCCTCATCAGCAAATCACAACATCTAGAGCTTTGAGTTTCTAGTAAAACTAACTCCCACGGAGTCATGCAACGGTCATGAAATCCATACCCCTTAGTCCCAGGCTTGGAACTAAGTCACATGGCCTCTCATAGCTCCGCAAGCAACCCCTACCATTATAAAGCCTTTGAGGCTAAAGTAAACCAAGTAGGAAATATCACCTCTTGGGGTTCTTGTCGAAACTCAACTACTAAGTGTCATGTGCGTGAATCTCTTGCGTCTTGCTTAGAGCACTAATCTTCCGAACTTACTGAACGTCGTAGTCGAGCAGGAAAATCCTCTTTACTTTTTCCTTCATCTCCTTTTTCTTCTTTTCTCTCTTGAATTCTTTCATGCTTTGTTTCTTTGTGCTTTCTTTTCTTTTTGCTTTTCTTTTCCTTTTTCTCTTTTCTCTTCTCATTTTCCTTTCATTTTCTCCTCATTTCTCTCCATTTTCTCTCTTCTCTTCTCCCCTTATTGGTCATTTTCTCACCCTTTTGGAGAAATCATCATCTGGTCAAATGGGAGGAAATTTCCTCCTCTCCTTCCTCAAACAATTACGGTGGCACCATTTTTCGTAATTTACTTATTTCATAAATCCCTTCGTATGGCGTCGTCGTGTATTCGATGTGATGTAAATCCATTCCACATGGGCAGTGTGGCTGCTCCTTTTTATGCCAAGTGTCACACTTCTATGGTCTTAGTGTGGCATCTTTCTTTTACATTATTAATCGTAAACCTTTGTGTATCAGCGTGAAATCGGCAGCTATAGGAATACAACGAAGTCGACGTGGTAGCAAGCCCGTGAGGCGATTTCAGCGGAGAAGTCCGTTTCGTCATCGAGATCTAGAAAAATTCCGGATTTTCAACCGAAATTTCTATTTTACCCTTTATCCAAAATCTTGGATTTTCTGGGGTTTCATACTTCCATTCTTGGGTGTAATATCGAAAACTTTTCCACACAGATTTCCCTAATTTTTCCATTCGCATGCCCACTTCTCCGTTGTCGTTTTGCTTCCTATCTAGGGTGCAAAACCGAGCATTGATGTTTGGAAATGTTCTGGAGTGATTTTGAAGCTCAGCAAAACAAAGAAGCCCTAACTTCAGCTAGTCATCGAAACTGCGGAGTGTGATTAGTATAATAGAAGAACCCAAAAGTGAAACTTCCCGTTCCTTCTCTTTGACGTTTGAGTGATTTTCGAGAGGGAAATTGGGGTTGTGGCTTGTTGTTGGGTTTTGGTGTCCCTATGGTAGCTTAGGTCAGGATTTTGGTTTCATGATCCAATCTTCTATTATATCATCCAGTTTCTCTACAACCAAATAGACCTCAAGGGCCTTGAATTAGTTGGAAAACATTATTTTTCTTCATTTTGTCCATTTATTTGATTGTGTGTGTTTGCATGAATGGTTTATCTTGGAATTGAAATTTTCGTTTGAAGGATCTCAGTTCTTTCTTTTGTTTTTTCAGTCATTTTTTTCGTATTTAAATTTTGATATGATAAATAAGAGAAATTTCGTCATTTTTTTTTCTGTTCTAAGTGAAAGAAAAGTGAAAATTCTTTCTCTTTTTCAAATTTTTGTTTTGAGGATGTGGGTGTGGCCAGGGAAGTTAGGAAAAACATGGATAATTTCTTCTCAAATTACATCTTCATGCTGTCACAAACTGTATTCAAACAATTTTGTGAAGTTTTCTAATGCTTCTGTTTCTTAGTAAGGTGCATATGGTTATCATTACAAATAGGAGAGTTATGTTGGATCAGCTAAAGCTAGGCCCTAGGGCGTTCAGTGATATGACCATAATCAGTGATTTTTGTTTTTTCCTTTAAATTTTTTAGTCTGTCTCCGTAAAGGCTTCTTCCAGTCTTTCAATCATCTCCTGTCCTGAAACTGATTTTAGGGGAAGAAAAAGCTACAAGAGCTTATGATCTGAAAACTTTCAGTGTATTGATTTCTCGATCCTTGACTGAATAGTGTGGTCAACGTACAGTTCCATCTCCAATCTTGATCCTTCACTTCATACCTTGCAGGTGACCTCTCGTAATCTCCAGTTAGTCCAATCTCATTCTCTGCTTGTGATGACTTTTTTTATATTTTCTATTAATTAATTTTTATTTATTTATATTAGTTTTTAGAACCCAAAAACTATCAAAAGATCTTGAATTTGTGCTAGTTTATGCTAATGGAAACTTATTGATGTGTTAATATCTTTTTTTTGTTGCCTTGGAGAGAACTGTTCATGGAGGCAATAATTGAGGTTAGTTGATTTTGCATGCGTGCTTCCTATTTTGATTTAGTGCTATTTTTCCAATGTCTGTTATACATTGTCAATTGCTCGTATCGTCTTGATAACCAAATCCATGTTCCTAACAAGTTGTGTTGCTTCTTGAGTTAGAATCCAACTTTTATTCATGCTTTCTACTTTGTGTTGTTTTTTTCTAGAATTGTAATCGTTCCTCATGAATGTTTAGGATTTCTCTGTGCTTCTCAATCAAGAATATCGTTATCTGCAGAAATAGCAAAAATCAGACTATGTCGTCTTTGTTATGAGAATTTCTTTTCCAATTATTTTTTCATCCTATAACTGAACTCCAAACTTTTAGGCAATCAAATTTTCTGAATTACTAACAAGTATACTCTCTATTCAATAATCTTGAATCAAAGAGCTTGTAATCCACTTTTGCTGTTTGACAAAAGATTTAAAATGATATGCTAAATTGCTGATATGCATAAGTGTTCTACTCAATTTTTGATAGCCAGTGGCATAAGTGTTCTATATTACTATGTAGGAACAAGATAGTGTAAGGTTGACTTTTGTAATTGCTCTTATTGAGTAGTTACTAGAAGGTGTTATGATTGGAACACCTACTCTGGATTGCTTTTCAAGAGTATACAAAAGCTAACTATCTTCCACCTATTCATATTTTCTCATCCTTGTTGCAGGCTTCTAAGAGCTTACAATTTTCTTACCATAATTTATAGCACATACAAACTTTGCACTCTTAATTTATTTCTTATTAGCAATTTGGCAAGGCACATGTACTGCTACTACTATTCTAGGACAATTGGGCTCACCAGTACAAAGGGAAGGTAAACTCCTTTCTCTAGTCCATTTTTCATGTTAATAAATTGATATCTAATAGTTCTTGGTTGTCTTTTATTCCTTTTGCAGAAAAGGATGCTTAATGACAAATTCCAAGAGATTGGCTTGGAAAGAAGATGGGTTGATACCGTTGAGCGTGTGCTGGAAATTATTCATCTACTTTTGGACAAGACATTTTTAAAATGCTGAAGAAAGCAGAACAAGAAAATGGAAAAGAGAGAAATAGGAAGAAAATAATTTTTGAGACAGATTACTTTACCTCTCTCTCTCTCTTTTAAATACTTAGATCATTGTTGATTATCTCATTTTTGACAAATTTACTTTGTCAAATATAGGTTTATATGGGCTTCTATCATCACTGCCATCAGATACAGTATCTGTGTGATGACATCCATAGGTCACATTGCTACAGATACTGCAAATGGTCACTGCCTCTCTTGTGTATCCTTTTTGCCATGCTTTCGCTCATTTCTTCTTCATAACTGAACCCTAGCCTTCTCCTAGGAGACCGAAAACCTCCATCCTTTTCCCTAAATCTAACCCAGAAGCATTAGACATCACCAGCCCTAGCTCCCTATATCAGATTCGGCCCTATCTATCCATCACCACTAATTTTTGGAGAGTTTTTGCTCACTTGGGCGCTTATACCTTTTGGAGAGTTTTTCAAAGTCTTTCAGTTGCTACCTTTAAGTATGACTACCGCTAGAGGAGGGATGAGTTCATCAAGGCTTTATATTGTATACATTGGGGGATTTGGTATTCCTCCAGGCCGCATAGATAGCTAGGCAGCTTGCACCATCACCACCACCTCCAGATGCTTAGGATTTTCTTTTCTTTCGTATTTTTTACTTGTTTTCTTGTTTTCTTTCTTGTTTTTGCTTTTGATATTCTGGTTGTACTCTTGGGACCTTGCTGAAGGTACCTTTTTTTGTAGAAACTCAATCATATATGGGTATTATGCTTATTAATGGTTTCTAACATCCAGAGTTCATTTCTTTTTCCTCTACTTCTCTTTCTGAGCATGTCGAGATCTTTCCATTAAAAATGTACATATTGGTGGTACCCTACACATATCTAACATACTCAAGAAAAAGGACCCAAGATCATATGGCGAGAATTTTTGAAAAGACGCAAAAATCACACATAATGTCAAATCTGGCACTCACTTTTCAAGTGCGAGAAAATCTCGCAGTCACCCGAGTGAGTGCGAGATCCTGCCTGATTGAACTGTAAATTGAATTCTCAATCCTTTGTCCTACTTTTCCTTCTCCACCACTGCTACGTCAGTCCCAAAGCTTCATTGGAGGTAACTCTTGCCTCAAATATTTTTTATTTCTTCTTTGGAACATTAAGGACAATGCAAAGTTTAGTTGGGGGTGAACATTGGCTTTCTTGCTCTCCACCTTGCTGGAACTGATTGAGAGAGAGATATCAGCCCCTGTTTTTCTTTTTTTCTTTTTTTTTTGCTTGATTTTCTACATGTTTTTCTTTTCTTTTGCGTGATTTCTTGTTTTAGAGTTTGTTGGTGCCCCTTTTTATACTTATGAATATTGAGGTTGAGCTTAAAAGATGAGTAGCACAGTTACGATACTATTGTGTTTAGTTGATATTGGACTTGAGGATCCTATGGATATGGGCGACTTGGTTATTTCCTCTTTGAACTTACCACACACTAAGCACACTAGATCCCTTGCATATGTATATGAACCAGGACTCACTTCTAAGCACACCTACTCTTTCTGAGCTATATATGACTAATGTAACGTTGTGACACCTTCAAAATGAGAGCTAATGAGCCCCAATAATAAAAAAAAAAAGAGAAAAATAATAGAAGAAAAAGAAAGAAAAAAAGAGAAAAAAAAAAGAAAAGAAAAAGAAAAATAATAAACAAAGATACAAATAAGTGAGTTGATCCAATCGGAATCCAAAACACAGTTCGAGGGGCCTTTTAAAGCCTAATTTCCTAAGCCAACTGATTAGGAGTCATTCACTTCACTGTTCGCTACATGAGACAGAAAATGGATTGATTTCACGAGTAGATGCTTTGTTTTTTATGTTACGTTGTTCAAGGTAAAGTTTGAGAGGAACTTAATGTCCGCTACCCTTAATCAACTGGTGAGGAGTCATCAATGGATCTTCGCTACATAGACACTTTAGTAGAATACCTTAGCATTGCATCCCACTTTTAGTTTAGTTATGAATAAAAAGGTGTTTCACTAGCCTGCTTAGTTCACCATATGATTTGCACAGAGGTAAGTTGAACTTCGTTGAGGGGAGATCCGGTCTAATGCCTATGCTAAGGAGTTAGCTAAACAAACACTAAGGTCCACTTGGAAAGGTTGAGTGAGGACTTAGGGACAACTATATCTTGATCACCACACCATGGGAGACTGATCGTTTGATTTGCAACTAGCTAATGTGGTCATTTTTTGTTGTTCTCAAGATGCACAAATATTTATATTCCTAAAGAAGCCTAGCTAGGGGTAGCTTGAAACTACTATAGCCATAGTGGTATTTAGGGTTGTCCACAAGAAGGGTATTCTTTCAAAACAAAGGCTTTTCAGTTTAGCTCAAGTAAAAGGAAAATTAAAGCAAGAATTTAAAATCTGTTTTTTTATAAGAAGAGATGGTGAAATATGTTTTTTATCAATAAAAGGAAGGATTTAGGGCATGGGATTTCACCAAGACACGCCTCCGGAGAATTAGAGAGATAAAAATACCTGATCGTTCGAAGAGGCGAATTAACACCAATAAATCCTCTCAACCCTGCCTAAGTGGTCCTAAAGAGATAGGAAAATATCCTAACTCTCTCAAATATGGTACAGTCGTTGCTCAACTTACTCAAACACTAGGTTCTTCTTCTAACAATAAAGAAGAGATATTTGTTCGACAACATCGATTGCAAAAAATATGGATGTGCTTTACTAACATACTAAGTCCCTATGTTGAGAAGAAAAGACTCCAATGAGAATACACCTACGTCCACCGAAGTATAGGCTTATACAAACGATCTATTTGAGAGATCCTTACCAAAACAAAATGCATACCTTTAGTTTGAAGCGATTTCCTCTCTAAACCTTCATCGGTTACTTCCTTGGATCCACCTTTACCCTAAGGAATAAGTCTACTCCTCCATAGGACATGTCACAACATCCATGTGCAAGCAGAAATCGTGCACAAACAATAAAAAAAATAGAAACTTTTACTGAAAGATTGCGATGAAAGATTTTTAGCCCTAATTGCAAACTAAAAACTAGAAGAATGAAAGATATATTTGTTTGATCTTGTCTCCCCTTATTTATACACATTCTGGACTTGAGGACTAAGTTACAATGTTTCCTAATTGAATACAACAACTTTGGAGGCAAAAAATAGCAAGAAATTGAAGTCTGATAGTGCTTTGAACTTACTATTTTCTGTCTCGCACTCACATTGAAATCTCGAACTCATTGGTTTGAGTGTGAAATGTCGCACTCACTCTAGCCAGGGCGAGAAAATCTCACACTCACTCATGTGAGTGCAAGTTTTGCTGCTGTAGTGATTCTTCGAGCCTTTTCTAATTTCTAGGGCCTTGAATTGATTCCAATATCTTTTCTTCATGTCTGCATGGCCTTTGATCATGGGTGAGTCCTCCTTAGAAGCTCCAAATCATCACTCCAATCCAAAGTGTTGTTTTTAGGCTCAAAAACATGCAAAATGCACAAACTTAGTGGAAACATCAATATCTTTTCATTTAAGATCAATAATTCACATAATTAGCTAATTTGGTATAATTACCACTCAAAAGGGTAGGAAGATGTAGAAATTAAGCTTGTAAAAATTCCACTTTTGAGCAGCTATCACACCTCGACCAGCTTATTGTTAATCCCTTAGCAATGATGAAGCCATAAATAGGGAAAATTGATCAAAGCAACTAACAACCTAAGAAAATTCAAACAAACAAAACAAGAAAATAAGGTATGGAGTTAAGAAGGTGCAAAAATTATACAACAAGCATTGAGGAAGATCTTGCAAAATTTGAGCTATGTCGGGATCTTAAAGTTTTTAGTTTCTCTAATAGACAAGGTTTCCCATGGGATGGTGATCAAGGTATAGTTATCCCCAAGTCCTCACTCAACCTTTCCAAGTAGACCTTAGTGTTTATTTGAATAGTCTCATCCATAGTTACCCCTATAGTTGCGGCCATGAAATAGCCTCAACCATAGTCCCCCTTATAGTTGTGTCCAAGAAATAGCCACATCTGTGACGCCCAAAATTACAGGGGTCATATTTTTTTCATACAATAGTTTAAGGTACACTCTTTTACATACCAAAATATATGAAACTATATTGTTCTAATATATTTTTACAAAAATGTTTCTCAAGGCCACAACCCGGCCTTCTTGGTACTCACGACCTCGATGGAGCACCGTCTTCTCGTGTACCTGAAAAGGGGGGTCCCACGACGGGGTGAGCAAAGCCTAGTAGTGATAAACTCCTACAAGGGTTACTCCCTACCTAAGTGCACATGCAATGGTCGCACAGAAAACACACATCCAAGTACAATGTCTACATGAATGTCATATGTCATGCATGAAATGTCATCATGCCCATATCCCGAGTCACTCACCGACTCCCTTACACCTACCTATGCCAAGTGTGAACTATTGTCATTTTCCGATGACAACCAAAGACTTTTCTTAATCTTTTAACATTTTCATTTTACAACCATGCACCTTTTAAAACTTGTAACCCATTGGGCAAACAGTAATATTGATTAATCAAATTTTAGGTGTGCTGTGTATTTGTGGTGAGGATTTTTGGGATTAGACCCATTTGGATGCGCTACCTTTAGGCATTTTGACGGACTTTCACCGTCGATGATCATGTCTAACCTCAATAAAATTTGGGTCTTTCACCCTGGGGGAGGATCTACCCCATCTTGCTATGCCTAACACACGTATATTTATTTTCATTTCTTTCAAAACCGTGTGACTCATTTGGACTTTGTCCCACTAACCGAGCCCACTAATCAACACCATACGCAGTGTTGATCCTAGCCGTAATACCCATGACACTCCGGCCAATTTTTAACACGGTGGCAGCCCTGACCGTACACTCCACGCCCGTGTCATGCGATGTTTTCGTGCACGTGCAATGCTATTATGCCAAATGTATATATATGAGTGCTACATATAAAATGAGAACTATATGTGCAAACATACTCATGCATATTCATCCATGAATCATTTGGACATTTATATTAAAGTGCATACAAATTCCAAACCATTTTATCCAACATTCCACATATCAAGTTCAAGCATGCACATGCATATTAACGAAATTCCTCAACATACCATGGATAATTATAATTAATTCATATAATTCTCCTTCATGCAGAACCCATGTTAATACATCATACAACATACATTAATGTCATATTCCCGGCTGCATATTATTCTAGCGACCATAACACACAACCTAGCGGCTAGTACTAACCTGTCCGGAATTATTAAAGTAATCTGAAGCAGGTGGCTCATGATCTTGACTTTCAATGGGCTTTCTATAAGTCCCAAACAGTCGAAATTCGACGAAAAGTTATGACCCTTGGGGTTAGTTGCTGTGATCAACTTGATCTTACGGGTAGCCCTACCTTACTTGCCCGAGGCTGCTACCGGCAAACGTGCCTCGAGGCATATGGATGGAGGTGACTCATGGTTTCAGATCTAGAACACGAATCGAATTTGGGCGAAGAGTTATGACATACGGCGGTTGGAAGTCACATGGCTAAGCGTTCTGCAGGGCGCCTCGCCCACTTTCCCGAGGGCTTTCTTTTTCAGCCGGCTCCGGCACCACTGTATCTCAAAGGCATTCAAATGGAAACTTATTTCAATGGAGCACATAGTCAGAGGCTACCGGAGAATCGAATTCGGACGAAGAAGTTATGACCTTAGAAGTTGGAGGTCACATGTAGCTACTTGATCTTTTCAGGGCACGCACTTTTCAACGCCAATTCCAGCAGGTTCCCAACTTCACTATACTCAAAAGACATCGACGGAAACCGGCTCCAATAGGCACCGTGGGTCGAGAGCATAAAGTGGATTAGGACCCAGTTGACCTTGGGGGTGGAGGTCATGCGGGATCTGCCAGACCAGGAACTCATCCAGAGGACCACAAGTGAACCAGTGAGGCGGAACCGTGCAGGAGTGAACGATCGGTAGACTGGCCGGATAGCCGCTCACTATGATGATGAGTAAACGCTGGATGCATAACTTGGGCTGCTAAGTCCCGATTGTAAGAGAGATTGAAAGCTAACATCAAGTTTCTTGATGTGGCTACAATTACCGAGAAGGACTCACTACCAAATTCCCGCTGGTTCAACCCAAAAATCAGTTGCAAAATTCTGATTAATGTTGTGCTGCTAATGTGGCCTTCCCATGGTTCAAAATCTACGATACCATTGTTCTGCCAGAAATGAAATGTTCCACACAACCCTTAGGGTAGAAAGTAACCAAAGTAGGAGAAGACCTACTTCTTGGAGTTTGTCAAAACTCCTCAATTCCGGTCTCTATGCTAAGCCCTTGTCGTGAGGATGAACTCTTCCTCTTGCTCCGCCTGAAACCGCCGGTCCGATCGTCGGGAACTTTTGGAGAGAAGGTGGAGTCTCTCTCTCTAAGACTCTCTTTTTCTTCCTCTTTCTTTTCTGTCCTTTTCTTTCCTTTCTTTTTACCCTCGAGGGCTTGAGAGCTCTCCTTGTTTTACGGATCAGTTTTGCAGTCTGATTCAGAGTATATTCCTTCATCCTAAGTCTCTTGACACCTCCTTTCTACTTGTTTCCTAACTTGCACTCTTGACTAAATTACTCTATCAAAGGCTATCAAACCTAGTCACTAACGTTACCTTCATGCAAGACAACTTTTATACAAGGCAATGGCTACATGTATCATAGTGTGTGGGACTTCGCCCTTTTATAATAATCTATTTCATTCATAAATTTATGAAATATTTTAGTCGATTGTCTCGAATTCATGAGAAATTTGTGTGGTAGCTAATTTCGCGAGACGATTCAACACAGCGATTGAGTTGTTTCATCATCAAGATCTAAGAAAAATTAAGATTTGATGAGTACCATTTTACGATTTGAAGAATTAAATTTTAGGGTTTCGTTCTTGCACCAAATTTGATCTCCAAGAGTCACACAATCACAACAAATCACATGCGTAGCCAGCATGCACTATGTCATTGCATGTAAGCTAGTCGACCTGGTATTAGCGACTACAACTGCGTGCCTTTATCCCTAAACGAAGGGATAGGTGGCCATATCGTGTCTCGCTCCCATGTTGCCTCCTCCGCTCCGGTGTTTCCCACTAGTACTTTCTGAAGCCTCACGGTCTTTAGCGTGCATAAAACGATGTGTCTATCCACTTGATCGCGTCTTGGTCCCTCCTCAAGGTCCCGTCTCTGTCAACCTCAATCTTTCCCGATCACTACGCTGAGGGTGGATCGAGTGTAACTCGAACATGCGTGATGTGGAAGATACCTCATGAACACGATGGTACACATGCTTGGCGGTAAAGCTAACGATGCGTGCCAATTTGCTTCTCGCGAGTATCTCGAAGAGACTGATAAACCTCGGCGATAGCTTCCGGCACTTATTGAATCTGGCCACTCTCTCTTGACATCCTTGAAAGGCGTGATCACCAACCTCGAACTCTAAGAGATTGACGTCAACATTTGTGGCTCTTCTGCGGCTGCAGTGAGAAGGCATTTCTTGTGTCAAACTCACCTTCTTGGAGGTGTCTGTCGAATCTGAACCTTGATAATGGAGCTCTCTCCCACCTCGGTCCGATAAATCGGTGATCGGCGGCCTCCGCGTGCAAGCTCGTGGGGTGCCATCGTGCTGCTGATATCTTTATTGTGCGGCGAATTCTAGTAGGCGAGTGCTCTTCGACTGCGTGTGATCCGAAGCGCGTGCTGCGGCGTGCTCCCAACACACCATGTGGTCCTCTCAGTGACCGTTTGTGTGGATGGAGGAGGGATTTGTATGTGGCTAACTTGTGTCCCCATGGCCTTGAAACTCTTCAGTGCGTGAAGCCTGGATCTCTGGAGTGCCTAATGGATCTGCGGCACTCCATATGTAGAGTGATTTCTCGATGTACAGACGGAATTCTTCCAGTGTTAGGTCATACCATTCTCTGAAAATGTGTATTGGCTGTTGAGCGTCTACTATCACCCATACCGCATCATGTCTGCGGTATCCGTGTTGACGTGGGTGTAAGTCGAAGTAGTGGCGTGCTCACTTCCTTTCGACTATCGATGGCTGGTAATATTGACTTGATGCTTTCGACCTGTCTTTATTCAATGGACATCGTCGACAAGTCTTTATGTCTCTTCATCCGGCTCGTGTCTTGGTGGCGAAGATCCTGATACATCTCGTGCCACTTGGATCTGCAGCCAAATCGAGAGGAGCGGTGAAACTCCTGAGGATCTCTCTCTTAGGAAATCATCCAACTGGGAACCACTACCCATTCTCCTCCACAAGACCACCATCAATGATGGTCGACCTCGTCACTGTGCACGACTGTACCCGGTTCCTGATGGACACTATATCCTCGTCCTGTCCCTGGGACTCGATCACTCTACTTAATAGAGACGGTGTAGCTACTAAATTCCCCAATGTGCCTTGGGCATGCTCGCTGTACTGTAGTCCAAACTGCCCCACAATCTCCAGCATCTGCCACTCCCGGGAAGCTATACTAGCCAATACTCCCCATGATTTCCGACTGAGTGCATCAGCCACCACATTTTCCTTATTAGGGTGGTAATGCAAAGTGAAATCATATTAATCACTCTAGGAACTCCTCCACTGCGTTGCCTCGTGAGGGTCTACATTGCCGTGAAGATATACTTGGACTATAGTGCGAGTACACCTCGAAGCTGCTGCGCCATATAAGTAGTGGCGCGAATCTTTAAAGTGAGACTATGGCATGACTCCATGTCGTGTGTGGGGGTAGTGCATCATGATTCTTCGATTTTTTGGAGGGAACCAAAAAGCTACTACCCTCCATGCTTGCATCAAAACACATCCCGATCCAGGCCCTCGAGGCATGCAATACACTTTATACCCCTTGTCTGCGTAGGGACTAGTAAGATGATGGGAAGCCACATTAGTAAAGTCTCTCTTCAGTCACCGGAATACTCCTCTCATCGGTCATCCCAATCAAACCTGACCTCCTTCCGGGTCAATCTAGTCATAGGTGCCGCTAATCGGGAGAAGTCCTCAATGAATCTCTGTGAGTGCCCGGCAATCTAGGCCCCTGTGTGTCGAGGCGGCTTGGCCTCTCCCGGCTAAATCACGGTCCTCGGCCTTCTCGAGATCAGGCCCGATATGCTTTGATGCTAACACCATGTGTCCAAAACCTCACCTTAGTAAGCCAAAACTGCTTATAGCAGGCGTGCGGTGATGGTCTCTCGACAAGCGTAAAACAATCCTCAAGTGATACTCATGCTCCCACTATGATTGGGAGTAGATCGAAATGTCATCCACGGGCTTCAATGGCGTCGATAGGGTTGAAATACCTGCATAAAGTCCATGAATGATCACGGGGCGTTAAATCAACGATCAAGAGGGCATCGCTGTAAACTCAAGTGCACATAGCGCGATCATGACGTATTGAGAGATGCTCTGTCTCACAACCCTCGGTGATGTGCTTGATCTGCGAGAATGTCTATCTTGATGAACTCGGCCCCCTCAGCCCGATCGAACAAATGTCAATCCTCGATGAGGATGCACGATTCTTGATCGTAACCCTATTTGGCGTCGTAATCAATGCGCATTCGAAGGGTCTTGTATCTTTCTTCTGTATTAAATAGGCGCGGGCCGTGGTGAAGTGCCCGGTCATCTGGCCCTTGTCGGCCAACTCTTGTATACGGACCTTGAGTTCTGCAACTCAGCTGGTGCCATCTATCTCAGTCATAGAGATGGGCGGCGTGCAGTGTAGCTGTCACAATCATCCCTGCGGAGAGCAATGTCCGATGAATCATGCGGAAAACATCCTCGTACTACTTGAGACTACTCGAGGAGTAGATCTAAGTCACGATTACTCACGCGTCCTCCAATGGGCTTGCTAGCATAACACACTGTATCCCCTTTGCTTGGACTCGTACACACGTCTTGTCTCTTGCGTAATTTGTAACTCTCTACGGCTCACAATCAGTGACAACTGCCAAGGCGTCGGCCCGATCCATCGAGATGACTTCGAACTCTAACATGTGTCCATGACCCTCGGGTCCATGGTGGAGTAGAATCCCATGAGATTAACTGCAGCAAGGCATATATATTCCCTATCCTGCCACTAATCCCTAGGGAGAACTCACATCTGAGGGCTCCTCAGGCCTCAACCTCTAGGCCCAGAGCTCTATCCTGACGTGCGTGATGAATGGGTAATTTTAGAGATCAAATAATACCCTTGCCATGGCGAGATATGGCTGCCTTGTATAGCGATTGGTTTTCTAGCTCAGTCGGTGGTATGATGGCGTAGACCGATCCACGAACCCACGATGTCGACTGTAGGCCTGTCCTACTCGGCCGACCCCATGCACCACGATTTCCCCGAATTATGCACGTGCGGCGGGAGGTGCTTCATCTGTTCTACAGGGCTGATACTGGACTTCCTGCGACTATACTGGGGTGGAGGAACAAGTGTGTTAAATTACCTGTACCTCCTCTTGCGATGATTGGGGATTGTCTTTGTCGAAACTCTAGGACCTTTTCCTCTAGAAATCCGCTTCATAATATCGGTGATAGCTGAAATATGAGCCGCTGTCACTTTGACCAGGAGCCCTAGATCTAACCCATGGCCTGATGGCATGACTCTGCGAAAACCCTCGTGAACTAGAAGCCTTTGGCTTCTTTCGAACTAAAGCGACTCTCCTTCCTCTTGCCAGCACCCGCATCTCGAATTCTCTCGTCGTTCTACATCTCTCTTTCGATGATCCAAGGTATCTTGTGTGACCATCGAGTTCATGTCTTGTAGGTTATGACCACAGTGTCTTGCCGGATGGACAATTTCAGCCATCCTCAAACCTCGACTTTGGCGCGTGGTGGCCACATAATCATCGAAGCGTTAACTTTGTGAATCTGGCTATGTACTCGAGTACAATCATCGTCCCTGTCTATTTCGAACTCTCGAAGCGCCGTATAGCATGGCCCGGGAAAATGCTTTCCCCATGAATGAGTACGCCCAAAATCATCCCATGTCGCCAGTCTCCAAGTCATGGAAGTACGACCCACTCCCACCGGATACGGGACTCACCCTCAATTTGGAATGAAGCCCGGTATGTCAGAGTAGTATCGGTGATCTCCGTGGCCGAATCCTCTCGATTTGTGAACCAATGGTCGGCTACCGCTTCTCGGGTCCCCTCCTCTCGTGAAGGTTGGGGACAGTGTGCCTTGAACCTGCGGAGGATGCGCTCCCCGACCTCTAGGCGCATCGGCTGTGTCAGCGGTGGCTATCGCAGCGCCCATGGCCTCTATGAAGGCCTCACGATAAAAGCGGTGATTAGCAATTGGCACCTGCGTGAAAGGCCCTCTAAGCCCCGACCTCGATTTTCCATCTACACATGTGTAGTGAAAAAGAGTTGTCGTTATAACATTCATTTATGTTTTCTAAGACCCCTAGTTCCTTGTTTTCCACATACATCAATCACGTATATAATTAAAGCAAATTTGTAACACCCAATCACGCACATACAATCAAAGCATACACCTGAAAACACCTGATACATGTTGCTTGATCTAATCGTCCCAGTGGACTCTTTAGATAACCTCCCTACCTGAACCTTGATACCAGACTATGATACGAAGACATCAATTTTGAGCACTAAGTAACCAATAACTCGGTTTAACACTGCTACACCCAAGTTGTGATGTTCCTACTCATCAACAGCATGTCCTAGACCCATGACCCATCGGGCCCTAGGTTTTTATATACCTAGGCTCTGATACCAAGTTGTGACGCCCCAAATTTCAGTGGTCATTTTTTTTTTTTCATACAACAGTTTAAGGTACACTCTTTTACATACAAAAATATATGAAACTATATTGTTCTAATATATTTTTACAAAAATGTTTCTCAAGGCCACAACCCGGCCTTCTTCGTACTCACGGCCTCGATGGAGGCTGCAGCTCACCTGAAGAATCCACACAAATCAAAGGATAACGATATATCCCACTCTGAGCGATAATATCGCATGAACATTATATCCATACAACACAACGATGACACATGTCGGTAAGAAAGGTCATCATATCACATCTGTCTCACTTCGATCTCACCACCTACAGAGTATGAACTATCATATCTCATGACAACCAAAGACTTTTATTAATCTTTTAACATTTTAATTTACAACCATGCACCTTTTAAAACTTGTAACCCATTGGGCAAACCCCTAAGGGCCATTTGATTTAATAAAATTTTCATGCGTTATTGTATTTGTGGGCCACGGATTTTTAGGATTACACCGCCGGATGCCGCGCACCTTTCCGACATTTTTGACGGGCTTTCACCGTCAGATCGTTCAACTCACAAAATTCGGGGTCTTCACCCTGGGGGGGATCTACCCCATCTTGCTACGCCCAACACACGTATATTTAGTTTCATTTCTTTCAAAACCGTGTGACTCATTTGGACTTTGTCCCACTAACCGAGCCCACTAATCAACACCATACATAGTGTTGATCCACAACCGTGTACCCATGACACTCCATCGAACACCTAACACAATGCCGACCCCAACCATGTACTCACACCCATGTCATGCGATGTTTTCGTGCACGCGCAATGCTATTATGCCAAATGTATATATATGAGTGCTACATATAAAATGAGAACTATATGTGCACACATACTCATGAATATTCATTCATGCATCATTTGGACATTTATATTAAAGTGCATACAAATCCCAAACCATTTTATCCAACATTCCACATATCAAGTTCAAGCATGCACATGCATATTAACGAAATTCCTCAACATACCATGGATAATTATAATTAATTCTTATAATTCTCCTTCATGCACAACCCATGTTAATACATCATACAGCATACATTAACATGTCATATTCCCACTGCATGTTATTCACACAAGCCATAACACACAACCTAACTGGCCAGAACTAATCTGTACGATTGGCCAATGTCCTCCACATGAATATGGTTACAATCTTGACTTAATGGGCTTTCCATAGAGTCCAAGAACACCCGAATCGGAATTCGACTTGGCTAGTTATGATCTTCCGGGGTTGAGGTCGACATGACTAAGGCCTTACCTGGCAAATTTACCCATTTGCCCGAACGCCCTTCCTGGCTACCCAGTGCCAAATGCCCTCCAAAGGCATCCGGATGGAAGCTTGACTCAATGGGATTTCCATAGAGTCTAAGAACACCCGAATCGGAATTCGGACGAAGAAGTTATGACCTTCCGAAGTTGGAGGTCACACATGGCTAAACAGTCTTACCCGGGCAGCCTACCTTACTTTCCCGAACGCCCCTTTCCGTCCGGTTCAGAAACCCACTGCTCTCAAAAGGCATCCAGCTGAAAACTTGACTCAATGGGCTTTCCATGGAGTCCAAGAACACCCGAATCGGAATTCGGACGAAGAAGTTATAACCTTCCGAAGATAGAGGTCACATATGACTAAGCAGTCCTACCCGGGCAGCCTACCTTACTTTTCTGAACGCCCATTTCCGGCCGGCTCCGGCACCCACTGCCCTCCAAAGACATCCGGATGGAAACTTGACTCAATGGGCTTTCCACAGTCTTAACACCTAAATCGGAGTTCGACGGTAGCTATGACCTTCCGAAGTCGAGGTCACACAGATCCTACGACTTAACTCATCCGAGACCGATCCGGTGAACCTGAAATTGGGTGACGAGTCGGTGAACCCAAATGGTGAACCCACCGACAGCTCCTTCTACTAGACTGTTCAAAGTAAACGGACCATAACTCTGGGGCTACAAGAGTCCACTGGAAGAAAATTCAAAACCCACACTATTATCACACAATTTACCTGAAGGACTCACTACCAAATTCCCTTTAGTTCCTACCCAAAAATCAGTTCAAAAGTCCAGTTAATGTGTGCTACCCCAATGTGGCAGCTTCCCATGATTCAAAATACAACCCAACATTCCCCTTAGGGCAAAACAACCACCACACAACCCTTAGGGTAGAAAGTAACCAAAGTAGGAGAAGACCTACTTCTTGGAGTTTGTCGAAACTCCTCAATTCTGATCTCTATGCTAAGCCCTTGTCGTGAGGATGAACTCTTCCTCTTACTCCTCGATTCAAAACCGTCGGTCCGACTGTCAGAACTTTTGGAGAGAAGGTGGAGCTCCTCTCTCTAAACTCTCTCTTTTCTTTCCTTTCTTTTCCTGCCCTTTTCTTTCTTTCCTTTCTTTTCCCGTAACTTGAGAACTCTTTCTCCCCTTTTCTTTTTTTCCACCGGATCAGTTTTGGTCTAGTTAGAGAGTATGTTCATCCTAAGTCTCTTGACACCTCACTTTCCACTTGTCTCCTAACCCACTTTTCTTCCCATTAAATACCTCATGCAAAGGCTATCCAAGACACCTAGCATCCACAAACATTTACCTTCATGCAAGACCACTTTCTAGACACGTAGCCTACCCGCATGTATCCATGTGGTGGGACTCATGCCACTCTTGTCATCTACTCATTTGTCCAATTGCCTTGAAAATACGCAAATCTCCGATTGTTCCCAATTCAAACGTAAATTTGGACATGCAGTAGCTAGATTTCGCTTACCCATTCCAACTGCGGAAGTTCGTTTCATCATCCGAGATCTAGAAAAATTCCGGATTTTGATCGAAATTACCATTTTATCCTTTTTCAGAAAATTAGAATTTTCTCGAGTTTTACATTCTTCCCCCCTTAAAAGAATTTCGTCTCAAAATTCCACACAATCACAACAAATCACATGCGTATGCAACATGCACTATGTCATGCATGTAAACTAGTCATTTAATTATTAAACGACTACACTGCGTACCTTCATCCCTAAACAAGAAGGGATAGGTGGCCCGCATCGTGTCCTCGCGCTCCCATGTTGCCTCCTCCACTCCACGTTGCCATAGTACTTTCACAAGCCTCACGGTCTTGCGTCGCAAAACCTGATCTTGTCTATCCATGATGCGTACTGGTCCCTCCTCAAAGGTCCCATCTCTGTCAACCTCAATCTTTCCCCAATCCACTACATGAGATGGATCAAGAGTGTACCTCCGGAGCATGGAGACGTGGAATACCTCATGAACACCTGACATGCTTGGTGGTGAAGCTAACCGGTACGCTACAGTGCCCACCCTCTCGAGTATCTCAAAGGGCTCAATAAACCTCGGCGATAGCTTCCCACGCTTACTTAATCTAACCACTCCTCTCTTAGGCATCACCTTCAAGAAAACATGATCACCAACCCCGAACTCTAAGGGTCAACGTCGTCAGTTCCAGAGCTCTTCCGCTGCTCAGGTCGTGAGAAGACGCTGCCGCGGTCAAACTCACCTTCTTGGAGGTGTCTCTAATCAGATCTGAACCAGTAATGGAGCTCTCCCACCTCGGTCCAACAAATCGGTGATCGACATGGCCTCCCGTACAAAGCCTTGTAGGGTGCCATCTGTGTACTCGCCTGATAACTGTTGTTGCAGGCGAATTCTACTAAGGGCAAGTGCTCTTCCCAGCTACCCTTATGATCCAAGATGCATGCTCGCAGTATGTCCTCTAACACCTGTATGGTCCTCTCCGACTGATCGTCTGTCTGTGGGTGGGAAGGTCAGACTCATGGCCAATCAGATCCCCATAGCCTTCCTCGAAATCCTTCTAAAGTGCGCCCAAACCCCGGTCTCCCCGTCCGACACTATGGATACTGGCACTCTATGTAACCGAACGATTTCTCTGATGTACAACCGACATAATTCTTCTAGTGTGAAGGTCATCCGCACAGCTAGAAAATGTGCTGACTTAGTGAGCCGGTCTACTATCACCCATATCGCATCATGTCTCCGTGGTGTCCGTGGAAAATGGGTCCCAAAGTCCATCGTGACGTGCTCCCACTTCCACTCAGCTACCTTCAATGGCTGGAGTAGCCCTGTTGGCTTCTCATGCTCAGCCTTAATCTGCTGACACCTGAGACATCGTCGAACAAAGTCCCCTACATGTCTCTTCATCCCGCTCCGCATACCGGCGACAAGATCCCCGGCACATTCGTGCCACCGGGATGCACAGAGAAACGGGGAGTAGTGGAACTCCCGAGGATCTCCCTCTCAAATCTTCAACCGGGGAACCACGCCCATCCTTCTTATACCGGCTAAGACTACCATTCGCGGTGGAATTTCATTCCGCCCGTCACCGTACCGACCGTACCGATCCCCGATGGACACTATCTCTCGCCCCGTCCCTGACTCGATCACTTTACTCAATAGAGACTGGGTAGCTACTAACAATTCCCTAATGCCTGGCTCGTCACAGATCGTAGTCTAAAACTCGCTCCTACGCCTCAAAGATCTCCGCTACCCTGAAGCTATACTAGCCAATACTCCCTATGATTTCTCTGATCGAGTGCATCACCAATTACATTTGCTCATCAAGATGGTAATGCAAAGTGAAGCCTACAATCCTCTCAGGAACCTGATCCACCTGCGCTGTTCTCATATTGAGGTCCCTTGCTGCGTGAAGATATTTCGACTCTCGTGTCCGAGTACACCTCGAACCGGCTCCCAATAAGTGGGCCGCGCCGACCTCAAGGTGAGAAGACCATGGCCGCCAACTCCATGTCGTATGCGGCACTCGCTCATGATTCTTCAAATTAGGGAGGGAACCATAAGCTACTACCCACCCGGACTACATCAAAACACATCCCAGTCCGGCCCTCGAGGCATCACAATACACTTTATACCCCTGTCCTCTGTCCGGGACTATCAAGATAGGAGCAGTAGTAAGTCTCCTCTTCAACTCCTGGAATGCCTCCTCGCATCGGTTATCCCAATCAAACCTGACCTCCTTTCGGGTCAATCTAGTCATAGGTGGCGCTAATCGAGAGAAGTCCTCAATGAATCTTCCTCATAGTGACTCCACCTAATCCGAAGAAACTCGCAGATCTCGAAGACTCCGACTTCGCCTCTCCTAACTCATCACGTCTCGACCTTCTCAGGTCAATCGACACGCCCGACGCCGACACCACGTGTCCCAAAAACCCACCTCGCAGTTTCAAAACTCGTGACTACCGAACTCGCGCAGTCATACGTCTCTCAAGAATCGTAAAACAACTCTCAAGTGATCATGCTCCCACTCGATCGAGTAGATCAAAATGTCATCCACTTAAGACTACAACAAACCGTATCTAGATATGGTTGAAATAATTACGCGTATGAGGGTCCATGAATGATGTCAGCATTCGTCAATCCAAAGGCACCACCAAACTCAGCGCCTCATAACGCATCCTAAACACCAGATGGGATATCTGTCTCCGTGAATCCCCAACCGATGGTAACCAAAGGCGAATGTCTATCTTAGAGTGCAGACCTCTCGCGCCCCCTCAACTCGATCGTAACAAATCATCAATCCCCAGAAGGGATACCAATTCTTGATCGTAACCTTATTTAACCGTCGGTAATCAATGCAATAAGGGTCTTTGGTCTTTTCTTCTTCGCAAATGGGGACCGAGTGCCCCATGGTGAAGTGCTTAGTCTATTGAAACTCCTTTGTCCAAAGAACTCGTAGATCCGACTTGAGTCTCGTAACTAACTCGGTGCCATCCTACGCGGAGTCATAGAGACGGGCGACGCGGCCAAAGTGTGAACACATGTAAATCTACTACATCCTTCTCGCGGAGGCAATCCCGTAGCTCATCTAGAAAACATCCTTTATACTCGCAGCATCACTCGAGGTAGATCTAAGTCCTACCACCCGCCCCTCCAAGGTAAGGGCTTGCTAGCTAACTCCGCCAACTGGTCCCTAACACTCGACTCGTACAACTGGGCCCTGGGAAAATGTTGCGTCCCTCCCTCAAATACAACACGAGTGACCGGGCCCCGCGCGCAGGCTGCAACCTCCTACGCTCACAATCGATGACAAATCTGTAAGCTGTCAGCCGATCCATCCCAAGGATGACGTCGAACTCTAACATGCCCGAATTTCAGTCCACTAGTGAGTAGAATCCCCCAGATCTCTAACTCGCAACCACGACATATCATCCCTATCCTCGCCCTAATCCCTAGGGGAGAACTCACATACAAGGGCTCCTCCAAGGCCTCAACCTCTAAGCCCAACTCTATCACAACTGATGTAGCGATGAATGAATGTCATGCACTCGAGTCAAATAATACCCCGTCCCATAAAGTGATAACAAAACATACCCCAGAGGAACATTGATTTGTAAGCTCGCCGGTGGTATGATGGCGTAGACATCGTCCCCGAACCCCCGATGTCCCGGTCTCAGGGGCCTCCGTCCCTCGGCCTCGACTCCATGCTCCCGACTCCCTCTCGGGTCTCGTCTGCGCGGCGTGAGGTGCTCGCATAACACCCGACCGATACTAGCTCCGACTCATACTAGGTGGAGGAACAACCGTGTTCAGGTTGGTCCCATCGATGATCGGGATTGGCGTCCCGAAACCCCGGGACCTTGGCTCGGGGGGGCAATCCCGCTCATATGTCCAAAGGATGACAAATAACAAACCGCCCGTCCCGCCCGATCGGGGAGCCCTGTCGACCTCGTCCCGATGCATGCGACCAAAACCCCTCGTGGAACTAGAAGCCTTTGACTTCTTTCCCGAGCTAAAAGAAGATTGACTCTCATTCCTCTTGCTACCAGCACCCGGATCTCGGATGCTCCGTGCGTTCTCTCTATCTCTTGCTCAATGATCAAGGTTGTACTGACCATCGAGTTCATGTCTTGTAGGTTGTGACCTACAATCTTGCCCCGAATGGACAATTTCAGCCCATCCTCAAACCTCCTGACTTTGGCCGCGTCAGTGGGCACATAATCATCCCCGAAACGTGGCAACTCTGTGAATCTAGCTACGTACTCAAGTAAAGTCATCGTCCCCCTGCCTCAAATAGAGTCCCCTCCTACCGCATGTCTAGTAAAGCCTGAAACATTTCTAAGAATAGTTCGCGAAAATAATCCCATGTCATAGTCTCCAAGTCCCAGGTCGTGACCCACTCCCACCGGGGACTGGGACTCACCCTCAGTTTTAATGAAGGCCGGGCCAGAATCCGAGTAGGGGTATCGTGGAGGATTCTACGGCCCGGAGAATCCCTCTCAATTTGATCTGAACCAATGGTCGGCTACCACCGGTCCCCTCCTCCGTGAAGGTCGAGACGATGCCTTGAACCCTGTGAGGATACCGGGCACCTCTCGACCTCTAGCCGCATCAGCCTGCAGCGGGCTATCGTACGCCATGGCCTCTATGAAGGCCTCCCCGATAAAAACAAAGCAAAGTTTCACCGGCACCTCGTGGGCGACCTCTAAGCCCCCAACCTTGATTTGCCATCTACACATGTCAAATGGCAAAAGAGTTATTAAATTTCCATGTTCATTATGTTTTCCGAACCCCTAGTTCCTTGTTTTCCACATACATCAACCACGTATATAATTCAAGCAAATTTGTAACACCCAATCACGCACATACAATCAAAGCATACACACGAAAACACACAATGCATGCTGTGATCTAATCCTGTCCCGTGGACTCCTAGATAACCTCCAACCTAGACCTTGATACCCAACTATGATATTAAACTATCCCACCTTTCTGAAAAATTAAAACCATAACTCAAGCTCAACACCAAGCTACACCATGTTGTGATGTTCCTACTCATCAACAGCTTGTCCTAGACCCATGACCCATCGGGCCCTAGGTATTCATATACTTAGGCTCTGATACCAAGCTATGACGCCCCAAATTTCAGGGGTCATATTTTTTTTTTTTCATACAAGAGTTTAAGGTACACTCTTTTACATACCAAAATATATGAAACTATATTGTTCTAATATATTTTTACAAAAATGTTTCTCAAGGCCACAACCGCCTTCTTTCGCACTTCACGGCCTCGACGGAGCACCGCCTTCTAGTGTAAATTAGCAACCTAATGACGGTGAGCAGCCCAAGAGTGATAAACTCCTACAAGGGTTACTCCCACCTATGCACATGCAATGGTCGCACGTAAAACACACATCCAAGTACAATAAATGTCTACATGAATGTCATATGTCATGCATGAAATGTCATCAGCGCCCATATCCTAAGTCACTCACCGACTTCACAACGTACTCCATGCCAAGTATGAACTATTGTCATTTTCCTAATGCATAACCAAAGACTTTTCTTTCTTTTTCTTAATCTTTAACATTTTCATTTACAACCATGCACCTTTAAAACTCAGGAATCTATCGGCAAACCCCAATGGCCATTTGATTTAATAAAATTCGCGGTGTTATTGTATTTGTGGGGCTACTGATTTTTAGATTACACCGCCGGGATGTCAGCGCATCTTCCGACATTTTTGACGGGCTTTCACCGCCGGTGATCATGTCTAACCTCAATAAAATTTGGGTGTTTCACCCTGTGGGGGGATCTACACCATCTTGCTACGCCCAACACACGTATATTTAGTTTCATTTCTTTCAAAACCGTGTGACTCATTTGGACTTTGTCCCACTAACCGAGCCCACTAATCAACAACATACACAGTGTTGATCCACAACCGTGTACCCATGACATGCACTCCATCGAACACCTAACACAGTGCCGACCCCAACCATGTACTCACACCCATGTCATGCGATGTTTTCGTGCACGTGCAATGCTATTATGCCAAATGTATATACGAAAGTGTTAAGTATATGGTATGGAGAATCATATGTGCACATACTCATGAATATTCATCCATGCATCATTTGACATTTTATATTAAAGTGCATACAAATTCCAAACCATTTTATCCAACATTCCACATATCAAGTTCAAGCATGCACATGCATATTAACGGTAAATTCCTCAACATACCACATGGATAACTATAATTAATTCATATTCCCTCTTCATGCACAACCCATGTTAATACATCATACAAACATACATAACATGTCAAGTATTCCCACTGCATGTTATTCACACAAGCCATAACACACAACCTAATCGGCCAAAGACTAACCTCGCACGATCGCCAATGTCCTTCACGTAAATACAGCGGTTGCAAATCTTGACTCAATGGGATTTTCATAGAGTCCAACACCCGAATCAGAATTCGACGGCAAAGTTATGTCCTCCGGGTCGGAGGTCACACATGGCTAAACAACGCACCCAACCTACTCCATTTTGCCCGAACGCCCCTTTCCGGCCGGATTTGGCACCCACTACTCTCAAAAGGCATCTGGATGGAAACTTGACTCAATGGGATTTTCATGGAGTCCATGAACACCCGAATCGGAATTCGGACGAAGAAGTTATGACCTTCCGAAGTTGGAGGTCACACATGACTAAGCAGTCTTACCCGGGCAGCCTGCCTTACTTGCCCGAACGCCCATTTCCGGCCGGCTCTGGCACCCACTTCTCTCCAAAGACATCCGGCTGGAAACTTGACTCAATGGGCTTTCCATGGAGTCCAAGAACTCCTAAATTGGAGCTCGGACGAAGAAGTTATGACCTTCCAAAGTTGGAGGTCATGCAGGATCCTGAATGATTGTGACTCATCCGGGGGGACCGATCCGAGAGGTGAACTCAATAAGGGGCATTCAAATGCCAGGTGACCCACTGGGTGAACCATCGGGCAGACCCAGTCAGAACCCAGCCTGGCAACTCAAATTCTGACAGCCCTTCTACTAGACTATTCAGAGTAAACGGACCATAACTTGGGATACAGAGGTCCGATTTGAGAAATTCAAAAGCCTAACATCAAGTTGACTGATGTGGCTACAATTTACCTGAAGAACTCACTACCAAATTCCCTTTATTTCCTACCCAAAAATCAGATTTAAAGTTCGATAATGCGGTGCCACCCTTAATGTGGTAGCTCTCATGGTTCACAAATACAACCCAACATTCCCTTAGGCAAAACAAGATCCACCACACAACCCCTAGTGGCAGAAAGTAACCAAAGTAGAAGACCTACTTCTTGGAGTTTGTCGAAACCCTCACAATTCCTGGCCTCATGCTAAGCCCCTGTCGTGAGGGTGAACTCTTCCTCTTGCTCCGCCTGAAACCGCCGGTCCGATCGTCGGGAAATTTAGAGAGAAGGTGGAGTCTCTCTATCTAAAACTCTCTCTTTTTCTTCCTCTTTCTTTTCTATCCTTTTCTTTTCTTTCCTTTCTTTTTCCCTCAAAACTTGAGAACTCTTTCTCCCCTTTTCTTTTTTTCCACCATATCAGTTTTGGTCTAGTTAGAGAGCATGTTCATCCTAAGTCTCTTGACACCTCACTTTCCACTTGTCTCCTAACCCACTTTTCTTCCCACTAAATTCCTCATGCAAAGCCTATCCAAGACACCTAGCATCCACTAACATTTGCCTTCATGCAAGACCACTTTCTCTAGACACGTAGCCTACCTGCAGGTATCCATGTGGTGTGGGACTTCATGCCACTTATCATTTACTCATTTGTCAAATTACCTCGAAATACGTGCAAATCCCAACTGTCTCGAAATTCAACGAAATTTGACATGGTAGCTAGATTTCACGAGACGATTCCAACGGTGAAGTCCGTTTCATCATCCGAGATATAGAAAAATTTAGGATTTTGATCGAAATTACCATTTTACCCGTTTTCAGAAAATTATAATTTTCTCGGGTTTTACAACATCTGTAACCATCTCTTATAGTTGCGGCCAAGAAATGGCCCCATCCGTAGTCATATCTTTTAGTTTCGGCCAGAAAATGACCCAAACCATAGGCCGAATCACCTTTAGTAGGGGCCAAAACTAAAATTGTAACTATAACCTATAGTTATGCCCCTGATAACCACGCCTTGTTATGACCCATATTCGTTGCATCTATATCATATGGTTGCACTTGATCTTACTTTTGGTTGGGGTCAGCGACTGCAATTAAAATCTCACTTCCTTGTAGTGATAAAAAATGATAGTTATGCGAAATGCAAATGGTGGGATATGGATTTATTGATTTTAAATTAGATTTGATCGTACCTAGTTACTACTAGGGAAAAATAAAATCCTTAAACCTTGCTTGGTTGAGTTGATTGGAGGAGTAATTAGGAGCTAATAGCTTATTCACCCCCAATCAACTCTTGTAAGGTGTTTGGTAAAGACACCTAATTAGCTTCTGATAGCTGATTAGTGCTAATTAAGAGTTTATGGGAAAAAAGCTACAAATCGTAGCTTATAGTAAATTTTAAGAGTTGATGGGAAATGCTCCTATAAAAATATTAAATTTTCCATTTTTATCTTTCTCACATTATTTAAGTAATTTTTTTTAAGAAATTGATTATATGGGAAAAGATTTATGAGGAAAAAAAAAAGAAATACATCAATGAAAATTTTGGTTGTTAGGGGAGAGTCCAATTCCATCGTTTTGGCTTTCTCTTTCCACTTTCTCTCACTTTCTCGAGAAAGATAAACAAAAATATGATAATGGAAAATTTATTTTATATTTTCTACTCTTACTAATAATTTATTAGCAACCATAAAAATTAATTAAAGCAATAGACATACAAATTATGTAACACCCCAAATTATACCTTGACAGTTTATAACATGTTTCGGGTATAATAAAAGTAAATGTATATTTTTCCGGAATAAAATGATGCTAAAACTTAAATAAGCAAAATTAATACAAAAGTTAAGGGTAAATTAGTAATTTACCAATTGGGGGACCATAGAGGAGAGGAAGAGAAGAAAAGAAGAGAAGAAGAAGAAGAAGAAGAAGAAGAAAAGAAGAGCAAAGGTATGGAAATGATTTTTGTAAGGAATTCTATGGTTTGTATGGGTATTAAGTTGTTCCCTTGCTAGGGTATAATTAGGAATTCATCCTAACCCTAGAATTGTGGAAAGTGGGGTTGGTAAGACCCTAGTTGTAGAAGATAAGTATGAAATCCTCTCTTTGAGTATGGATTCTTGGTTTATGAGGTATGAATACTTGTTTGGGTGTTAGGAAATTAACCTAACTTACAAGTATTTGAGTTTGGGTTTGGAAAAACCCTAATTAATCTCTATGTTTGGTGTGGGTTGGGTTAGAACCCACTTGGGAGACGTTTTTCCTAGAGAATATATGAGTTTTACTTTGTTTTAGGTTAGATTTGTAGAAAAATGACCAAAAACAGCAAATTCTGGGCAATGGCGTAGCGACCCCACGCAACGGCGAAGGCCCACGCAGCGGCGTAGGGTTCCCACGCCGCAGCGTGACCGAGAAGGAGAGTTGGACATGCTTGGGTTTGTCGCGGCGTAGCGCTACGCCATGGCGTAGACACTGTTCACAGCATGGAAAATGACTGTGTTTTGTTATTCCGTTATTTCGAGGACATGTCTATATGACTAATGAGGACCCTATAAGTGTATATAAGGGTCCATTCATGTTGAAAAGGTAAAGGAAAATTATACCGTACCTCACCGCCTCGACGAAGCGAGTGTGATGTGGGCAAACTTAATGCCCTATGCTAAGAGAGTATAAGTCTGCTATAAGTACAAATACTTGTATAATTTTGTTATATGAAAAAGTACAGTTAAATGTTATAAGAGAATATTTGATAATGAATATCTCATAAGTATACATGACACAGTAGTTATTCATGTATATGAGATATCTATTTCTAATACCGAAAGATTATTAAAACATAATAAATTGATCGCTTCCGCCTAAGGACCGTAGTCAGATAGATAGTGCGCCAGCCTATAGGGATACAATTGTCGCAAATACGCCATTACAGATATTGAGGCCCCGCTTCGGGGTCAATGACATACATCCCGCTTGACCACATATAGCCGGCCCCGCTTTGGTCATACAAATAGATATCACCGACTTTTACATAAAGGATAGTACCCTCGGGTACACATGCGCTTCTCCCCAGATCCACTTCTAAGGTATTTTCAGGCATGAATATAAAAGAAAATAAAAAGTATACGCAAAGGAAATGTATAAAATATATGATATGATATGAGAAGCATAGCACTGCTATGCGATGATAGTATACAGTTACAAGAACAAGAAATACAATATAAGATGACACGAAAAGTATAGGAAATATGATAAGAAGAGAAACATGTTATGAAAAGCAGATATGAAAAATGGATAAGTATATGTAAAAGGTATATTTGTCATGAGTATATGCATGTGTATAAAGTGAGATGACCATTATTAGAGGTCGTCCATATGTATTAATTCCCACTAAGCTATAAGCTTAGCACGAGTGTTTCATCCGTATAGGTACAGAAGAGGAAACCAGAGGACAGGACAATCCGCATTAGTAGTCAAAGGCCACACATCACTAGGTGCCCACCGAAAGACCTCGTGGTCTCTTTTTGTATATGTATTGTTTTGTAAACAATGTAAATATTGTAAATGTTGAACATTTCCATCTATGGAGCTTGTATATATTTTGTAATTTGTTGCTACATAATATAGTATAAGTTAAATGTTTAACATTATATGAATGAACAAGTTTAAAGGTTATAAGTTTAGTGGTATCAGAGCCCCAACTGAGGGAGTCACAAATTATGTTTTTGAAATAAATATAAATATTTTAAAAAAAATTTAAATTCTCAAACAAACTTTTATTTCGATAAACTATTTATGTTACCTATTTATTTTACAATTTTGAGATAATAGTTTTATTCAATAATTTTATCAATAAAATTATCTTTTTTAAATTGAAATTTCATCCTTAATTATTTTATATACATATATAAATAAAATTTTGTTTTAATTTATTTTTTATTATTATACGGATTCAAATTTTATTTTAAAGTTGATTTAATTTTTAGTTATTTAATATGATAAAATCATAACTCAAAATAAACTTTACTTCAAATGAATTTTTTATGACATGATTTATAAATATATTAACATGAAAATAAAAATAAATAAATAAACGAAGATGAAAAAATTAAATATTACAATTAATTTTATTTATCATGAATAATATATTTAATAAACTCCTCTTGATGACCTATATGAGATCATAATAAAAATAATAATAATAGATCTTTTCATTATTTAAAAAAACAATTTGTTAGAGATGGGATTAGAGTTTTTATTGTACTTTAGTTTTTATTAATATTTTGGTATGATGAAACTATAGGGGGAACGCAATCAAACAGTGTAAACAAAGTCTGGGGTTATAGATAGGAAAAAAAATGTAGGGAGTAATCTTACGTTATTTTTTCCAACAAAATTCGAGAATCTCCTTTAGGTATTTGCTTATATATTTGCATGGTTTTGAGTGAAATTTTGGTCATTTTTTAGCTTTTTTTAGCTTCTTTTCTTCTCCATATCTATCATTCACTCAAAGTCACTAGAAAAACAAATAGCTACTAGCACCAACTATAGCTAGGAAACGACCCGGCCCAAATGGGCCTAGCCCATTAGGGCATTGGGACAAAATGGGTAGGGTCAATTCGGCCCATTTTTATTGAAGCCTGCTTTTGGCTAACCCAGCTCGGTCCTAATGGGTCGTGGACCAAAATGAGCCTGACATTAAAAAAATGTAAAATAAAAAACGAGTTAAAATGGGCAAAGTGGGTCAAGTCGACCCAAGCCCTAATGGCCCACGGGCCTATTCAGGCCGGGCCAATAGGCCCTAGTTCTATTCTACCCTTTATTTTCTCAGCTTAACCCTAAAAAAATATGGGATAAAGTGGGCCAGCCCAACACCAACTATCAATGTTATTTATGTACATTGTTTTTATATTTCTCTATCTTGTCTATATAAGTCAATTTACCTTCAATAAGCTACTAGCTATCAACGACTTTCCAAGCAATAATTTATAATTAGTTACCCGCACCAACTATCAGCTATCAGTTATCAGATGAACTAAACAAGGTCTTTGTCATCAACATTTTATTAAACATAAAATCACTAGCAAAATAGAATAGCAATATTGTTCAACTATAATGCATAAATAAAATAATCTAATTTAGGAACCAATTGATTTTAACATCAATAATTTGGAAACATCTTATATCTGACTAAGTCTTTTCATAATGTACATAAATCAAAACAATTAATCAATTTTGACACAGTAATTTGTAATACCTAATCAAAATCTGTTATATTGTAGTTCAATCAGAATAACACATATTCAACACCAGTAGCATTAAAAGCAGTATTCAATCAAACACGCTCTCTACCCTTGAAATTTCATTTATTTACAAAAATGCTCCTGTCTCTGCTACACTTGGATTTAACGTATGGCTATTCCATGTCCCAAAACGGTAGGTGTAGACTATATATAGTATATACAGGTACTAAAAGAGGTGGCATGGTGACGGTGGAGGTCTTGCATAGTAAGGGAGTCAGAGGTTTTCAGCAAAATAAAAATTTATCATACGAGTGTTATTACATTGGTGAGAAAGGTGACATCAAAATTATTTTCAATTCGTAATTAATATGTATTTCATATTGATTAAGAAAAGCGCACAATATAGCTTGATAAAATACAAATTTTTTTCAATATTCATTATAAAAAAAATTGTAAGTAAAGTGGCCCTAAGGGTTCATTATGCAAAACTAGGATTTAATTACAAAACCGGTGATCATTGGGAACAAACCTAGAGGTAAGACCAACTGAATTATCCTCAAGGTTCATTACAATAAAATAATATTTTCTAATTAGGAGCTTGGAACACGTTCTAGCATGGTATGAGGATGTCGAGTGTACTGCAACCATATTACATACCCTTTGTCAACTTCTCTTAGAAGAAACACTAAACTAGCAATCACAAAACCTCTTGTCAACATATCTTAAATGGCTTCATAAAAGAGACTTGTATACCACGCTCTAAATGAGTAAAAAAATTCCACATGGTGATAGTGTGGGGGATTTGTGGGAAGAGATGATGTATAACATGAGTCCCAATATCATGGTGGATGTTATTGTAAGCAGACGTGTTTTTCCCTTATAGATAATCTAGGAATATTATCTACTTATTTATATATTAGGTTCTGTTTTTTTAAATATCCATATTTTTAGGTATTTATCAGTTTGGTTGGTAGTTTAGTTAGCAAATATTAATAAAGGGACGTGCTGCCCATTAAGACTTGAGTTTTTGTATTTTGTTTTTCCAGAGGAGTAAGAGAAGTGATTTTATTGTTTTCTCCTCATATGTGCTTTCATGGTATCAGAGCCAGGTTAAAAGCTATATGAGTTGAGAAAACAATGGTGAAGACATCCATGATTGGTGCAAGCATAAGTGATGGTTCTAAGGTGGTCCCAATCACCCCTCAACCTATCTCTACAATTGTACCCACTTCCTCATCTAAAAACTCTTTATCAATCCCGATTACTGCCTTCAAATTGAATGGACAAAATTTCCTTTTGTGGTCCCATTCTATCCAAATGATCATTAAGGGGAAAGGCAAATCCGGGTTTCTCGATGGTTCTGAGAAGCAACCAGCACGTCAAGATCCAACTTCTCTGTGTGGGACATGCATTATTCATTGGTCATGTCATGCCTCATTCATTCAATGAAAGACTCACTGGCAGAGGTGTTCTCTTATCCAACAAAGAAAGGCTATACGTGACATCGTTCATTCGCCTACTCGACGAAGCGAACTCCTCGTAGATGTTTGAGCTTTGTAATCGAGCACGTAATCTTCGCCAAGAGGAGACCTCTGTGGCGGACTATTTTAATTCTTTGAAGAAACTATGGCAGGAACTGGACTTGTTTAATCAACAGGATTGGCGCAATCCTGAGGATGAGGCCATATTCCGCGAGATGTTGGCTAAAGAACGTGTGTATATGACTTCCTTGCTGGTCTGAACAACTCATTAGGCGATGTTGGGGACCCGAATGATTGGCTTTTATTGCTCTGACACTACTCTCTTGTAGTTTTTGTTGATGTTGGATGCCTAGTACACGTATATGTGAACAGTACCGTTTACGTGAATAGTATGGTATAAGTGAATAGTACCCATACGAGAAAATAAATACATAAATGAAGAACACCAGATTTTACAAGGAAAACCCTTCAAGGTGAAGGGAAAAACCACGGGACAAACTTCAAACAATTATTCATTATCTCAAAGTGGTATACAATATAACAACTCCTAAGAATATACTGATCTTAGGGTATACTCAAGAAATAGAGACAACCTCACACTCCCCCGATGTGGAAATTCCTCAATTGAGAACAACCTTCTCAATTGAGTCTCTCTCTATTTTTCTCTCACTTTCTCACCCTTTCCTCACTACTCCTCTTTTCTTCTTCTTCAATGAGAGAGATGATTTCTCAAAGCATTTGTCTTCAATTTATAGGCATCGCTTACACACCCAATGGTATTTGAGTCTTGGTGAAGTCATATGCATGTAATTGATGCGTATGTGTGGAATTTCGACCTAAATTTTTACGTAGGGGAATGTCCCTAGAAAATCCTAATTTCTCAAAAAGGGTAAAATGGTAATTTCAGTCAAAAATCTAGAATTTTTCTAGATCTCGGATGATGAAACGAACTTCACTGTTGAATCACCAAGAAAATCTAGCTACCACGTCGACTTCGGGTTTATTTCGAGACAAATAAATTTCAAGTTTTTCGAGGTAACGGGGGTAGTGCGAGACACTTGACACATTTTGAGTGGCTCATAGTGTGCCACATGTCAGGTGTAGAATTAGTCAAACAAGGAGAGCTAAGTGGGGCCCACGTGGACATGTGGCATCTCCTAATTGGATGGAAATCCAAAGTAAGTGGATAAAAAGGATAAGGTGTAATTCTATCAACCAATGGAGGGTTGACATGTGGCAATGAGGACAAATGGAGGGTTGACGTGTAATTCTATCAACCAATGGAGGGTTGACATGTGACATGTGACATGTGACATGTGACATGTGGCAATGGAATAAATGAAAAGAGAAAAGAACATTTTCTCTTCTTTTTGAGGGATGAAATCCGGTAGTGGAGGGAAAATCAGATTTTAGAGAGAGAGAGTCCAACTTCTCTCTAGATTTCCCGACGTTCGGACCGTTGGTTCTCGTCGGAGCAAGAGAGGCAAGTTGCTATATCGCTACGCTGCACCGTTTTCAGGAGTTTCCGACAACTCCGGAGGTAGGGTCTCTCCTACTTGGTTACTTATTTAAAAATGCCATGAAAATGGTGTTTGGGAGCTATGAGGCCGGAATGGCCGAGCATTTCAGTCCCAAGAAAGGGACCGTATGTTGAAGTGGGGATCATTCTCGCGTACCCACGATGGACATGGGATTCGTGTTGCACACTTTAAAATTATTTTTGACTGAAAATAACCATGTAAAATTGCTTGATGTTATCAGGAAAATTTGACAGCATGATGGAAATTCCTCGACTAAGCTTTGGATGTATCCCATCGATCTCGGACTAAAAAATGATGTTGTGTTATTGCTTGATATTTGAATAACATGCAAATTGTGGTTGGAGTGTTTAGGGCCGAAATGGCCGTGAGTTTTCGGTCCTCCGGAGTGGGACCGAATGCTGAAATTTTTGGGCAGTTTCGGACAGCCCACGTACTGTTCGAGGACCATTAAAACAGTCCGGGTTGATGGTTGGACTAAAATTGTTCATGTGTATTGTTTGCAAAATATTGCTTAAAATTGATGGCATGGATTGTGTGGAAAATGATGTGTTAATGCATGCCAAATTGATGTGTTAACATGAGTGGTTAAATTATATGAAATATAATTGTGTGTGAACCATAGGAATTGATTATATGAATTGGCATCATTGCATTCATGTGCACGATGACATCGCGGCTAGTCGGGTGTGGGTGTACGATATGGTTATTCACCACTCTTGGTGAATGTGGGTTGAGTTTGTCTTTAGGACTAGTCCAATAAAGACTCATAGTTCAAATTATAAAATGAGAAATAATTAATGTGTGTTGGGCGTCATTGGAACTCGGGTGTAGGAGACCCGTGGTATTATCCGAAAGGTCCTGCATAGGTGTGAGAAACCCGCGGGTAATTATCCGGTGCTGTTTTGCATGGGTGTAAGAGACCTTACCGGGTGTGAGAGACCCCACAGATTATCCGAAAAGATTTTGGCATGGGTGGAGAGACCACAGATTATCCGAAATATTTTCGTATGGGTGCTGAGACTCATGTACTATCCAAAAAGTTCTCAGATGGGTGTTAGAGACCCGCGGTGTAATCCGAAAAGTTCTATTGCCTAAGAGGAAACACACGTTCACGTTCATCACTTAGACCTAGAGTTGAGTGATAGATTCTGGTCGACTCTGATGGGTTACCCATCGCTTAATCAGACAAGTGTTAAAGTATCGACACAAGGGCCTCAGAGGTTGCGTCATTGGCATTGCCAGTGACGATTTTCGCACTTGGCATAGGCATGTGTGAGAGAGTTGGTGGGTGACTCAGGATATGGGCATGTAAACATTTCAGGCATGATGTAAATCATTCCATGTATGCATTGTAAATTGTATGGAATGTGGATGTTGTGATGTGTCATTGCATGTGCATTTTAGGTGGGGAGTAGCCCTCATAAGAGAATTCAACTACTGGGCATTGCTCACCCCATCGTGGGATCCCCCTTTCAGGTATACAGGCAGACGACGCTCCTTAGAGGCCGGGATTATGAAGCGGGCCGGACTATGGCCTTGATTCACGTTTTATGTATACATTAGCACGAACTGGTTTTAATATATGTTTTGTATTAAGAGTGTAATTAACTCTTGAACTATTGTAATATAGTTGGTTAAATTTTTGATGAGTATTGATGTATGGGTCTCATGATATGAGACACACAAAGTCAAGAAGTTGACGTGGTCAACGGACCCCTAAGTCAAGTATTACACAAGTGGGCAATACAAGTGGGATTTAATGGGAGACACAATTGGGTATAGACCTTATCAAATCTCCCCCTCCAGACCCATGCATGTGACTAAAGGTAGAAGTCACCTTGGATCCTTAGTGGGATCCCATGCCAGCAAGCTTGGAACATAACTCTAACTTCTGCCTTGAAACAGCTTTCGTCATCATGCCAGCCGCATTCTTACTTGTGTGGATCTTCTTCAATTGGAATCGTTTTAGTTCTGTAGCACCACGAAACCAATGATATCTAACTTTGATATGCTTTGTCCTGAAGTGATAGGTGGCATTCTTGTTCAAGTCTATTACACTTTGGCAGTCGCAATATACCACATACTCATCTTGTTGCACACCCAGTTCTTTGAAAAAAGCCTTTATCCATACTATCTCTTTTCTAGCTTCGGTGGCAACTATATACTCAGCCTCCATTGTGGATAAAGCCACACATTTTTGCAACTTGGATTGCCATGATATGACCCCCTACAAAAGTAAACAAATTACTAGATGTAGATTTTCTACCATCAAGGTCATCGACCATATCTACATATGTGTAGCCTTTAAGAACTGGTTTTCCTTTTCCAAAACTTAAACAAAGTTTGGAAGTTCCCCTCAGATATTTGAAAATCCACTTTAATGCTTCCCAATGCTCTTTGCCAAGATTTACCAGAAATCTGCTCACTACCCCTACTGCATGAGCAATGTCTAGCCTTGTACATACCATAGCATACATGAGACTTCCTACAGCCGACGAATATGGAATACCAACCATTTTCTTGTTTTCTTCTTCTATTGAAGGGCATGACCCCTTGCTGAGTTTGAAATGACCACCAAGAGACGTGTTAACTGGTTTAGCCTCTTTCATGTTGAATCTTTCAAGAATTTGTTCAACATATTTTTCTTTTGATAGCCACAGTCTTCTATTTTTCCCCGCCACGAAAGTGGATTCTATCCCAAAGATTGCTGGTCGGGCTTCAAGATCCTTCATATCAAAGGATCAAACAACTCTTCCTTCAATTTGCCGACTGAAATTGGCCTTAGCCAACTATCAGCATATCATCTACATATAATAGCAGGATAATAAACTTCTCAACCAAAATTGTTTAAAGTAGACACAATAGTCTGTTACAGTTCTTTGGTACCTATGACCCACCATGAATGAGTCGAACTTCTTGTACCATTGTCATGGAGCCTGCTTCAACCTATACAGACTTTTATTTAATTTGCAAACTAGGTCTTCTTTCCTTTTGATTTCAAACTCTTCTGGTTGCTACATGTAGAACTCTTCTTCAAAATCTCCATGGAGAAATGAAGTTTTAACATCTAACTGCTCTATCTCGAGGTCTTGATTAGTTGCCAACCCCAAGATGATTCTAATTGATGATAATTTTACAACATGAGGAGGTGTACTCTCAACAAAAAACTAATACCTTTCTTTAGGCCAAAGCCTTTCACCACTAAGCGGGCTTTGTATTTCACCAAGTTTCCTTTGCCATCTTTCTTCAACTTGTACACCCATTTGTTCCTCTATGCATTTCTACCTTTGGGTAATTTCAAGAGCTCATAAGTAATGTTCTTCTGGAGGGATTCCATCTTTTCTTGCATGGCTTTCATCCAGCTACCCTTATCTTGCGAGCCTGTGCTTCCCGGGATTCCGGCTCCCTCATCACAAAGAAATGGCTCGAGGATGGATATCTAGCACTTGGCTTCAGGGCTCTCAATTTGATCTTCCTGAAATGTAGTTGTTCATTCTCCCTGCCCCAAACTACTCCCCCCGATCATCATGCCTGGCGTGATGATATGCTCTCTTCATCACTATCATTAGGTATTGCTTCTAAAGTATCACCCTCATTTTGAGCATCTTCTTCACCTGTTAATGATAGGGGAGGATCAATAGTTACATCCATAGCAACTTTTTCTGACTATTACTCTTCTTTGTTAAAATATTTCATTGTCTGATCGTCATGAAAGACAACATCTCTGCTTCTAATAACTTTCCTCTTCTCCGGGTCCTAAAATTTGTAGCCGAACTCATTTCCATAGCCAATGAAAATTCAAGGTAAGGCTTTGCCATCTAGTTTCCACCTCTGCTCCTTTGGTACATGTATAAATGCTTTACACCCAAACACCTTCAGATGGTTATAATAAATTTCTTTGTCTGCCCATACCTTCTCTGGGACATCAAACTCGAGCAGAGCTGAAGGACTTATGTTGATTAGATAACATGTCGTAAGCACAACTGCTCCCCAAAATGACTTAGGAAGCTTTGCAGTTCTCAACATGCATTCGACTTTCTCCACGATGATGTGATTCATCCTCTCTACTACACCATTGTGTTGAGGGGTGCCTGGGACCGTCTTCTCATGCAAAATCCCATATTTGGAGCAGTAATCTCTGAATCTTAGGAAATGTATTCACCTCCATTATCTGTTCGAAGGGACTTTAAGGGCTTCCTGGTTTCTCTTTCCACCATGGCATGAAACTGTTGAAAGTTCTAGAATATCTAGTCTTTTGACTTCAACAAATACACCCATATTTTTCTTAAAGCATCATCAATGAAGGTTACAAAATATTTGTATCCTCCTAAACATTCGACTTGTGACGCCCCAAAACCCGGGGGTCCCTTGACAACCCGTCAACCGGCGGAATACATGTAGCCATTGAGTGTCTCAATGCCACAAAACAAGTGTCTCTCTACCTGAGACTCAAACATGAGTAAAAATGGCCACGTCGCCTTAGCATACATCCATACTATCAAAACAAACCAACTATATTACAATAGTTTCAAGAGTTAATTACACTCTTATACAAACATGCATCGATCATAATGTAATACGGTTACGTTTTACAAAAATATATAAACAAAGTCACATGTCGGCTTTCTTCCTCGTGCCGCCTAGAGCCCCGCCTTCTCGATACTCCCCCCGCACCGAGCAGATCCCACGACGAGCGAGCAATGCCCAAGCATCACCATTCCCATGAGGCTCTCACCTAAAATGCATTACGGAACGGCATTGAATATAACATTCACACATTCCATACAATTTACAATGTATACATGGAATGATTTATATCATGCATGAAGTGTTTCCATGCCCATACCCCAAGTCACTCACCGGCTCCCTCACACATGCATATGCCAAGTATGGCAATCGTCACCGGTAATACCAATGACACCCATATACCGAGCCTTTGTCGGCTCACCAACACCCATATACCGAGTCAATCCCGACTCTTATCACTTAACCCTAGGTCTAAGTGATAAACATGACCCGTGTGTTTTCTTAGGGTAATGGTAATCCTTTCGATATACCGGCGGGGTCTCTTACACTCCACACGTAACTTTTTTAGATGCACGTGTCTCTCACACTCCATACTACAACCTTTCGATAGTACCAGGTCTCATGTAGACCTTTCACGGTCTCCTACACCATAAAGCCTTAGCGAGCGCCAACAATACATACTTCTCATTTTATGATTTAAACCATGAGTCGCTTATTGATGTCGGCCCAAAACATGAGCTCGTCATAAATTAGAACAAGAATGGTGAACAACCATACCACCCACATCCGACGAGCGATGTCACCGTACACATGAATGCAATGATGCTAATTCATATATCCAATTCCAATGGCTCATATACAATTATATTTCATATAATTCAACGATCATGTTAATACATCAATTTAGCATTCATTAACATCTCATTTCCCATACCTATTTCAAGCCATTCAATTCAAGCAATAACATGCAAGCAAAACACATGGAGTCCAACATTAATCCGACTTTTAAATGGGCCCTAGAACAAAGACGCGGCCTCCATGGACACCCTCTCAATTAGGCACCTGGGCTCTAATTTCGTGAACCAAGAATCCATGGCCATTTTCGGCCTCACAACACCTAAAACCATTTTCATGGTTTTTTAAACAAAGAATATCCAAGTAGGAGAAGACCCCTACCTCCTGGAGTTGTCGAAACTCCACAATACCGGTACCCACGCGTAGCTCTTGCAGTGGGGATCAACTTTGCCTCTTGTCTCGCCGGGATTCTACGAACCGATCAACAACTTAAAATCTAGGAGAGAAGGCGGTAGCTTCTCTCCTAAAAGCCTCTTCTTCTTTCTATCTTTCTCTCTCTTTTCCTCTCTTTCCCTCCCAAACCGGTTGGGTCAAGCTTGGTCAAGAGAACTTGTCCTTTCTTGCCAAGTGTCAAGCTCTCATTATTACACTTTATCCCCTTATCCATCTACCATGGATTTTCACCCAATCACATGTTGCCACATGTCTCTCATGGGTCCCATTTGAGCTTGTAAGACCCAAGAAAATTCTAATTTTCTGAAAAAGGGTAAAATGGTAATTTCGATCAAAATCCGGAATTTTTCTAGATCTCGGATGACGAAACGGACTTCACCGTTGGAATCATCTCGCGAAATCTAGCTATCACGCTTAATTACTGAATTCCGAGATACGTAATTTCACGCCTTTCTAAGATCGCGGGTGACGAGACAGCTTCAGAGAGGTACACATGCTTACGTAGAGCAGATGCGCTGCGGACAAGTAATACCTACTACATGTATCCACGCGACACATGTCACATGAATAGCGAAAGGATAAGAGATAAATGGTCATATTGCCCATGTCAAAAAGGGTCCTTAAAGTCAAACAACATAGACAAAAAGGAATTAATTGTGAAAAGCAGAGAACATCTTCTTCTTTGGCCCGGTACCGACAAAGGAAGTGAGAAAACAGATTTAGAGAGAGAAATTAACTTCTTTCTAGATTTCCCAGTTACCGCTCTGTTTCGTCTTTCTGAGCAAAGAGGGAGAAGTTGGTTTACGCCAAGGCTACGCGTGGACACCGGCGTTTTGTGGAGTTTCGATAACCCGGGGTAGGGGTTTCTCCTACTTGGTTATTCCTTGTTTAAAAAGCCATGAAATGGTTTTGGATGTTGTGAGGCCGGAAATGAACATGGATTTCGGTTCCAAAGAAGTGGAATCGATGCTTGATGAAGGGTGTCTACGGACTGGTTTGGGACTGTTAAAAACAGTTCGGATTGCTTGTTGGATTAAAATGGTCCATGTGAAATTGCTTGCATGTGGTTGCTTGACATGAGAAGCATGAATGATGTGTGGAGGATAAAACTATTATTGTTTTAATTGAATGACTTGAAATGTGTATGGAAAATGATGTGTTAATGCATGCTAAATTGATGTGTTAACATGAGTGGTTGAATTATATGAAATATAATTGTGTATGAATCATAGGAATTGATTATATGAATTGGCATCATTGTATTCATATGCATGGTGACATCGCGTCAAGCCGGGTGTGGGTGCACGGTATGGTTATTCACCACTCTTGGTGAATGTGGGTTGAGTTTGTCTTTGGGACTAAGTCCAATAAAGACTCATAGTTCAAATTATAAAATGAGAAATAATTAATGTGTGTTTGGCGCTCTGTAATTGTGTGGGAGACCATGTAAGATCCCAAAGGTCCCAGATTGGGCGTGAAAAGACCTGAATGGGTGTAAAAGACTTGCGATACTATCCGAAAAGGTATTGTACGGGTGTGAGAGACCCGCGGTACTATATGAAAAGTTATGTATGGGTGTTAGAGACCCGCGATGTAATTCGAAAAGTTTTGTTGCCTGCGGTGTCAATACCTGGCCATGTTCATCACTTATACCTAGAGTCGGGCCGATGTGTTTTATCGACTTCAGATGGTTACCCATTGGCAAATTGCTTTGGGTGTTGGTGAGCCGGCAAAGGCTTGGTAGTTGAGTGTCATTGGCATTATTAGTGACGATTTTCACACTTGGCATAGGCTTGTGCGAGGGAGTCAGTGGATGACTTGGGGTATGGGCATGGAAAACATTTCATGCATGATATAGATCATTCCATGTGTGAATTGTAAATTGTATGGAATGTGGATGTTTGTGTTGTACCATTGCATATGCATTTTAGGTGGGGAGTAACCCATGTAGGAAAATATCATTGCTGGGCATTGCTCACTCTGTCGAGGGAAAATTATTTCAGGTACAAGGAGTGTTCGGGAAGACGACGCTCATTAGAGGCTGCTTTTGAGAAGAAAGCCGACATGTGGCTTTGATTACGTTTTTGTAAAACATATATGAAATTTTACAATTGAAACATGTTTGTATTAAGAGTGATATAACAACTCTTGAAACTATTGTAATATAGTTGGATATATTTTGGTAAGTATGTTGTGTAGGCCAATGACCATTTTTACTCATGTATGTCTCTATGATATGAGACACACTGTGTTTTTCCTCGTAGGTCAGACGGCGGGTCAATCTGACCCCGGAAATGGGCGCCGCCAAGCTCATGTTTTACTCATTCTGCACATGACACATGGCATCTCTTGAGCCACTCACAATATGCCAAGTGTCCCGCACCACTCATGGTGCCTCGAAAAACATGAAATTTCGACTGTCTCGGAATTTGATGAAATTCAATGTGGTAGCTAGATTTCGCGAGACGATTCCAACGGTGAAGTCCGTTTTGTCATCCGAGATCTAGAAAAATTCCGGATTTTGACCAAAATTAATATTTTACCCTTCCTCAGAAATCTGGATCTTCCAAGGTTTCACATGACTTCTATGGGACCACAAACATCAGAATATACAAGTTCTCGTATTTCTAACTTTTTGGTAGATTTACCGCTAAGTAAACAATAATCATAAGGATTAAGGAGTGTACCTTTGGCAAAGGGAATGGATTTCTTCTTTGCCAAAATTTGTAGCCCCTTCTCACTCATGTGGCCAAGTCTCCTGTGCCACAAACTTGGTGAGGAATCTATTGCTACATTCAACCCATTTTTACATATATTCCCAAGGGTCTTGTACAATGTACAACAAACCCTCTCTCGTAACAATCCATCGTCTTTTCGTGAGTTTCCATCTATCGCCGCCGAACACTGAAGCCTTCTTTATCTAAGGCGATTCTGGACATCAAGTTAAGGTGTAAATGTGGAACATGCCTCACATCTCTTAACATCAGCTAGTAACCTACGTTGGTCCGTATACAAATATCTCTAATTCCCACGATATTGGAGTTGGCGGTGTCTCCCATCTTTACACACCCAAAGTCTCCTACTTTGTATGTCTTGAACAATTCTCTATTTGACGAAGCATGGTATGATGCAGTAGTATCAACCACCCATTCAATCATCTGGTCACCAACATGTAGACATTCTTCAACGACAACTACAACATCTTCATCACTTCATGTGACGACATCTGTTTTCCTTGATTTTTTCCATGTAGGGATTTTCCCAAGGCTGCATCTCATGCAAAGCATAGTGAAATACAAAACATACAGAAAAAATCCCATCCATGGACCTTCTTGAATCATCAAAGTCGAATAACCAAGCCATAGGGTGTTTAGAAACCGTTACCTTTGAGTTTCCGACCTCCTTTTATGTGGATGATGCTTCCTTCAGAGAGATGAACAATGTCCTGAGCGCTTCATACACCCACGTGATCCACAAAGGTCGAGAAGAGAACCTCAAAGGATGGCTATGCTTGATCTATGTTGCTAGCCAAGATCAAGCCTTTTGGAGAGTATGCTCTGTGAGCATGAGAGAAAACGTTTTTCTCTCTCTTCCAAGTGTGAAATGGAGGCTATTGTGATTAGGGTTCACATGTTTGCTTAAATATGATCTAAACACATGGAGAAAAGGACCATAGCGCCCCTCATTAAAAGGGGGTTTGCATACATGCATCCCTATGCATGTAGTGTACATCCTCATGGGCTTTGGGCACAAGAATGAGCCCAATGACCTATATGGTCATCCAAATGACCCCAAGATTCTCCTAATCCCTATATAGTCTAGTCCCTAAGCATTCTTGTTCAATTCGGATCTCATCCAAATTACTTTCTCTCGGCTTGGATCCTATCCAAGACCATTTTGTTCCTTCTTCGACTCTCTGCGCGCGACCAATAGGGTTTCGATTATGTTGTCCACTTGAATCAACCCTTTGATTCAAGCAAGTCAAGAGCGGTATCCAGCAACACATCATGACCCCCAATTGACTGGAAGAGTCAAGGGTTTGACTGCGAACCTTTCATTATGCAATATATTGTGGAATGCTAGCCTTTCACTCCATACTATACCCGACTTGGTTTAGAGCATGAACTATGCATCTGCTCCCACTAGATGAACTAGCTCAAGTGTATTTATTCAAGCCCCGGTGATCCATTACACTACAGCGCTATCAAGACTCTTCTTCAAGACATAATTACTCTAAATGTAGACTTTAGTAATGATTCACAAGATGGCCTAAGGTATACCATCCTTCTATCAAGAGTGGTGAATCCTTTATTGGATACTCAATTACCTTCAAATACCTCAAGCTATACCCAATCATCATCCTACTAGTAACCTCTCTTAAGGCAACAAGGATCGAAGTTAAAGTATAGAATTGGTATCCAAGATACCATTGAACACCTCAAGTCTAAGGATACTAGCACCATTGCTATGATAAACTATCATTGATGTTTAAATAGATAATCCATATGATTGTCTCATAGCGGGTCTCCGATGAACTTAGCTACTCTTATCAAGCATCCACATGTCTACTCTAATCATCACGATGATCACAGTTTATAAGATCACCTTCTTGATCATATCAAGGAGTACAACATGTGCTAGTCTGTCCGGATCAATAATGTCCAATCTTGTTGATCCTATGACTAGGAATAGTTTAGATACTACATAATCACTGTAACATCCCAAAATATACCCTAACAGTTTTATAATATGTTTAGGGTATAAAATAAGTTAAAATTTTATTAGTTCGAGAAAAAAATGACATTTTTATGAAAAAGGGCAAAACGGTAATTTTGTCGCTTTTGTAATAGTACTAGAATGGCTCAGAAGTCTAGGAAAATTAGGATTTGACATGATCTAAACTGACTACGCCATTAAATTTGTCTCGCGAAATCTAGCTACCCTGTCGAATTTCGTTAAATTCCGAGACAGTCGAAATATTTTACGAATTTCTAGGCGACAGGTGTAGAGTGAAACTTAAAAACGGGATTTGAGAAAAATCTCGAAAAATGGTGAATATGTAAAGAATATTCAATTAGGATAAATGAAATTGAAACCGGAATGAAATAAGTTGTTTCGGGGCTGAAACGGAAAGAGATGGAAAAATGAGACATGTGGGCCGCACCTCTTTTATATATACATAATAAGGAAGGAACATATTTTTTTTTTAAAGTTGTTCGAACGTTTTTTTATTTATTTTATTTTATTTTTATTTTTATTTTTCTACCCATTTCCCCTGCTGCTTGATATACGGAACGGATGTCCAGACCAGGTGGGGCGAAGCGAAGTCAGCTCCTGCTCGACGAGGAGCTACGCATGGGAACCAAAAACCTTGGGTTTCGTAGAGTTTTCCCGATTAAAATTAGGAAAATCCTATGTTTTGAGGTTTTTCTCAAATCTCTGACTTCGGCGGGTCGGGTGGTGGACGGAAGGTCGAGGTGATCGCATACCTTATTCTGGCGTGGGTAAAATAATGGAGTTTAAGTCAAGCTTTCCGCGAGGGTAATAGTTTTAGATCTAAATCGTGAAGTGCTGCATATACGTATACAAATACGTAAATGAATATGTATGTGAATAGTAAATAGTAAATAGTAAACAGTAAATAGTTAATAGTAAATAGTAAATATTGAATAGTAAATGAATGGATATGATGAATGGTGCATGAAAGAGTGAATATATAAGTGAATGTAGTACTCAAGCAGAATATTAATATGAATAGTAAATGCGTATAAATGAATAGTACTATGAATATTATCGTATTGTTGGTATCAAATGATATGAACAAGACGAATAATATGAATATAGGAATATATGATGAAATGTGAGATTAGGAAGTATACGATTAGGCTTGATACATACTAAGAAGCATGAATGATAGAAAAATAGTTCACGTGTATGGTAAAGATTTATGAATCTGATGGAAGTGAAGTTAAAGATATGAAAAATGAAAGATACAAATATATGGTTACATGTGTAAGCGTATAATTTATAGAATAATAATAATTGTCGGGGAATATGAATATTCTTTGAATATAAATACACATGAGATTATGCCCAGGGCACATTAGGGTTAGATAGGCGTACTTTATGGGGATCTGATTCTTTGCGACATATAGTTTACATATATTGAGGCCCCGTTTGGGTCGCTGATATATATCCCGTTTGGATCATTATAGCGGCCCCGTTTTAGGTCACTCACTAGATAGTAGTCCTTTGTCTCCGTACGTGATGATACCTTCGGGTATATCTGAGATAGAGATCAACTGTCTCGACACCAGTGACCATTACCTATCAGGTACATCTGATTGTTCCCACGTGTAAGCTTCTAAGGTATATCACAGGGCAGTGTGAAGCACACCAAAATGACATGTATAGAATTTTACATGTTGTATGATATGAGAAGCATAATAGCAACGCTATGTGATGAAAGTCTATAAACAGTTATAAAGAACAAAGAGTAAATCTGAAGATGAAACGGGTATATGAAAGTACGGTATATGAAAGTATATGAACAATACATTATATGAAAGAAAAGTATATGAAACTCCAGTATATGCGAATGAAATGCGTATAATATATAACGTGATATGAAGCATACTTATTCTTATGTGATGATAATATGATTCTGAAACAGTAAAGTCTGAGGTGTGAGTATATGAAAATGGAAATTATATGAAGTCACGATTATGTGAAGTACGGTATATGAAAGTACAGTATATAAAAGTACAACATATGAAAATACGTTTATGTGAAGTACAGTATATGAGGAAGCATAGCATGACTATCACGATGATAGTATCTGATTACAAGAGCAAAAGTAAAAATACATACTACATGAAAAGTATATGAAAGGGCCAAAGAATTGTATATAGCAGGTATATGGAAAGTACAAAAATCTGATTACATGAAAAGTATATGAGCAGTACATTATATGAAGAGAAAAGTATATGAAAGCAGTATGTCTGATAAATAAAGTATCAATGATGAGGAAATGTATATAATAGATAAAGTATATGAAAGTATGTAAATCTGATATATAAGTATAGTATGTAATAAATTATATGAAAAGTACAATATCGCAGAAAGTCTGATTATATAACACGGTATATGAAAATCATAGGAAAGTATAGTATATGAGAAGTACAAGATGAAAATATAGGTATAACATATATGACCGTATAAGATGAAAAGCACAGTATATGACTATCATATGAAAAGTATAACAGGAAAACAGTATATGAAATGAACAGTACATGAATATAGGTATATGAAAATAGTACATGAACAGTACATGAATAATTATATAGAAATTTACAAAGTGTAGTACGAAAAGGATATGTGAACAAGTATAGTACGAAAATAGAAAATAAAGAAATGTATATGAAAAGTATAGTATATGAAAACACGGCTTGAAAACATATATGAAAACATATGATAGTATATGATATGATAGTAAAGTATAAAATGTATATACGGGAGATAGGAAAAGATGAGATAGAGGTGCGTATCCTGAAAAATAAAGATATGATAGCAAGAAGTAGTGGCTTTTACAAACCAATCCTGAGAAAAGTCTAAAAAAAGTATATGAAAAAGCATAAAGTATATGATATAGCCAGAATGTACAAATGTATATGAAGTATATGAATAGTGCGGGATGACGACATGAAAGTACAAGATACCAAAGCATATAATATGAGAAGTATGTGATAGTACAAGTATGAAAATGAAGAATGAAAAGAAAAGTATAGCATGGGTGTAGCCTTACATGAAAGGAGACATGATATAGGTACAGGGTAAGAAAGGATATATGTAATAGTACATAGAATGTAATAAGACATAGAACTGAAAGATGAAAAAGACTAGAACAAGTAAAAGACATATGAAAGTATAGTACATGAAAAGTACCAGATTAAAGCATACAAAAGAAATGCAGAGTATATGAAAGTATAAAAGAATGTAGATAAGAAGTGCATGACGATTATAAGATAGGTTATATGAAAGTATGAGATGTAGAAGTATATGAGTTCATACGGTATACGAACATGAAAGGAAATGAACATGAAAGTATAGGAGCTTGCAAGAACATGAAATACGAAATAATGAAATAGATCAAGTATTCGATTAAAGCTTGTGACGATCGATGTTGATGATGAATCCATGTACATATGTTTCCCTTCATGAAGCTAAAGCTTGCTTACAGGTTTCAATCTGTGTAGGTACCATGAGAAGACAGGATAGAGGGGCAAGGGACATCCCACATCGAGCCGCGAGCTATCTTAGAGATAGGTGCTCACCCTCCTTTATTCATAAATATCGATTTTTATAATGTATAGTTTTGTAATAATTGGTGTAATAGTACAAATCAAGGGACTCTGAATATATGTGTATAGATATAATGAATACCACTATGGTGGCCTGTATAATGTATATGTAAGGAGTTTTTATTAAAAATTTGTGCATATGAATGAAAGAAGCTTGGTACGGGTGTCGGCTACGAGAAAAGAAAAGGTTAAAGAGAAAGGCCTTTGGAGTCACGGCGGCGCCTGGCTCAAACTTAATCGGGTGCGGGTTAAGGGCGTCACAATCACACATAATAGGAATCTTATTATCATGATCACAATCACGATTTCCTTTATCCTATGTAATGTATCAAGGACTTCATTAATTTGATTTAAGATCAATATCAATTCATATATTAAATGAACATCAAAGAAATGAAGATGTGTTTATTATAAATAAATATAAAACGTACAATAAGTGCTAAAGGTGATGACCTTTAGAGCACTTCTCTAATAATCTCCCACTTGCTCTAAAGTCAATTGCCTTTATATCTCATACCATAGGCGAGTAAATGAGAATCAAACTTCTTTTGGGGAAGTGGCATAGTCAAAGGATCATCAATGTTCTTGCTCCGTTGGTCACTTTCTCTGGTTACATCACCACGCAATGATTTCTCTAATCGGGTGAGGTATCGTTCGATCACGATGTTTGGATCTTTGATGAGGCCAGTGGTTCCTTTGCTTCTTATGATAGCCATTGTTATCTAATACCAAGTCTTGGATTGTTGACCAATTTTCTGACACGGCTACCAAAAACTAACTAAATTCCTCGGCAACAGCGCAAAAAACTTGTAAGGACCATAATAATGTATTATATATGAAAATATGGCCAAGGGAGTGAATGTGGTAAATACTCAAAAACTGATTTGAAACAAAAGTAAGCGTACTCAAAAACTAAAATGAAAAGTATTACCAACACTCATCCCCTTTTCGCAAGTGCACGGGTCATACAAGTAATAAAGTGGACTCTAAAAGTCCAGATATCGTACCTACGAGGATTGGCGTTCTCTCTAATTAAAATTTAAGCACTCCGAGTACAAGGACTCTTCACTATCTAGGTGATCAAATATGATGAGAATTAAAATCAATTTAACTAAGTAAAAACTGATTTAAAATTAATCAACTAATTCTGAAATCTATCAAGCAAACAACTACTAAAGTCTAAAATGTATGAAGATAGGTACTAAGGGATGGTGATAATCATTTAACAATCAATTTTCATTTCCTTGAAAGCACAACATTTGTGAGTTGAATATTGGATTATCTGAAGCGATAGTATAGCTTGGATTTCTCCATACACCATACATTTCATAATTGAGATCCATGTTCCTTTCGGAGACATGAGTCCTAATCGGTTACTTGTAGAGAATATAGTCATCTTTCTAAGATGCAGGTATTTTCCTTTTAGTGCTTACCCCGAATCTTGGGGTGAAGAATTCTTGCCCACATGAAACGGGATTATCTGGCCTTCTCAATCTAGTGGTATCTCGTCCTTCAAATCCTAATAAAATTTTCTATCTCCTTGATTATATCTTTGCTAACACGAGATCAAAATCCTTTCATCAAACTAAGGAGAAACACTCTAATCCAGCTAAATTGATACATCATCCCGACTATTCTCTCCACTATTATGACCTTCAAATTAGTGATCTGTAAAGTAATCTTTCAGAGTTCATTAGTTTCATAATATTAGTCTAACATACCCCCGAGTAACTGCTCCATACTCTTAGAAATCTCCATCTCTGTGTCACTCAAAGGGCCTCCTAGAAATCAGAGCAAGATACAACCTTTTTTTGGGTACAAGCTACTAATATTAAGAATAACTCATTATATGAACAATACCAATTATATAAATTCAGTCTTCAAATCTACAAAATAACTGAGAATTTGCAAATCTGAATGTTCAACAATTAATTCCCACCCCTAGAGGGTGTTTAATGTTCCATTACTGGATTCCAATCATCACCAATCAAACAAAAAGTAAGAAAATGAAGAAAGAAATCAAGAGACAAAGGAGTGAGAAAAATCGGATTTGAGTTTCAATCTTTATGCGGACAATAATCCCGAATCTCGTGTACATCACCAAAATCTCTTCAATACAAATAAAAATCTTCTCTAAAACTACTCTAAGATCTACTAAAAATCAAAATCTACAGCAAAACTAAGAAATGAGCAATTTAGAGAGAGAAACCCCATGAGAGGTGTTCTCCCACCTCCCCGTTGCCCTAAAAACCTAAAAAATAAGTATTTATAGTCTTAGGATGAAATGGGCTTGAAAACAGTCCAACACAGCAATTTTCGAGCTTACAGATGGCCCAGCGCGTCGATATTCTGACTCGTGAAGTTTGTTGCAACATAATAATGCTGTCATGACTTTGAAGCTTTGTCAGCGACAAAATTTGCGCCAGATTTATGTCGCGAAAAGTTTACGGCTTTTTGTCAAAATCTTTGTCACGCGCAAGTAAAGGCTTTGTCATGACAAGAGTATATATGACTTTGTTCGCGACAAAGACCTGAACTCTGTCGTGACATAATAAAACTTTGTCTGACAAAGTTGCATAGTTATGTCGTGATAAAGTAAAGCTTATAATCAAACCAAAGTTCTATCTTTGTCAAAATGCTTTGCCGCTGACATGATAAAACTTTATGCGACAAAGTTTGCCTTGTGACTTTATTGCGACAAAATGAACTCTATCGCAACATAATAAAACTTTGTCGCGACAAAGTCTTTCTTTGCCTTATTTTTGGCTAAGTTGCGACATACTGAACTTTGTTGCGACCAAATTTTCTTCTGGCTTTGTTGCGACATAATAAAACTTTGTCGCGACAAAAGTTTAGAAACTCTTCGGCTCTATTGCAGCATAGTGGAATGTTAGAGCCACCAGTTTTGCTCAAATTGCTTATTTTCTTCTTGACTTGTTGGAATGCAACTTCTTCGGCTGCTTCAGTTTGGGCTTGTGAGGTGTCGTTGGAAAGATCTTTGAATGTATAATGTAACAATGAGTGGATTTCATCCAGTTGATGCTATGGATGATACAGAAAAATTCATCTTCCAAATGATGCAATGTGAGACACCCGGTTGACTCTTCTTTTGGAAATATATTGCATATTTTCTTACTAAATCACTTAGTTTCCATAAAAAATTCTACGAAACCAAGTTTAGAGGAAATGTTATGAGTTTTACATGAATATGGATATAAAATACTCAAAATAGTATGTTAAATGAACTTAAAACATAGATGAGTTTTACACTCATCATGGATCAACAATGCTAGGTACCACTCCAAGTTCTGAGATGAACTTCCTTATCCAAACTGCTTCCTTAGCTGCCTCGGAAGCCACAATGTACTATGGTTCGGTTGTAGAATTAGCAGTCGTCTCCTATTTGGAACTTTTTCAACTGACTGCTCCACCATTCAATGTGAACACATAACCGATTGAGATTTGGAGTCATCTCTATCAGATTGGAAGTTGTCATCCATATACCCCTTCACATGAAGATCGTTATCTCCATATCCATATATCAAGAATATATCCTTAGTTCTTCTCAAGTACTTAAGAATATTCTTAACAACCACCCAATGGCCCTCACCAAGGTCCGACTGGTATCTTCTCGTGACACTCAAAGCATATTATACATTAAGTCTAGTACATATCATAGAATACATAATTGATCCTATAACAGAAGCATAAGAGATCATACTCATGCATGTCCTTTCATCTTGTGTTCGAGGACATAAGGACTTCGAGAGTGTAATCCCATGGGTCATGGGAATGAACCCTCTCTTAGACTTATCCATGCTAAATCTTTTTAGCATCTTTTCTACATATGTTGACTGTGAAAAATCAAGCAGCCTTTTAGATCTATCTCTATAGATGTTAATCCCCAATATGTAGGTTGCTTCTCCAAGGTATTTCATGAAGAAATTCTTGAATAACCAAAATTTGACAAATTGTAAAATCGGGGAGCGTCATTCCTATAAGTAGTGTATGCGATACGCATACAACACAAGAATAGGGCGACCTCCCACTAACCTTCTTATACACACAAGCCTCATCCTGATTTTGTGAGAAACCAAACTCTTTGATTCTTTCATCAAATCGAATGTTTCAACTCCTAGATGCTTGCTTCAATCCATAAATGGATTTTTGAAGCTCGCATACTTTACTACCATCTTTAGAAGTAAAACCTTCTAGTTGTGTCATATACACATCCTCATATAGGTTTCCATTAAGGAAAGTCGTCTTCATATCCACTTGCCATATCTCATACCATAATGAGCAACAATGGTCGGGAGTATCCTTATGGATATAAGCATGGCTACAGGACTAAAAGTCTCGTCATAGTCAACTCCTTGTTTTTGATGATAGCCTTTAGCCACAAGCTTAACTTTGTAGGTAACAACCTTACCTTCCATGTCTATCTTCTTCTTGAAGACCCACTTGCACCCTATGGGTTTATTCAGCCAGTTAGGTCGGCAGAGATCCATACTTGGTTTTCATACATGGAATCCATTTCTGACTTCATGGCAATAAGCCATTTGTCATATTCTTAACTTTTTAAATATTCTTCATAGGTAGTAGGCTCATCATCCTATATGAGTAAAACGTCATTATGTTCACTGATGAGAAATCCATCTCTGAGCAATTATGTATCTATATTAACTTGATCAAACGTGCTCCGTAAGGATTAGGTGTATTTCATCTCATGAATGTCATTATAGAGTTAAGAGCGATTGGTTGTGTCTTCTTAAGCATCTTGAACTTCTTCAAACTCAACTTTGCTCCCACTGTCTTTTAGAAGAAACTCTTTCTTTAAGAAAACAACATGCTTTGAAACAAACACCAACTAATATCCCATTGTTTCTTTAGGATATCGTACAAATAGACACTTATCAGATTTAGCTTCTAGCTTGTCTTATAATATCTGCTTCACATAAGTTGGACAACCCTATACTTTCATGTGAGAAATATAAGGTTTCTTATTAGTCCATATCTCATATAGAGTAATATCAACTGACTTTGATGAGACTATGTTTAGGATATAAACAGCATTCTCGAGTGCATAACCCCAAAAGAACTTGGAAAGGTCTGCATTGCCCATCATTGACCTCGCCATGTCTAACAAGGTTTGGTTTCTTCTTTCAACCACACCATTGTGTTGTGGCGTGTAAGGTGGAGTCCATTGGGATTGTATCCCATGTTTTACAAGATAATCCAGAAACTCTTGGCTTAAGTATTCACCACCTCGATCAGATCTAAGTGTTTTAATACCTTTCCCAAGTTGTTTCTCCACTTCATTTTTAAATTCCTTGAACTTTTCAAAGGCTTTAGACTTGTACTTCATAAGATACAAGTACCCATAATGTGAAAAGTCATCAGTAAAGGTAATGAAGTAGATGAAACCACCACCTCGGCGTAATGTGAACATCAGACCACATACATCTGTAACATTAGGTCCTAAGGAAGGTCACTTGCACGTTCACCCTTTCCCTTAAAGAATAGCTTAGTCATCCTACCTGTAAACAAGATTCGCATGAGTCATATGATTCATAATCAAATGACCCTAAGTCTCCACTTTTGTGTAACTTAGCCATGCGTCTCTCATTTATATGGGCAAGGCGATAATGCCATAAATATGAGGGTTTCACATTATCTTGCTTTAACTATTTGTTGTCATGGACAATTAATATTGGATTAGACATATCTAGTATGAATATACCATTGCATAGTGTACCGAAAGCATAGAACACATCATTTAACATAATAGAACAACTATTGTTGCTAAATGTTAAATGAAATCCTTTCTTATTCAAACTAGAAATAGAAAAAATGTTCTTTGTTAAAGCTGTTACATAATATGATCCTCAGAAGATAAAATAAGTCAGCTAGGAAATTAATCGGAATATAGTCCCTACATTTCATGACAACTCTTGCTATTTGCCAACTCGTAAATCTGACTCTCCCTTGTTGAGTTGTCTATTGTCCCTTAATACCTACACATTAATGCATATGTGAGAAACATTATCGGTATCTAATACCCATTATTGATTATTAGAAACAATATTAACCTCAATGACAAACATACCTAAAGTAGATGGGGCATCTGATGCCTTCTTCTTCAAGGACCCCAAATAGGCTTTGCAATTTCTTCTCCAGTGACCATCTTAGCCACAATGGAAGTGTCACGCCCCCTATCCCGGTCTGACCCGATTGGCGAATCCGAACCGGTTTCGAGGTGCGAAACCATATACTGGGACTCCTTATTTTATTTTATTTTTAGTTTTCGAGGCGCACTTTATATCTATAATTTATACAAACAAGTTTGTAATAACCAACAATCATTTACATTTACAAAATAGAACTACCATAGGAATGGTATCGCTAAAATTATACACATATACTAAGTCCCATTCTATACAAATACACTTACATATACATATCTAATACAACATCGGAGATCGGAGCAGTCTTTGGTGAGCACCTATCTGAGATGGCCCTATCTGGTGGTGTGGAATGTCTATCCTCTTTATCTCCTCTTAGGTACCTACCGCAGATTGAACGCAGTGCTGGCTTTGCGCAGTGAGACATATGAAGCGATGCGATAATACTGATGTCAGATCCACTATCTTTTTACATTTACTAATACTTATGCATATAACGAAGTCTAATCTTATGTGACTTCTAACTCATATCATGATATACATGTAGATTTTATTCTGTTCAGATTCCTTATCATTATCTTGTGCATATTACTTCCCTGTGTCATGTCTTTTACAGGTTGTAACTCATATCTACTACATGTATGTCAAATCAAATCATATTCAAAGTAAACTTATACGTATACTATGACAATTCAAACAAATCAAGTCATATCAAATTCATACAGGGCTAAATCAAACTAATACCAATACATATTAGACTCTTATCATTATCACGGCCGTAGCCATTAATCAACTCCCTTTTTCCTATTACCTTTCATGATCTGGGATGCCCGTTTAAAACATTTTGTTTCGTTATATTAAATTTTCATTTCAAAAGTATCATGACCCGAATCCAGAGCTTGACCGGTTGGCGGATCAAAAGGCTGGAGCCGGTTTACTCGAAGCGTTTTCAATCCAAACATTCATTTCATTTTATTAAATTTTATTTATTTTATTAAATTTTTATTTTTCAAAAGTGTCGCTGACCGAATCCCGACGGCCGGTTGCGGCGGATCAGTGAGCCGGTTTACTCCGGCGTTTTCAATTATCTTTCAAAACATATTTGTTTATATTTATTCTATTTTGACCTCTTAGTGGCAAAACACTTCTTGGGCAATCCCGGCGACCATTTACAATTTCAAAAACACCGTAACATTCACATTCACAAAATGCATTTACAAAATGATGCCTTTTTACCATGTCAGTGTAATGTAAAAATACTTATACAAACACATTTTTCAATACCATCATTTGGCTTTTTGATTTGTGATTTCACATATGACTATAGAATTGACATTCATGACAAATTCAGTTGTTGAATCACAATGCATTTGTCATTATTAGCAATGTGATGTATTCAATATACCGTCTCACGTATGGTACATAGAACATTCACGATTCGGTTGTTGAATCACAATGCATTTGTCGTCGAGTAGCAATGTGATTTCGCATTCATTTATTACCGTCTCACATATGGCTATAGAATTACGACATTCCACGGCGATTAGGTTGTTGAATCCACATGCATTTGTCATTCGATAGCATGTGATTTCGCATTTAACAATATGATTCTTTAACTATAGAATTGACATTCATAGTGATTCGAGTTCTTCGAATCCTGTACATTTGTCGTCGATAGCAATGTGATTTCTCATTTAACAATTACGGTTGCCTTCATGACGAATTCAGTTGGTGAATCCCGTCATGTTGGTCATTCAATATCACATTTCAAATCAGTTTACTTTTATGCAGTAATTTCACTTGTAGTGCAAATACACGCACATGCATACATGAGTATGTATGACAAACAATTCGAATAACAATCATTCAAATCCATATATATATGCTTATATATATATTTCACAATTAGCATTCATAACCGATCATAATCACATTTCAATTCCAATATCACTTTCGTATTATCTTTTCAAAGATATACTCATTCATGTATTCACTCACGTATACTCATTCCTATACTCATTCATGTGTACTCATTCATATCCCCATTTACATATGCATTCATGTAAACTCATTCATACACTCATTCATGTATTCATTCATGTATACTCATTCATAACTTCATTCACGTATACTCATTCACGTATACTCCTATCATTTGTTATCATTTTCTGGTTATATGTGATGTAATCATATATCCTCAACCACATTATGTGTTCGCGACATATTGTCTTTTCATGTTCCACGTTCATGTTTCATTTCGTTTTCATTTTCATTTTCCATAATCATTTCATGTTTCATGAACACCTCATACATTTCATTTTCTACTTTTTCCCTTGTTTCATACCTGTGTATTCATATTCTTGTGAAGTATGATGTCAATGGAATCACACACTCATTCATATATTCTTATTCCTATATGAATCTACTTTGCTTAGGAAGTGGAATCGTCAATCGGATCTTCAAACTAAAGTTATGGCATTTTCATGCCAAACCAGTCGGTTGCAGTTACACTAGAACAGTTTGTATTACTAATTTTTTCCGGGGTTCTGGCTATTTGACACAAGGTCTTTGTGGCGCCATTTAAAGCTAAGGTGCTAGGGTTCTATTCCAATTGAATCACCCAGTCGAACTGAAACTCAAATACGTCGAAACAACGGGACTACTCTATGTTCAAAGCTGGAACCAGAATTTGGTTTGCACATGGTCCCACTTCGAGTGTATTTTTGGGCCACTTAGGATCATAATTTGGAGATTCCTTCTCTTTAAGTTTTGTTCTCCTTGAAGTTTATTTTAATTGACCACTTGAATCACTCAAATCGGATAAGAAATGAGTAAGTTATGGCCCCAAATACAAACTGGTCAAAACCTGAAACTCAGAACAGTTAATACCAGTGGAACTTAACTCTACGGTGAATATTAAAAATCATTGACTTGAGTTCTTTGGAGTGGGAACTTCAAGTTGTGCGGTACACAAGTCTCAATGCCCAGAATGTGTCTTTTCTCTCCTTTTTCCATATTTTTGATCCCCATTTCAACTCTATACTTCATCTACACTTCAAGACTACTTCAAATTCATCTTATAATCACTTTTCTACTCAATTTCCTCTTTCAATTACATATATTTCTTCACAAATCTTCCATGAATTTCCCCCAACACAACTCTAATATGGGTCACAACCCATATTCAAGTCAAACTCAAAGATTTGCTAGGGTTTAATCTGACCTAGCTCAATTCTCTGACATTTAACCATGAATCGAGCTAAAGGGGAGAATTCTATGATTATCTTGTACCATATGGGGTTTTATCAACCCTATTTTCAAGAATCCAAGGTTTGGATACAATTCTTTCAAAACCCTAGCTTGGGAGATAAGCTATTAACCATAACAAGCTTTAAAATTCCATACATCCATACTTGAATTCAGTTTCCATACAAAAACTAAAGTTCCATACCTTCTTGCTTGAGCTCCTCCTCTTCTCTTCTTCCTCTCTTCTCCTCCTCCTTCACGTTTTTTTCTCCTCCCCCAAATGAGACCAACTTTGGTCTTTTAAAACCCATGTTTTGCTAGACCTTGTTGGCCCTCACAAAATATTTTGGGTTAAGTTTCGTATTTGTAAAGATCCTCATCTCTTGGCTATTTGAATTTCAACTTTCCAATATTTGCTGGGCCTCTCATCAACTTCTATGACTTTTAAGCCCCCTTTTTGGATGATCTGTTTGTCTTAGTTAATGACTTTCGGGTCTCTGTTCAAGTTTGCGATATAACTCACAAAATAGTTAAATTATGTTTACTAAATACCACTAAACATGTGGCTTGACTAGAATTATATTTTGAAGTGTCTGAGAAGCCGATGCCTTTTTAGTCTTTGTCTCCTTGACCTTCTTCTTAGTTACAGCTCCCTTCACTTTCATAGGCTTTTTCTTTTTCTTCTTATTCTTAGAACCTTTCTTAGAAATAGAAGAGTCCCTGGCTTTATCACAATTTTAGCCTCCTTTTCCAAGGTGGGGCTCAAGCGTCTTAGAGATTGAGTCATGACTCGGAATTGAGAGGTTTCTTTGCTTTGCATATGATAATTAACCTGGTTGCACAAGGTATCATCCAGGCTAAACAGAATCAAGTCTATACTTAATTCATGAGTTCTTTACAAAACAGCGACCCGATCTCTCGATATAAGTATTCATCTTTGGTGCATGTTGCCTTGGAGTGCCCCCACTTGCATCATCTTGGAGCTAAAGTGGCTTTGAGATCTGAACCTTCGGATCGCATGACATCATTAGCTTCTTGGATGGATGACTATGTCATATGCTTCCATAGTTTCATGCTACATTTGAAGCTCAGTGGTCATAGATGTAAGCATGATACAACTCGCCATCTCACTATCAGGTATATGCTTCTAATACGCACTCCAATCACTATCAGATGCATAAACAGGTGGGGATTTGGGAAGTGGCCTATTGAGGACATAACTTATTTTCAACCACGAACGATTTTTCAGGTTTACGATCCAATATAAGTTGAACTGTAATTTGTTGTTATCAAAATTGATCGTATTGAGTTCACGTTTGAAGACATGATGTTGATTCTAGTAACCTGGTGCAAATAAAATATTGATGGGTGTATTTAAAATGTCTGATTATTCTGAAACACAAGTAGCGTATTATGGAGTCCACTATTTGTGCAAACTCATAGCCTCACAGCGGGCAAGAAGGGCTATATGGTTCTCCTGGTGAATTAGATATCGATCTTACCTTAACGCTTAGGTTTACCCAACAAGTCACCTCGGGTCAAAAGGTAGATCTAATACGTACCAATTGCATCTACTTGCAATTATCGAATCCAGTGCTATCAACTTAGTGATGTTTGCACTATCAGTTATCAACGACCGTGTACATCTCTTGCGACCTCTGACTTGTCTCCAAGCCCCATTTGTGTGGTTTACAACAAACCAATGAACTTCAGTTAAACCAGGCCCATTAATTCGAAAACGTCAACATAGTTTGAACATATTCATATATAGAGGGCTTGGGTTTGCAATCAAAACTCTAAAAGAACTGCAGTTTCCTAGCCATATCAATGGAAGACTTTTGGTTTAATGCAGTTTAATGAGGGATTTATTATTTAAGTCTCGTCTTTTATTAGTAAGCATGCATTTATAACCATTCATCACATGAATCATATAAAATGGTAGTTCCCTAACTATATGGCATGGTTATGGACTTTTCAAGACTAGGTCATACCTAGGACATGCATGAATTACAACCCTTTCAAAATAAATCAAATTTACAACAAGGGTCTTCTTCTTCATGTCGCCTCCTTCTACTCCTTGCTCCTTTACATCTTCAATCTATCATAATCATATGCAATCTAATTACATTCAAAAAAGAAGGCCTCAAGTTACATTTGGGGGAGATTGAGATGAGAAGATAAGACAATAGAGATAGAGGGAAAAAGATAGGGACATACATGCTCTATTTACCATTAAAAGAAAACATGCATATGCTCAATCCATAACCAACCATCATGCTTGTTCCATGCACCCTTAACATACATATAATGTATCATTATTTGATAATGGCATCCTAAGTTATAATTTTCCAAAACCAAAACACCTTGGCCCAACTCTTTATCACCAAGGCCTAATTCTTAAACCAAAATTGCTTAAGAGTATAGTACAATTCAATTGGATTTCATATGCAATTTTAAAGGAATATTTTTAATTTAAACCAATTAAATTAAAACCTTAAGTTCTAATATTAATTCATAATTAATCTGCCCTTTTATAGCATGTCAACTTCATGCCCTTTGAACATTTCAAAGTGAAAGCCTGCTATTCACTTTTCTGGACATACCAAAACGTGTGATCAATTTGTAAAATTCGAAACAATTATTTTAAAATTCATAAAATTATTCCGCAAGCTCCTATCATTTAATTAACATCCTAAAGTTTCTATGCAACTTAGTTTCAAGGGCTGGAACGAACAATTGCATGCCCAAATGATTTTTACAAAACCAGGCTAGCTGGGCGGATACAGCAACCCAACCCAGTCCATGTAGCAAACTTGTTTTAATTTTTAAAAATTCAACTTAAATCCGATTTGGATAATTCCAAAGCCAAAAATTAAATTTAGGATGTATAGATTGTATTTTCAAAAATCAAATCATGGAATTATCATCTTCAAAAATTTCAAAACTACAAAACTCCATTACTGCATCCAGAACACTAGAAAAACTGCAATTCTGGGTTTGAAGATTTTTCTAAAATTTCTAGAAATAGATCCAACCTAACCATGGCCTGAATACAAGTCTCTCATGAGTCTAAATATTATTTCCAAGATCAAATCTCGAAAATAATATGTCCAAGTATTTTTAAAAATCAAAACTTCACCACTACTGCACAACAAGGCTATTTCACAAATTTTCAGCAATCTCTCTTTCAAAATTGATTTCATGTTTGAATCTTAGGTGTAGCAAATCGTATCTTCCTTCAATAAAATTCATTGATGATGATCAAGGTGGCTCACGATGCTTGTAGGGACACTTTGGTGCATCATGCAAAACCTGGCTGAGATTACAAAAAATACAGAAAAATCCCATCCATGGACCTTCTTTAATCATCAAAGTCGAATAACCATTATACTTGGTTTTCCAAAACCGTTACCTTTAGTTTAGGCCTCCTTTGATGTAGATGATGTTTCCTTTGGAGAAAATGTACAGCAACCCTGATTCTCAATTGGCACCTCAGATGGTGTTCACACACAGGTTGGAGAAGAAAACCTCAAAGGAGATGGCTAAGGCTTGATCTATGTTGCTAGCCAAGATCAAGCCTTTAGAGAGAAGGCTAGAGGAGAGGAGAGAAAACGTTTTTCTCTCTTCTTCCAAGTGTGAAATGGAGGCTATTGTGATTAGGGTTCACATGTTTGCTTAAATATGAGCCAAACACATGGAGGAAAGGACCATAGTGCCCCTCATTAAAAGGGGGTTTCCATACATGCATCCCTATGCATGTAGTGTGCATCCTCATGGGCTTTGGAATAGGAATGTGACCTATGGTCTAATCAGACAGATTCTCTGTCTCTTCTGATCAGTCACAAGCGTTAGCAGATTAATTTGGATCTCTCATCCAAGTACTTTCTCTTGGATCCTATCGAAGACCATTTGTTCCTTTGGATGTACAGTATGTGACCCATTAGGTATCGGTTATATTTGGCCACTTGAATTAACTTTGATTCAAACAAGTCAAGAAGCGGTATCAATGACACATCATGACTCCTAATTAGTGAAAGAGTCAAGGTTTGTGTAGTACTCTTTGTATACCAATATATTATGCAATGTTATTCTTTCACTCCATACATACGACTGGTTGGGAGCATAGGTATTCACATTTCCTCCACTAGATGAACTAGCCCGAGTGTGTTATCTTGTCTCAGAAGACATTACTCACAAAGCATGCCACTGAGGGCTCCTTCTTCAGACATGATTACTACGGCCGAAGATTCTGAGTAATAGTCTCTGAAGATATTTAAGACATACTACTCTCCTTCCTGCTCCAGTGGTGAATCTTTATTGCCTACTCAATTACCCAGCTAAATACCTCAAGCTATACCCGATCATCGGCCCTACTGTAACCTCTTGAGGCAACGAGGATCGAAGTCAAAGTATAAAATCAGTATCCAAGATACCATTGAGCACCTCAAGTCTAAGGATACCCATCATTGCTATGATGGGATCATTGATGTTTGAAATAGATAATCCCATGATTATCTCTTAAGCGGTCTAGATGAACTTAGCTACTCTTAGCAAGCATCCACATGTCTACCCTAATCATCACGATGATCACAGTTTATGAGATCCTGCTTGACCATATCAAGGAGTACAACATGTGCTAGTCTGTCCGGATCAACAATGTCCAATTTTGTTGATCCTATGACTAGGGATAATTTAGATACTACATAATCACACAAAATAGGATTCTCATTATCATGATCACAATCATGATTTCCTTTATGTTATGTAATGTATCAAGGACTTCATTAATTTGATTTAAGATCACTATCAATTCATATATTAAATGAACATCAAAGAAATGAAGATGCGTTTATTATAAATAAATATAAGACGTACAATAAGTTCTAGAGATGATGGCCTTTAAAGCACTTCTCTAACAGTCCACGCTTCCATACTTGGTATTTTTCTTCATGTGACCTTGTTTGCCGCAGTGATAACAAGCGTAGTCTTTGCCTCTTGATTTCAACCTCCCTTTGGATTTGTCATTCTGAGGCCTTGACGTCTACCTTTTCATACCTCTGTTTTCTGTAACCAATGCTTGTGACTCATTGCTAGCAATTTTGCTTGTCTTATTATAAGACAACAAGGATCCTGACACCTACTCAAATTTCAAAGTGACATTTCCATCATATGAAGAAGGTAGAGATGCCAATAAGAGGATAGTCTTATCTTCGTCATCAAAAGTTACTTTAAAGCGCCTTGTTGGATTGAGAGATAAATTTATTGAACTTACTGATGTTGCCATGTGTATTTTTCGACATGTGACTATACAATTCAACTATTTAAATATAACTTGTTTGTAGGTTCTTCGCCATCATACAATTCTCTTAGTCTCCCATATCTCTTCTGCAATTATGCAGTCTTCCACATTTATGTTGTTTAGTACTTCGTCTAAAAGGTTGAGTCGTATTGCACTGGTCGTTATCTCATCCATCTCTTCCCATTTAGCTTCTTTCATGGTTTCTAGCATCTTAGACTTGCCAGATTATGCCTTGTGGACCTTATGCTGGAAAAGTAGGTCTTTTATCCCTCTCTGCCACAGGGTAAAGTTGTTGTTGCCTGAGAACTTCTCAATCTCATACTTTACTTTTTGTCATAGTTATTCCCGACTTGACTATGGGCTATCCAAGCAATAGTAATCTCCAAAAGTCTTTTACGATGTGGAAGGGTAGGTCAACAACCGCAGCTTCTAAATACTAAGACTAAAGTAGTAATCTCAAAATCTTTTACGATGTGGAAGGTCGTGTGACGTGATATAGCATACTAAGACTAAGAGAACTTAGCTCTGATACCCCTTGTTGGGGGTTAGAATGATCGGCTTCTATTGCTTTAACACTACTCTCTTTTAGTGTTTGTTGACGTTGGATGAATAGAACACGTATATGTGAACATTCACATATATATGTGAATAAATCATATCTGAGAGAAAATAATCATCTGAGAAATGAAAAACACACGGATTTTTCGTGGAAGCCTTGAGTGAAGGGAAAACCCTGAGCTACGAACAATTCTTCACTATCTCAAAGTGGTATATAATACAACAACTCCCAAGAATATACTAATCTTTGGGTATACTAAAAAAATAGAGATAACCTCACACTCCCCCCGATGTGGAAATTCCTCAATTGAGAACAACCTTCTCAATTGAGTCTCTCTCTATTTTTCTCTCACTTTCTCACCCTTTCCTCACTATTCCTCTCTTTTTCTTCTTCAATGAGAGATATGATTTCTCAAAGCCTTTGTCTTCAATTTATAGGCAAAGAAAAGGTAAGTGAGCAATACAAGTGGGATTTAATGGGAGACACAATTGGATATGAACCCTATCATCTTCTTGGCTTAAATCTCTGCTTGATATTGATGAGATATTTGCCGAAGTTCGGCGTGAAGAACACCGCCAGAAGATTATGCCCAACCCATCCATGACCTATCCAATTGACGCTTCTGCAATGGCTACCCATAAAGAGGATAATCATTAACGTCAAAAACCATGGTGCGAACATTGCAATAAGCCCAATCACACCGAAGCAACATGTTGGCGCATCCACGGTAAACCTACAGATTGGGTTCCTCGCAATCAACGGAATTGAGACACGAAAGGGAATCAAGCTATTGCAAACCCAACAAGCAGTCCTTTCACTCCTACACAGTTGGAACATCTTACCAAGTTGTTTTCATCGTTGAGCATTGGGAACCCTAGTTCCTCCAATGTTGCTCTTCAAGGTGCTGCCCTCTCTTCCCTTATTGATAGATCGCAACCTAGTGAACCATGGATTATTGCCTCTAGTGCCTCAAACCATATGACTGGTAGCCGAAATTGTTTAGTTCCTACACTCCTTCTCATGGACAGTCTATCCAAATTGCAGATGGTTCGTTTATCTCTATGGTTGGTTTGGGTTCTATCACCTTAAGTCCCAACATTACACTGTCTAGTGTTTTATATATCCCAATTTGTCATGCAACCTCCTATCAATTAGTAAAATCACTGATGACCTTAATTGCATTGTAACATTTAATTCATCGTATTGTTTGTTTCAGGATTGGGTATTAGGTCGGACGATTGGGCATGTTAAGGAGCTTTCAGGCCTCTACTATTTCAAGTGGAGCTCCTCAAGCAATGGTTATCAAGTGTCTTCCTCTTCCTCTAGACTTGATCAAGTTCTATTTCACTATAGACTTGGTCATCCTAGCTTTTCCTATTTCCAATGCATGTTTCCCTCGTTTCGACATGGTGATGTTTTTTCTTGTGAAGTTTGTCAACTTGTCAAACGTAAGTGTCTCTTTTCCTTCTCAACCATATTGCATGTCAAAACCTTTTGCACTTGTACATAGTGATGGCACTTGTACATAGTGATCTTTGGAGCCCTTATTGAGTCACAACTTTATCTAATAAAAAATGGTTCCTTTCATTTATTGATGATCGTTCCTAAGTTTGTTGGGTATATTTGTTACGTTATAAATCTGAAGTTGAAAACATATTTGTTCAATTTTATTCTATGATTGAAGCTGAGATCACCAAACAAAATCAGTTTTTCGCACGAGATATTGAAATTTGAGTACTTTGCTTCGATTTACAAGAAATTGTGTCATGGTTTGATTCATCAAAAACTTTTCCACACCACAACAAAATGGTGTATCTGAACAGAAAAATCGCCATCTTTTGGAAGTGGCTTGTTCTCTTCTATCTCAATCCAATGTTCCAAAACATTTTTGGGGCATGCCGTTCTAAGTGCATGTTATTTAATAAATTGTATGCCATCCCAAGTCTTAGAATTTCAAACTCTGTTACACTTCATTTTTCTTTTCCTAACTCCCGCTTATTTTCTAAACTTGATGTCATAATTTTTTGTTGTACCACCTTTGTCCATATCCATAAAATGCCTTTTGAGTTAGATCGCCGGGCTCCTGAAGTGCATTTTCTTAGGGTATTCTACTACACAAAAGGGATATCGCTGCTATTCAACTAAACATAAAAAATATTTTATTTCCTAGGATGTAACATTTTTGAAACCTTCTTACTTCTCGAAAAATAGTTTTGAGAGATTGTGGGTGAAACAATCTTTTGTTTCAGCGATCCGATCCTACCATTGAGGAAACTTTCCGGCCCGACCGATCGATGATTATGAAGCTCCCGGCCCATGAATCATTGATATCAACTTTATGTTCTGTGCACGCCCTAAGGAAAGGTATTAGAAGCTACACTAAACATCCTCTCTACAAGTTTCTTGGTATTCTCCACTATCAGTTGTGTCGCGGGCTTGGTGTTAATCTTTCAAGTCTTTTGAAATTCCAAAGACCATTAAAGGGATGCTCAAAAGGACCTAAAGCTGGTCCAAAGCTATTGTAAAGAGATGAAGTGCACTAGAAAAAAATGCAAGATGGGAAATTGTGACAAAGTCAAGCGGAAAAACAATAGTGGGATGCAAGTGGGTGTTTACGATCAAGTATAAAGCTGATGGCTCAATAAGTAGCTCTGAGGAGGCAAGGGTAAGCGAGGATGCACGAGAGCCTACGGTGTGGACTACCAAGAGACATTTGCTACGATGGCAAGTCATACTATAAATTATTGTTTACTTTCTCTGCCACTAATTTGGATTGGTCATTGCACGATTAGATGTGAAGAGTGCATTCCTTAATGGTGACCTTGAAGAAAGGTGTACATGGGTGCCATAGGTTTTGACCACGAAAAAAGAAAGGAAAGAGTCTAGTAGTTTGAAAGATTTACTATATAGTCTAAGCGATCCGCCCTAGAGCATAGTTTGATGGGTTTTGCAGAGGCCATTAAATGTAGCGAACAGACGAGGGATCTACGTTGTTTTCTTAAGCGCCGTGGGCGGGATTACATTGTTAATTATGTAGGTAGATGACATTATCCTCACAGGAGATGATAAAGAGGAAATTGAGAAAATAAAAGGAAATTTGAGATGAAGGATTTGGGGCAGCTAAGGTATTTTTTGGGCATGGAAGTAGAAAGAAACGACTCTGTATAGTGGTCTCACAAAGAAAATATGTCTTAGACTTAAAGAAACAGGAATGATGGGTTGTAGACCAGTGGAAACTCCTATGGATCCAAGCAACAAAACTTGAGAGAAGGAATAGGAGGATGGCAAACAGTTGACATTATTAGATATCAATGACTAAGTCGTAAGTGATTTATTATCTCATCTGATAACGAGGCGGACATTGCGTTCCATTAAGTTGTGACTGATTCTTCATTCGCAGTCTAAGGTGCACATAGCGGCGGTTCTTCAGGTGACCCTGTTTAATGGGTGAAAATTTTTACCGTTTCTCTCATTCAAAACTTTTCGAAAACGAGAAAACACGTTTGATTCTGAGAATTAGACAAAAACAAAATTTGAAAACAAAAAATGAATTCACTATTTTCAACATTTTTATATATGAATCGGAAAACTACTTTATGTTGTTTCCTTGTTTCAGTGTCGAAAACCGAGGGTTTTCAGCCACTAACATGTTTATAACTGTTTCAAAGAAAATGGGTTTACAAGCGGATTTTCTTACATTCTTTGTTTTAAATCAATTCAAGTGCGAAGCGTATTTTCTAAAATGAAAATAATCATTAGATAATTGAAAATTTTCATAATGCAGATTTTGGATGAGAGTTGAAAATTTTAAGTGAACTAAGCAGATTTCAGGCATCTCAAGGCACTTTTAGGTAGGGATTACTATTCGACAAAGATAAGTGTAAATGTGGTCCAGCGATTCGGCCCAGGCGGAATCCATGATGACGGAGGTGGCAAGGATCATTGCACTGTGCAGGGTAATTTGGTTGCATGGAAGGCAAGAAGCAGCGGTTGTTGCCTGAGAAACAAGCGGGGATGATCTCCACGACACGGCTTTGCGCCTCGAGGATGATCCATGCTTTTTCTTCTACTTTCTCTTCACTTCTCATGCTAAAAAAAATTGAAAAAGAAATGATATCGATATTTGATCAAATCAGTCCTTCACTTTGTGAATACGGGTTTTGTGTTGGAAGGTGGTGGAAGTGGAGCAGGAGAGAAGTGAAGAAAAAGGGGAAGATTTAAAAAAATAATAATAATAAATAAAAAATTGAGGTCTAATTAGACAGCGTTAGGTGAAATCAAACTGATTTCTTAAAAAAAATAAAAATTTTAGGAGTCAATCAGATAATGTGACATGTGAATTAATTTATTTGCTTGGCCGGTTATTTTTATGGAACTTATAGAATATGAGACCCCATAAATTTGAGATTATTCATAATTAAATAATAAATTAAGTCATATTTAGAAGATAATGACATAAAATTATTATTGTATCCAATTTTACTTTTCTTTAAATCATGTTTAATTATCAAGTTGAAGGTGTCTGATGAGCTTCCCTCTGGGGATGGTTAATCATTTCGATACCACTATTACTTAAAGTTGTTTTTGATTTAATGCTGAAAGCTGAATAACTTTCAGCATTAACCTATTTGTTTTTTAAAATTTTGACGACTTATTGCTGAAATTTTTAAAAAAAATTATGAATAGAAAAAGTGAGGGCTACTCCACATGGTATTTGTGAGATACCATGGCTGAAACTGATGTTAGAAGAGTTGGGCATTCAAGTTCAAACACCTATGTGCCTATATTGTGATTTCTAAGGCAATTCAATTGCTCACAATCCTATTCATCATGACCGTACAAAGCATGTAGGGGTGGATACAACTATTTTGATTGTATTCTGTTTTTGCAGAGGAATAAGAATAGTGTTTTTATTGTTTTCTCCTCATATGTGCTTTCAGTTATTGATCCATCCATAGTCAAGGTCAAGAGTTGTGAGGCCTCCTCTCAGATAACTCCATTCCTGTGAATAACAAAGCCAGAAGCAGGCTTTCAGTTAACATGCAGCTAAGAATAGAATATAATCAACTTAAAGGCTAAAGCTGCATCAATCACTCCGTGGAAATGGTGATATTGCATTCAATGATACAAAAAAAAACTCTATTCTTTGCTATTTTTATGGGGTCGAAGGAGAAGATCTCTACCAGTTGCTTGGTAGACCTTAAATCCTGGTTGCTTCTTCATCTTCCTTTGTCCTCTTCCATCTCCCTTGTATTTTAATCTTTCTTCTTCTGTTTTTAAGATAGGCACAAAAAGAAGTTAAATTATCTAAGCAATGGTGGTTGAGGTTAAAGTCCCTTGGGCATCAATTCTTGATAACTTTTTATCAGGAATCCTGTTCAACTGCAGGAGTAAAAAAATTCTGGGGTTTAGAAGGTATCCGTGCAAATTTGTTCTTAACTCCTACAAGAGTGATATAGAATTATAAAAAAATTGAAGACAATAAAATATTCTACCTGTGCCACACTCGTCCCATGGGGTGTAGAAGATCTGATTTTCTAACATCCCTTTCCACTTAATATAGAAGAGACCATTTGGATATGAAACAGGGCATCCTTCAGAGGATAAGAACATTCAGCTGTTGGCTGCTTGACCTGCACCAATCAATATCGGAAAAGCTTAAGATGGTTTTTGTAAGATCATAGCATGAATGTTGGAAGAGGAAATTTGAGATGAGCTCAAATTTAAGCTTAGGATTATCAACCTTAAAAGAATCTAGCTCTCCACAGAAGTGCAGGTCTGAAAAATGCAAATTAATTACCAAATTCAAAAGATTTGGGCCTGACAGCCAATAAAATCATTCTTTTGTGGTCGTCTACAAAAACTTGTGAGAAAATATAAATAAATAGATTGAATAGCATCCTACTCTTAACTCAGTTCAGGTTAGAGAATGCCATTTCCTATTCAAAAAGAAAAAGGGGGAAAAGGAGAAAGTAACAACAATGAACGGACAAGAGCTTCATCCATAACTCAACCTTAAAAGAAAAACTACTAAATTGTTAATGAATATCATAAGATATTCATGCAAAAGTTTTTAACTTAGTTCCTATTGATTCTAATGCTCCCCTGTGCAAATATGTTTTCTAACTTGCAACTATTTCTAATCCAAGTGGACACCAAGTGATAACTGTAGGGCGAGGAAGAGAATAAGCCAAAATTTTCTAAGGAGGTCACACCAAGTAGACTACAAGTAGTAGCAGTATATGTCAAGTAATGCTTTCAAATTTTTAGTGTTACTTCAAGAAAATGGGTAACTTCAGTCTATGGGTGATGAAAAAAAAAAATTTATTACAAAAATTTAAGCTTTTAAGAACAGATAAATAAATATAATTCATATCAAGCTTCTGGTATATTATCTCATAAGCAAGCTAATTGCGAATCATGATTTTTTTTAATTACCATAACTAAGATAAATCATGCTAAACTATCAATTTTAATATAAAAATCTCAAAGCATAAGCTAATAGACAAAAAAATATGTAACCTTGACATATAACCTTGACATATATCAATTTTAACATATGGAACCTTGATATCATTTTTTTTTCTACTAATTCTAATCCAAAAACTTAAGGATCTTTTTGGAACATTCTCAGAGAATAGGGTCCCGCATAAGAAACTTAAATTTCATATTCTATAGCTATCTTTCACACTAGTGGATTGGTTGATACTGGGGAAATTCAAGAGGCTAAAATAGTACAGAAAATTTTATACATAAGTGACAGTGGTGGATGATTAAATATGAAAGAGTGCTGAGATGGAAAAGATAATTTCCCCAAATGGAGAAGTAATGTAGAACTGAGGTGAAAGCTTATATGAAGCAGATATCCCTGTTTGACTGGCAGGCTGTATGTTTTTTTTCTATTGTTTTCTTTTAAGCTTTTTTTATCTGATTTTGAGTAGATGTATTGATTAAAACCAGTTGAAACTGTTTAAAGAAAGAATTAAAATATACGATAAAACTGTTCAAAAGTAGATTTGCTTAGAATTACGCTCCCATCAATTCTTGTAACAATGTGGCTCTGAAGGCCTATTATATGATCCCACTTGTGAGGCAAGTGGTGCAGCTAATTAAAATGTAGTGGGATCATCAAAAGTACAAGTAAAGAGGGAAAAGAGGGAGTATGATATGCCCTCATGCTTCTTCAATATTACTCATCCAAATAATAAAAAAGAGAGAACAAAAAGCCAGAAATCAGACAAAATTGCAGCAGAACCCAACACGTTCATTTAGACATTTCAACAAACGGTTTTTGGAACTTCAAAAAAACATAACCCAACATGTTAGCATCAAAACATTGAAAAACATTGGCATTCACTAACCTTAGATCAATTACGCAAGGAAATATTGTGTTCAGCGACAGACGAAGAGAAGAAACGGAAATGGTGCGATTTAGAGAAGTAAGTGGCGCTGGAAACTCTCTCCAAGGCTGACCCAGCTATCCTCCTCTACTGATGCCATTTACTAAGGTGGTCGTATATGCAACAACATATTGAAACAATATAGAAATCGGCAACCTCATTTCTCTGAGAACACACATGCACCACTTAATTTTCACAATGATTAGAAGTAAAATACCTAAAGAAATGCATAAAACATAGGCCGAGGAATGCTGGGCGTGCTTTGTACCAAAGAAACTACGATTGGATGTTAGTCTCTCTCTAAGAAAATTATGAAACGGAAACCCTAAAGAGAGACAAGTAGAGAGGGGTGAGAAACCTAGAGAAAATAGAGAGAGGAACATCTACAAATTGAAATGAGATGGGAGTGAGAAGAGCGGGAGAAATATAATGGTTCATTGGTTGCGGGCAGACCCACTTGTGACTATTGGGCCATATACATTAGTGGCCAATTATTTATGCAGCAATAGGATCACCTAGTTCTGTTTAAAATTCTATAATTAAGGGAAGCATCTATTGAATTGTATTGGCATGAATATAGATAAGACATCTTTAGTAGTGGAAATTTTTTGTCACAACTAAAAACATGTCCCTATAAGTCACTTTTCTTGTAGTGCAACGATAAGTAGTTACAACTAAGGATATACACACACACACACACACACACACACACACACACACACACACACACACACACATATAGAGGGTGGGTGGATGTGAGGGAGAACTACACAGACTTTGATGATGCTTTTTTTGAATTGTGAAACCCCAGAAAATCCAGATTTTTGAGGAAGTGTAGAACAGTAAAATTCGGTCAAAATCTGAAAATTTTTATAGATGCCAGATGTGAAATGGACTTCAGTTGGATTAGATGCTTCAGAAATCTAATACATTAGAATTTGTTAATTTTAGAGGCTGATCGAGAATTTCATGTTTTAAGGCGTAAGTAATGCAGGACACCCAGCGCATTTAGGTGGCTCAAGATGAGACACGTGTCATTTAATGAGCAGTCAATAATGACTCTCAAAGTGACTATAGGTGACATGTGGCATCATGTCATTGGAAATCGCAGTGATGGATAAGGATAGGAAATCTAAGCGCCAATGAAAGTGGACATGTGGCAGTGGGAGGACAGCTCTTGACCATCTTGGACCAAAGCAGTGGGATGGGAGAAAAGAAGAGCAGAAAGAGGAAAGAGGAGTTTTAGAGAGAGAGACTCACCTTCTCTAAATTTCAGAACGATCGGATCGGCGGGTTTTAGGCGAACAAGAGGAAGAGTTCATCCTCACGTGAGGGCTTCGCATAGAGCGGGAGTTGGGAGTTTTGACCAGCTTCAAAGGTAAAGGATTTCTCCTACTTGGTTTAATCCTTGTCTAAGGGCCATTCAAATGGCATGGGTTGTGTGAGTTCGTGAGTGGCGCGTGAGCAGATCCCAAGACTTTGAAGAGACAGTGTCTTTGGGGGCTAAACTGATATTACCGGACGATCCCAGGGATTGATTTTTGGGACTAAGTAATTGTCCTTGTGTGCCATTTATATGTTCAGGTTAAATGAATAATGATGTTGGTTGTCTTGCCACAAGAGTGTTTGGTTACATTAATTTTAGACCATGGGAAGCTTCGCCATATTGTGGTAGCTCACAATGCAGGACTTTAAATTAAGTTTTGAATTGGAAATAAGGGAATTTGATGGTGATCCTTCATGTAAATTGTATCCACATCATTGGAGACTTGAGATGTTGGGCTTTTCGATTTCTCAAATCGGGACCTCTGTGACCCCAAGTTGTAATTAGTTTTGTAGATAGTCTAGTGGAAGGGGTTGCGGATGGGTTCACTTTAGATGGGTCAAGCCGTGGATGGGTTGAATACGCCGGGATAGATACACTTAGGATGGGTTTGCCAGATGGGTTGATCAGAAGCTAGGGTCATCATGACCTCCAGCAGAGATCTTAACTTCTTCGATCCAGAACAGTTTAGGGTGTTCTTGAACTCTAGTAGGCCCAATTGAGTCAAGATTCCAACGCCTGTGGAGGAACGTGGGCATCTTTGGAAGGCGCTGGAAGGGCTCCAGAGCAGTCGGGGTGGAGTTGTCAGGAGTAAGGCTGCCTAGTCATGTGTGACCTCCTAACTTCGGAAGGTCATAGCTATTAGTCCAGAACTTCGTTTCGAGATTGTTCTTAGACTCTATGGAAAACCCATTAGTCAAGATTCCATCCATATTCTTGACGGAGGCGGTGGGTGCGGTGGCTTCGGAAAAGGGGGCTCCCAGGAAGGGTGAAGATTAAATTTTGTCAGGTGAAATTGCCCAAAGTCATGTGACCTCAACCGGAAGGTCTGTAACTTCATGATGGAACTCAGTTTGGTGTTCTTGAACTATGAAATCAATTGAGTCAAGTTTCAAATCAGCATGTACCTTTGGAAGGGTGGTAGGTGATCCATAGCCTAGACAGAAAATAATATGTTTTGAACCAGAAGTGTGCGGGTTATGGATTGTTATGGGGTGAATAGTCAGGGATATAACATGACCATTGTAAGCATGTTTGTGAAACTCTTGCTTGGGTATGTGAAACGTATGGGAGGCCATGAGAGGTATATGGTTTAGTTCAAAAACTTGGGATTGAAGGATAGGGTTTCTATATGATCGGTTTCATAGTCAGAAGCTTGTTGATTGGGGTTTGAGCGGGAAACTAAAAGTTTAAAGTTTTTAGTTGTTTGATCATTGTATGGATGATTGGAACCAAACTGGTTCATGTTTGTGAAGGGGCCGTGAGGTACCCGGTTGGATGGGTCCAAGATTGTGACCTGGTTGTGTGTTATTGCTTGTATGAATAACATGTAGTGTGAATATGACATGTTAATGTATGTTGTATGATGTATTAACATGGGTTATAAATGGATGTTAATTATATGTACCAATTATAATTATCCATGGTATGTGAATGGTTCGTGTAGTGTGCATCATACATGTAACATGAGAACTGTAATGGCATAATTACGTACATGTACTGTTTCTTGCACCTGACATGGGTGTGATGCATGGTTGGGATAGGCTCTGTGTTAGGTGTTCGATGAAGTGTCATGGGTACACGGTTATTGGATCAACACGTATGGTGTGTTGATTAGTGGGCTGGAGTTAATGGGAAAAGTCCAAATGAGTCACAGTTGAAATGAGTAAGGATAATTATGTGTAGGGTATCGGCAAGTTGGGATAGATCCCCCAAGGTGAAAGACCATCAATTATGGTGAACATAGTCCCAGCGGTGAAAGGTCGTAAAGTGTGCGGGTTTATGGAGCTCGTTGCGCGACACTTAAATCCATTACCCACAAAAGCGCGCATGGTTGCATGAAAATGTTAAAAGATTAAGAAATCTTTGGTTGTCATCGAAAATGACAATAGTTCACACTTGGCATAGGTAGGTGTGAGGAGTCAAGTGAGTGACTCGATATGGGCATGATAACATTTCATGCATGACATAGACATTCATGTAGACATTTTACTGCGATATTATTGCTGTAAGGACCATTGCAGCATGAGCACTTACGTGAGGTAACCCCATAGAGATTATCACTACTGGGCTTTGCTCACCCCGTCGTGGGATCCCCTTTTCAGGTACGTGAGAAGACGGCGCTCCTTCGAGGCCGTGAGTATGAAGAATGCCAAGTTGTTGCCTTGAGAAGCATTTTTGTAAAATATATTAGAACAATCTAGTTTTATATTGCGATGTAAGCGTAGAAGAGTTGTACATCAAACTTGTAAAATATTATAAGAAAATGGTTGTTTGTAAGAAAATATACAAAGATGGTTCTCGATACGAGACATGCAGCGTGATACTCGGCCATCCATATTCACAAGCTTCATGTTGACGTTGTCAACAGGATAGGGGCGCTACACGAATCTTGATTGAATTCAACTTTTGTCAAATCAAACCTCAAACAAGCCTAAAGTTTCGAGAACAAGCTATTTTAAAATAAATAAGGGAAAACTGTTCAAAATCCCAAATCATTACATAAAAGCAAAACCATGAATGAAGAATTAGAAATCAGAAAAAAAATGTTAACTCTAGGAGGTGTAGTCAAGCACACCCCTGCTGCAGTGTAGGAGAATGTGCAAATAAATCTTCGCAAAACTCATAACAACTGCAGCGAGAAGAAACAAAATCACATACAAATAAAATTTAAAAATTCTAATCCACAATCACATAGTTTCTTAGAAGACATTACCTGAAGAGCAATATGCAACCTCTTCCCACCTTTGTGGTAAGGAATAATAACCCGACGTTTGCCGATATATTCTTTACAAATGAGAGTTCTATTCTGAAATTTTAAAAATAAATATTTAAAAAAGAAGGTGACAACAATCAAACAAAGAGAAATAAATTTACAATATTTTAAGTATAATATGCACAAATATACCAGAGCAATGAAAATGCGCAAACATCATTCTAGTAGAGGGGTTTTCACAAACCTAGTTTCCACAGGATCAAATGCGTGAAAAATATTGAACATTTGCCGACAAGATGGCATCTCTTCACTTATATTTTCCTCTTCCCAATAATTCGACCTTGCCTGTGGCGTGAGAGAATAAATTAAAATAACTCATTAGAAATGGATTTTGGGGTTTAAACATGAGTTCAAAGATGGAAAAACTATTAGAAGGAGCAAGAAAGATTGAGCAAAATCAAAGTTTCAACCTTGTTTGCCGATGAATTTGATACAAAATCAAATAATATCTAAAAGAAGTTATATCCTTTTTTAAGATCATAATGATTGTATGGCTTTCCATGAATTAGATATAGAAATTTGTAACTATTACCAATGCCAATACGAATATTGCGGAGGGCAAGAAAGACACCAAGAGTTGATCCAACAGCAAAGAATGTGTCAACCTGACACAAAGAAATATAAGTCATAGGATGAATTAGATTGTAGACACGTTGAAAGATTCAATAAATAAGCATAATCATGGTTCACCATGAAAAAAACTAAAATATGAACCAAATTTATTAAAGAAAAATAAATTATCAATTTTTTCATCTAGGTTAAACAAACCATGTCAAAAAAAATTAACATATGGGTTTTAAAGATAAAGTTAATGAATATTGAAAAAGCTAAAGAAAATGGCCTTCTAGTTTTTCATCCATCGTAACTCTCGAAACTTGAATCAATGAGCAGGAAATGTCCAATATACTACAATAATTAAAAATAATTATTATTAGTTTTGACTTAGGATTTTTTTTTTTTTTTTTTTATTTTTTTGATGGGTAGCTATCAAAGGCTGTGGGGGTATACAAACTGCCAACAATGCAAAACAAAGATAAGGAAAGGAAAAAGGTAAAGAAACACCCACCAACCCACGACTATCCCCATCAACCCTCATTTACACCCCATCCATACTAGGAAATCCATCAAAGACTCAGATTTTTCTGTAATATGGACTTTAAACAAAGATTGCAAACTAAAAACAAAAGAGGTCTTCAATCTATGAAGTGAGCATCGCTCATCATCAAAAGCACCATTTCACGCCAAATGGACCAGAACAAGCAGAGGGGGGTTGTCATCCACGCCTTTAGCCTTTTTTTTCCCACAAAGGAACCATGCCAAGGTAAAAGAGTTCCTCTCACTGTGAGGGGGAAAACCCATTGCACCCCAACAATGGCAAGAAAGAGGTTCCATAGCACTTTGGTCATTATACAGTGCAGAGTAGATGCTCAATTGTTTCCTCCTCCTCTTCGCAAAGGAAACATCTGTTTGCTAGGGCTCTCTCCTTTCTTTTAAGCTGATCGAGAGTGAGTATCCTACCCCAAGAAGCCTCCCATAGAAAGAAACCCACCTTGGTGGGCACCCTAGAGTTCCATATGAGTTTGGAGGGAAAAAGGTGTGCTTCAATATCAAACAAGTGCTGGTAGAAAAAACTGACTGAAAAGAGCCCACCCTTAGCCTCTCTCAAAAAGATTTTGTCCTCCAAAGTATGTAACGACTTTTTGTTGTGGAGAATGAGGAAAACCTCTCCACCTCCTCTAATTCCCCCAATCATTAAACAATCTAATGAAGTGAGGAGACCACCCCCCTGCGTCCCTCAAACAGTCCCAAGCGTTAGCCATTGAGGCATCTTTGTGCACAGCCAGAGCAAAGAGAGAAGGGAACAAAGTGCACAATGCTACTTCCCCGCACCATGCATCTTTCCAAAACCGCACTCTTCTACCATTCCCAATAATAAACCCTACTCTAGGGCAAAGAATCTCCCAATCCTTTCTTTTATCTTTCCACAAACCAGTGTCGTAAGGTCCATTAGGAACACGTGTACACTAACCCCCTTCATCTTCCCCAAACTTTGTACCTATGACAAATCTCCAAAAGGACTCTATTTCGTTAGCGAATCGCCAACTCCACTTGCTTAGGAGCGCCTTATTCAGGTTGGTTAGACCCCTTATGCCTAAACCCCCTTTTTGTTTTGCCGTAAAACCACCACCGACTGGGATGGGTTTTTCTCAAGAGCACCCTTCCCACGTCCCTTTGATAATGCTCCAACCTTATCTTTACAATCCTAGGAAGACGGAACAAGGACATAAAATAAATTGGCATACTTGACAGAGTGCTCTGAATGAGGGTAGTCCTTCCTCCCTTAAAAATAAACTGACGTTTCCAAAGAGCCAACCTAACCTTTTTCGAGATCTTTCCTCTATAGGATCCCAAACTACAATGCAGTTATGGGGAGCTCCCAACTGGAGACCCAAGTAAGAGGTCGGGAGTGACCCTACCTTACAACCTAACTCAACAGCTAATGCCTCATAACCATCCACCCTCCTAACAGGGATGAACTCGCTCTTAGAAAGATTAATCCTCAACCCCGATAAAGCTTCAAACCACATCAACAACCATCTCAGATAAACAAGTTGAATCCAATCTGCCCCACAAAAAATTAAAGTATTATCGGCATACAACATATGTGTCAAAACCAGCCCCTCTTCGCCCTTTCCACTAACCTTGTAGCCCAACAAAAAATTTCCCTCCATAACTCTGTCAATAAGCTGACTTAACACTTCCATGCCAATCACAAAAAGATAAGGAGAGAGAGGATCCCCTTGTCTCAAGCCTCTGGGGCTACAGAAAAAGCCAATGGGGGGACCATTTACTAAAACTAAGAAAGTAGTTGTCGAAATACACCATTTTATCCACTGCAACCATTCGCTCCTAAAGCCCATCTTTTCCAGCACCGTAAGGGTAAAATCCCAACTTATGTGATCATAGGCTTTTGCAATATCCAGCTTGCATAATAGACCACTCTTCTTTCTTCTTAACCAGGAGTCAACCCCCTCATTAGCGATAAGAACTGCATCTAAAATTTGTCTTCCCTCCACAAAAGCATTTTGGGCAGGGGAAATAACCTTCCTGATAACCCTCTTAATCCTATTAGCCAAAACCTTAGCCAAGAGTTTGATAAGCCGCCTACTAAGCTGATGGGCCTGAAATCTTTCAAATCCTCTACATCACCCTTTTTTGGTATAAGCACCAGGAAAGTAGTGTTAAGATTCCTTACAAACTTCTTGTGCTCATAAAATTCCTTGAATAAGCCCATAACGCCATTCCTCAAAAAGTCCCAGCTGAACTGCCAAAAATCCATTCGGACTGAGGGCTTTGTCCCCATTAAAAAAGGAAAGAGCTGTAAAAACCTCCTCCTCAGTAAAAGGTCCTTCAACTTTGGTTGCATCCTCTGTTCCAATTACTGAGAGAGTCACACTAGGGAAGTTGGGGCGCCACCCACTAGGGTCTGTAAAAAGGCTTTGAAAAGCATCGACAATGCCTTTATCCATTATGTGGAAAAAGCCCGTGTTCCTATCACCTTATTTCAACCAAAGTTCCCGGGATTTTTGTCTCCAAGAAATTTCCTCCAGCAGACACCACTTTTTGAAGTCTTCTTTAGCTGCAGCTCTATCCTCAACTTCCTCCATATTTAGCACCCTGTCATTTTCTTTATCATCCCAAAAAGTCACCCTGCACAAAGCCTTAGACTTTCCGGATTCCACCTCACCGAAAACCTCCTTATTCTAGGATTTTAGCATACCCTTTAGAGCTTTAAGCTTGGCTACTAGAATGTAGCTATGAGTGCCGCAAAAACTCAGGTTTTGCCACCAACTTTTTAACAACTCTTTAAAACCTTTAGCCTTCAACCACATGTTTTCAAACCGAAAAGGAGTTTGACCAAACCTGATGCCCCCTCCATCTAGAAAAATAGGAAAATGATCTGAGACAGGTCTTGGGAGAATGCATTGAACTACCCAACTAAAACGATATTCCCAATTGGAAAAAACTAAGAATCGATCCAACCGAGACTTAGCGCAGTTGTCAAAATGGCCCCCCTATAAGGGGAGGTCCCTTAGGCCCAGGTCTTCAAAAACAGTCGAAAACCTTCTCATTGAGGAAGAGAACCGACCACCCTTACTGCACTCACTGGGAGTCCTGACAACATTAAAGTACCCTCTGACACACCAAGGGCCCCCCCACAAGCATCTAATAGCTCCCAATTCGTCCCAAAAGTCCTCCCTGACTTAAAACCAGACCATAAACCCCGAAAAAATTCCAAAGAAAGCCATCCTCAACGTTTCTGAAACGACACGAAATAGAGAACAAACCAACTTCTAAATCAATCAACTCTAAACTCCTGTTGTCCCAAAAGACCAAAATCCCCCTTGAACCTCCTTCTGCATTTATAGCCCCCGAATCTAGGAATTTGCCAACCCCAAGGCTGCGAACAATACTGATATCCATATTCTGAATTTTGGTCTCTTGAATACAAACCATATTCACCCTCTATGATTTTATAAAGGCCTTTATAACTTTCCTCTTATCTAGATTATTAGCTCCTCTAACATTCCAAGACAGAATCTTTAGCTTCATTTAAACTTCAAAAATATATTCCCCCTATTTCTTCCATCCCCTTTGCCACTACTTCTCCCGCTATAATTAACCGTACACTCCAACTTCTTCATTTATTTTTGCATCAAGTATTTTACGTCTCTTTCCTCTGTCTTTGAGTTGGTCACTTTGGATCTTTCGTAACAAATCTAAAATCTCGTCCTCATAGCCTATTGTTGAAAAGCCCAAATACTCACTGAATCTGAGTAGGGCACTATCTTCCCAAATGGAAATACACATACTGTCAACATACCAGGGATAGGCTTCCTCTTCCTGAATCCTGCCAACCCTTGGGCTCACAATCAATCCCCACTCTTCCGTCCGCAGTCACCATTTTCAATGGCCTCTGATCTTTGATAAAATCTAAGCAAGGAAGAACCCCCCATTCCAAAAGAGTTACCCGGTATAAGATCTCGGCAAAAATAGGAGGGAGGAGAAGAATAATTCTCCATATTATCAGTAGCTTGATCCTCGTACCTTTTTTCCATAGCATCTTCATCAGATACATTCGGGAAAGAAGCCCTATCTCCCAACGAATCATCAATGATAGGAATGTTGAGATCCTTGGCATTCATCCCATCATAGCTTAAACCTTCCATGGACTTAGGTCTCAGGCCACTAAAGCCCAATCCCATTTTTGGCCCACCATGTAAAACCCCGAGGAAATCCAATTCTCTCAAAAAGGGCAAAACCGTAATTTTGATAAAAATCCAAAATTTATTCTCTAGATCTCGGATGATGAAACGGGTTTCATCATTGGAATCCTCTCATGAAATCTAGCTAACACGTCGAATTTCGTCCAATTCCGAGACAGACGAAAATTACACGTTTTTCGAGGCATCGAGTATCGGGTGCTGTAAAACGAAATGTGATGTGATAAAAGTCACCTATAACATGTACTCATGTGAAATATGTTGCATGAGTAGAGAAATGATGGAAACGGACGGTCGACATTGTGCCACATGTCAAAATCCAAGCTTAGGGACATGATTGGTATTCTTTAAATTTTAAATGATAATAAGACGAAATAGCCAATAGTGGTCATCTCCTTCTTCAAAAAGAAAGGAAAAAATGTGCAGGAGGAAAAATGGGATTTATAGTAGCTTAGGTTTTCATATTTTTAGAGAGAGAGTGTACCACTTCTTTCTAAGATCCCAGGCAATCGGACTGTCGGATTTCTTTGGAGCAAGAAGGAAAGTTGCTTTACGCAGCGAGGCCTACCCGTGGGCTCCGATTTTAGGGAGTTTTGACAAACTCTGTGAGGTAGGGGTTTTATCCTACTTGAGTTACACTTTGTTTAAGTGTTTTGTGGATGAATGGTTGATTTGAGGCCGTGAGGGGTCGTTTGATCAATTCCAAAACTTGGGACCGAATTTTTGGAATTTTTGGAGCCCATTTGGACAGTCCGTGACTATGTAGGGGCTGTTTTGGGTGTTTGTTTCATAATTTATGAAATAAATTGTGTGTTGGTGCGTATAAAGCCAGAAATGGCCATAGATTTCGGGTTCATAAAGTGGAACCGATGATTGGGTGATTGGCCGTGAATAGTGTTCACAAAATAATTTTGTGAGAATATGTGTTTGGTTGAGTAATTGAAATTAAATTGCTCGTGTTTGTAAATTAGCCCATGTGAGCTAATTATTGGAATAATGGATTGTGAATTTGCATAACATGTTTGTGTGGATTAATCATGTTAGTATATATCATGTTTTATATATTAGCATGTGTTATATAATTTGTGTTGAATGGCATAATGCATTTCATATGCACCGGGGTAACCTAGAAGTTAGGTGTGTGTGCATGACATAAATTTTCTGAAAAAAATGAACATGGTTGCAAAAGGAATTTCACAGGATGATTTTCTGGAGAATGGTGTTGGGAGATGGTCCTACAATTACACGTCGGAGGAGCCCATGTATTGTTTTGGAAGGTTCTCCAACACATTCGCCTCGGAGGGTAGTCCCTTATTTTTACCCAAGCTCGGTAGTGTATTTTCGAGAACAACAAGTTTTGTTTTGAAAATGGTATTTTTCTCATACATGGCTTAGGCAAGTGTGAGGGAGTCGGTGAGGACTCGGGACATGGGTTGATCATTTAGACATTCAAGTAGGATCACGCATTTACTTGAGTGTGTGTTTACTTTGGATCATTGCATATGCACATAGGTGGGGAGTAACCCATTTAGGGTGATTCCACTATTGGGCGATAGCTCACCCTATCGAGGGAATATATTATTTCAGGTACAGGGAGCGTTTGAGGAGACGACTCATCTTAGAGGCCGATTTTGAAGAAAGTCGGGTTGTGGCTTGATGTTTTTGGGATAATATGTATTAGAATTTATAATTTTAATATGTATTTGTAGTAAGAGCAATGTATAACTCTTTAACCATGTAATATAATTGGTTGAATTGATTTGGATGAGTAGGACATGTAGGCCCAAGTGGCAAAATTGCTCATGTGTGTGTCTCGAGATACGAGACGTATAGGTTTTCCGCAGGTTGACGGGTAGTCAACGGACCCCCCGGTTTTGGGGCGTCACACACCATTTTCCACAAACTTCAACATCTTCTCAGGTCCTAGGTCTAGGCCATTGGGCTTACCATCTGCCCAAACATCAAGGTCATCAAAAGATGTTGTCCCTAATTGGACCGACATGAGAGGGTCAAAAGGGATATGCTCCTCCTTATCAACCTCAACAGGAGAAACAACCCCCACAAGGCCACCCTTATCTAGACCGGGTTCCACGATCAATCGAATTGGCCGGATGACCTAAATCACCCGCAGCCTCTCGCCCGAAAGTGCCCTCATAATCTAAGCCACGCATCACACTTCTCTTTAATCACATCTCCTGTTTTCCGGCTTCCTTCCTCGCTTGCTTCCACCGTCTTGATCCGAGGCCTAACAAACCCTGGGTGTTCCCGGGAGGCACCCTACCATAATCGCAGTGAAATAACTTCTAGATTCCTCGCTCTACTCGTAGTCTTAGGAGTGTCTCTTCCTTTGCACTTCACTAAAATTCTAGCCCACAATAGTTTAACAAGGGAGGATGTATCCTCATCCACTGCGATAAAACTGCCACATTCATTGTTGGTCTTTTTCAGTAAATTTTGATTCTATAGATGGACGGGGAGGCCCACCACCCTAACCCAAACCTCTTTGCCCTAATCCTTGCTCCGAACACAACCTAGATTCAGGTTCTATCTTTCCAAGTGCAGTAGATGACCCCATAGACTCCATCTTCCAAACTTGAGGACTCTATCTGTTTCGCTTGGGGTTTCAAATTTGTAGAGCAATAGTTTCCTGCCCAGTCTTACCATATTAAGTCACCCTTTGGGCATCCTCGAAGAGATTGCCCATTTTCTAACAGCCTCTAACTCTAGGATGGGGGACGAAGCCTCCTCCCACCAGCCCACCAAACAACACTCCATCTGTCTCCAAATTGCCCCAAAGTCCTCATCCCCACCTCATATACAAATTGCATTCCCCCACATGCTAACGAATTTGGAGTTACCACTTCCGCATAGGATTTCTTTTCCTTTTTTCCATTCATCGGATCTCCATTTCTTACCTGAAAGAGTCCTACCGAGGTCTCCCCCACAAAACCCCCAGCCTTCCTGGGCCCCTTCCTCGACAACTATGCCCGCATGCCTGAGCTTCTTCCAACCGCCTGAGCTTCTCCCGCAACCACGCCACCCACTAGTCAAATCCTTCCATTTAAGTAATTACTATTTTGAATCTCTTCTCACACAGATTCACCGAGCATAATAGATAAGTTCCTACTTTATTTGATCGTCTAGACAGGAAGAACTGTCTGCCCTCTTCCTCCCACCCAGAAGCCCAATTCCTCTCTCTCCCCGGGAACGTCACGTCCCTCCACCCTCACTAAAAGTTTTTTTTGAGGCTGAAATCCCCAAATCATACCTAAGACGTCCTTCCTTTATATCTTTTCGAGATATAACCTTTCAATTTCTTCCCATGATCTATCAACTTAGCTTCGATCGTGAACTAGGCCATGCCTCCTCTCTCGGTTCTCATCCCGAGAAGCAAGATTCACATAAAAAACAGTATTGGAGTCCTTGTACAGGGAAGACCAATAGCTAAGAAAAGTTTTCGTTGGATTACGAGCACAAAAATCTCCAGAAGTAACATATCCATGTACCAATTAAGGAAATGAGTTTAGACTTTGGAATTTAAAGGAAAAGAATTTCGATTTTTTCTTTAAACAAAAAAAAAAAATATTCGAATTTTGTAATATTGAGAAAATGAATATTCAATTTAGGAAAATTTAAAAAAAGAAAAAGAAATTGGATTTCTAAATGAAGGTGTATTTAGATTTTTGAAATTAAAAGAAATAAATTTTGAATTTATGAAATTTAGAAAATTAGATTTTAATTTGAAATATGGATGATAATATCATTTTTAAAATTAGAAAACGAATTTGAATAAATGGAAAGATAAAAAAATGATAATAGCCAAAGATTTTTTTGGAAATTGAAATTTTAAAAAAGAAACAAGAAAATTTATGTTTTAAAAAGGGTATAATCTCATTTAAAAAAAGATTAAAATAATAATCAATGTTGGAAGTTCGAATTCTTTAAAGGTGGAGAATTTTTTTCTTGTTAATCATTAATATTATATATTGGTGATGATGAATATAAACAGGAAAATATGTAAGAATTAAGATAATAATATTGCAAAAATAATTAACTCTAACGAATTACAAATTGATATGCAACGGAATATAAAAGGATTATATAGAAAAAGCATTACAAAACAAATCAAGTACTTCAAGACAAAAATTAGATGAGGGGTTAGAAGAAGTAGTAAAAGGAATCCAGAATCTTAAGGTAGGAGAAAATACTACATAAGGCTGCGCTTTCTTCGTATAACTTTTCAGGACAATCTAGGGACTATTATAGAACAAGGAGACTCTAGTCAGGACAACTTTATGGGTGTTCCTCAAACAAGCAAATAAATATGGAACAAAATTAACAGAAATAATAGACCCAGAATTAGATTATGAAAAATTTACGATAAATAGATTAGAAATTCTAGAACCAGAAAAAATATATGAAAAGAAGATTCTAGAAAGAAAAAATAAGTTTATAAGAAGTATTAGAGAAGATGAAGTACAATGCTTAGGAAATGACACTATAGTCATAGAATTATTAGGAAAACAAATTATAGATAAATTAAGAAAGGTAGGATATAGATTTTGTCACTTATGATTAATTATTATAGCTATAAAAGGATTAAGAGGAAAAGAGTGAGGAACAAAGGTATTAGTTCATATTTATTACAGTGCTTGGACAGACATAAAGAAAGCTATGATAGCAGGAACAAAAATAAACATGAATAATAATATAGGAATAGTTTATTGTATGCCAGACTTCATGATGTCTTTAAAGACCTTCAAGAAGATATTAAAATAAGAATAAAAACAATAGGATATGAAGATCAGACTAAAGGCAGTAATTTAGTAGTAAATATTGGATTTATAGGAAGATGTACAAATAATACAGATAATAAGAGTTAGTTCTATGGGCTGGGGTGAAGCACAGACGAAACATTCAGCCAGAACAGACACATAAACAATGTATAAGTATTTAGAAACCTTTTTAGGAGAAAGTACAAGAGCTCTATGGAAGCTCACAATGTAAATAAATCAATCGTGCAACTATTACTGTTGTTCAGGTATCCACAGTGATAAAAACCTGCAAGTGAAGAGAATATAAGCAAAAACATCTATAGATGGACCTAGTCAAGTGCAGTAAGTAACCAATACTAAAATAAAGAGAAGTGAGCAAGTAGGCTTTGGTGAAGCTACAAACCAAAACAGAAAATGATATTCAGCACGTAGAAAGAATCGTGACAAAAATTGATTTCAAGTCAAACTCATGCCCTTAATGTGACAGAAAGATGAGTGGTCCGTCAGGACAGCCTCCTGCACGATAGTCCCCTCACGCTGCCTTCCGACGCGCGCTCAGCCCCTAGTTTATCCTTGTCGCGCGTGCTACAGACACTCGCTATCGTGGTACGCTACAATGAAAGATCGAGTGCCTATCGCGCATGCCGTGCGTGCTGGTGCACACCGCTGCCCACCCCATTCACGACACACTCTGTCGTGTCGCGGACACAAGGCCCCAAACTGACCACGCCCGGCCGCGACACAGCTCCACCTGGCCGCGACACGTACCCAAAGAGCCTGGCCGCGGACCCAAATCACCCAAAGATGCTCAGGGAACCCCGTCACACCAGAAGACCATGTCACTACATACACCCAAGAGGCCTCGGCCCCCGCTGGGCTACTTGTCGCAGGCGCTCCGCTGCGGCACTTCCCAGCCACAGGCGCTCAAATGCGGTCGTGCACGACTGGGACTTGGTCGCGACACGTGGTCAGGAACTGGCCGACAGAGGACTCCAAATGGGCAAGAACCTCCCCGGTCCTCCCACTCCACCTTTTTTTTTTCCTTTCCAAAGCACCCTAAATTCAATATAATATAGCCCTTTTATTACAAAGACCACAGGAAGCTTGAAAAACTTGCCTAATTGTATTAAACCCCCCAAAACGAGTTTAATTACAATTCGTCTTTAATTACAATTACAGAAACTGGGTTTTCCACCCATAATTTACAAAATACAAAACAAGGCAAAATCTGGCCTTTCATTCACTACTAAGGTCTTGGATGTGTTTCATCTCGATTATCTCTCAAGGTTCGAAATATTTCCCACGACGTGGGTGAGCAATGCCTAGTAGTTGAATCTCTCCGCTAAGCGCCGCTTCCCTACCTAAATGCGCATGCATCACCCAAACATCCATTCACATTCCATACAAATGCAACTCTATATTGAATGATCTTTGTCATGCATGATGTGACTCATGCCCATAATCCAAGTCCCGATCGACTTCACACTTGAAACAATTGGTGAAAAACCGGGTCATTGGTGTTTCACCCAATGACTAACTCACTTGATCTACCCTCCAATACTATTTGAATATCATCAAATTCGTGTTTATTTATGGCCACGCTATTTTTTTGGGGTCTCACCGTAGGGACGTGTACGCCTTCCGCATTTTACTGCCTGCCACAGTGACGCTTAACCGCGAATAGATTTAGGTCTTTCACCTTGGGGGAGTGGGGGTTGGATCTGCCCCAACTTGCTAAGCCCAACACACGTGTATTTTCTTTTGCATTTTTCATTTCATACCACCGTGAGTCTCAATTTGGATGTTGTCCGTTTTGAGCTCACCACACATTCACCAAAATGGTGAATTAACCATTTCTATGCACCCACACCCGCCTCGATACAATGTGATCATGCATACGAATGCAATCATGCCATTTCATGTATAGAACATTCATGATTCATGAACAATTATATTTTTCTACAATATAATTCACATCCTTAAGCAATCCATGTCAATACATCAATTGAGCATGCATTAACAATATAATTTTCACACAGCTAGTCATGTTATTCATTTTAACAATAACACACAAGCAACACTCATGGATCAATATTAGTCCAAAATCGCCTCCCGACGCTTTCCAAAGCGCCCCGGAATTTCGTTCCGTAATTATCCGAAATGCCCCCCACATTTAGTCTCGCATCGGCCCAAAATAGTCTCAGAATCTTTGGCTTCTTGGATCGCCCTAAGACAAATTTAACGCCCGTACTGTGGATCGCCCAAAATAGTTCCAACATCAAGCATTCGTCTATTTTTCGGATCGAATGAATGGTCATTTCCAGCCCAAAATCCTAAAACCATTTGAATGGCTCTTAGACAAGGATTAAATCAAGTAGGAGAAAAAACCCTACCTCTTGGAGTTTTTCAACCTCACCTCGGCCTCATTTGAAACCTTGTCGAGGAAGAACTTTCCTTCGCTTCGACATGAACTAACATCCACCGGTCTGAAACTGGTGAGAGAAGGTGGAGCTTCTCACCTACCTTCTTCTTCTCTCTGCTTTCTCTTTCTTTTCTTTCTTTCCCCCACCAATTTCCTTCTCCACCGAATTGTTTGGTCCAAAGTCAAGTGGGATGTCCTCATTGCCATATGTCAACACACCATTGGCTCTTTTTGGATTTCCCTTATCCATTTATCCAAAACTTTGGATTCCCATCCTCTTAGGTGGTGACACATGTCCCACATGGGCCCCACTTATGCTCTTGTTTGACTTTCTCTTCATTTGACATGTGGCTTAATGTGAGCCACTCAACATGTGCCATGTGTCACTCGCCACTCTAGGTGCCTCGAAAAACATGAAATTCCAACTGTCTCAGAATTCAACGAAATTCGACGGGATAGCTAGATTTCGCGAGACAATTTCAATGGTGAAGTCTGTTTCATCATCCAAGATCTAGAAAAATTCCGGATTTTCAACCCAAATACCGCTTTTAATTCCTCATGAAAAATTGAATTTTCCTGGCTTTACACTTAAAATGTATCAAAAGATTTCAAATGCTGGTACTATGGCATAAACACGCCCCAGTCTCTAAAGTGCCTAATTCGTGGCCCCGACCTCCGGCTCCGACCCATACTCCGGCCCTTTGGACCTCGTCTATGACCAAGAAGGCACTTGTGCGCACTCGCGCTGGGCCCATCCTAGTAAGAAGGAACAAACTATGTCCTGTGGGATCTGCCCACCGGGTGCTTGAAACTCGGTATGTCCCATAACTCTGGGATCCCTACCTCTAGGGGCAATCCCGTCTCACATGTCTAGGCTACTGACAACGGTAGCATATACTCGGCCATGCCTGGCCAACACCTCTGCCCTGGCCTTTGCCCTGATAGCCACAGCCAGATCGACGTCCTCGAGATGGTCCTGCTTTCTTCCTCGAGCTCAAGAAGGCTGGTCCTCCTTCCTTCTTCTCTCACTAAGATCGCATCTCGGATGCTCCGGGCATCTTCAATCTCTCTCTCTATAGCCATAGTTGTGTTGACCATAGAGTCCATATCCTATAGGAGAAGTCCCGGCAATCTCAGGCCGGGATGGGACAACTTCATACCATCCTTCAAACTTCCTCGAATTCGTCATATTTGTGGCCATTATTAATCATCTCGAAACGCATAACTCGTGAACTTAGCCACGTGATTCGAAAGTACCGCCATGATCCTCGCTCAACCGCAGAAACTCCCAAGCCTTCGCATGTTTAGCCGATGCTAGGAAAAACTTGTCATAAAGAGTTTCCGAAATCAGCCCCATGTCATGGCCTCTCCCAACTCTCGGGAGGTTTTCACCCAATCCCACCATACACGGATTCACCCCAGCTAAAATGTCGCCAGACGGATCCGTGTCACATCAGAGGTAATCTCCATAGCCTCCAAGACTCTCTCTACCTGTCGAAACCAATGGTTAGCCACCACTCCGGTCCCTCCCTCCAACGTAGGAGGATGATGCGCTCTAAACCTCTGGAGGTCACTCGACCCTCCCTTATTGCCAGCTACACTAGTCTATGCAATGGTGGTAAATGCAGCACCCATCGCCTCCACAAATGCCTGCTTATCAAAGTCAGGCGGTGGTTGGCTACTACCCTGTGGACAACCTCTATGTACGCGCCCCCAACTTGCCATCTACACAAGTTAAGATAGCAATTTGAGATTCTCTCCTTTCATTTATCACATTAGTGGTGCATAATGCCAAACACTAATAACTAACCATTCCTACGTAATCATGCTTATTTGCTTCTCCAACCCCTAAGGTTACATTTGCTAACCCTAGTGTTCCCCAATTTCTACACATTCTGTATCATGCATATATTCACACAACCACAATACATCTCCCAGGAACATATTAGAACACAAAGCAATCAATGCAAACACAATGTCGGTTCTACACCCATGCCCACTAATCCTAGGTATTTGTATACCTAACTCTCGATACTCAGCTATAACAAGCCAATATCCGAAAATACTGGTGGATACCCCTACCCGAGCTCCTAGGTAATCGTTAACCTAAGCTCTAATACCATGCTGTGACGCCCCAACCCGAGGGTCCGGTTGAAACCTATCAACCCGCGGAATATTTATGGGTGTCGGATGATCCGATGTCCACGCTGGTCAATCCCAATCACAAGGACTCATTTATTTGTTTTTTTCTTGCAAACATACAACTTCCCATATTATTCTACAAGAGTTTGATATACAACTCTTTTACAAACCAAAATATATTAAAACAGATTGTCCCAATATATTTTACAAACATGTTGTTCACATAACCCGGCCTCCTTTCACACCGCCATGGCCTCAAAGGAGCACCGCCCTTTCGCGGTACCGAAAGAGGATTCAGCGAGGGGGTGAGCAAAGCCCAAGAGAGATATATCTCCGCGCGGCTACTCCCCCCTAAGTGCACATGCAATGCCAGCTACACAATCACACACCACGCTTGGCATGTCATGAATAAGATGCGACCAATCATGACCCAATCCCGAGTCTCACCATCACTCACGACATGGTTGGCAAAAATCACAAGGGCGTCCGTCCATGACTCCTTTTTCCAAAAACAAAATCTTTTGTTTTATGTTTTTTTATTGGCTAGTCTCCAAATATAGTGTGATGTTTCCACCGGGCATTTTTGGTCAACCCTGAGAAGTGATCAAAATAATTCCGATACGTACTTTGGCCACATTCTCCGGAGAAGTACTATGGACACTTAAAAACTACTTTTCACGTAAGTAGACAATCTCCTATATATATATATATATATATATATATATATATATATATATATATATATATATATATATATATATATATATATATATATATATATATATATATATATATAAATAGTGGATGTTTCCCAAGAATCATTTGCATTCTTGATGTACCATCGAACCCCAAACACAGGGTCGATCATTTCCATGCACTCACAACCATGTCATGCGATGCCCCGTGCATAAATGCAATGCAAGTGTTATCGCATGTCATTTCATGCTACATGTACGCTACGTGTCACATACAACATATAAAGCACACATTACATGTCAAGTGGCATGGATAAATTATGTTTAATGCATATAATTAATTTCATTTTTATCCCACATATATCACATAATTTGTCACATTAACATATTATTCACGACAAAGAATAACACACATTAGCCATTCCTAAGCCATAATTCCAAATTTATTTCGCCTTGGAAAATCTAGACTTAGTCCAAAATTTAGATTTTGTAAATATCACACGTACTTAACACACTACCCGTCACATACGCAGCCCCAAGCATTTTTATACAACCCGATTCGAAAATAGAAGCTTCAAAACCATCGTACCATTCTCAACCGCCCATGACCTGCATAACCGCTGCTTCCATGTTTTGGCTAAGAACTTCATCTTATTAAATGCTAGACTCAACGAGCTTTCCATAGAGTCCAGGAACATGCAAATCGGAGCTGACGGAGTTATGGCCATCCGTCGGGCGCCGCCATTCGCAGGTGGTGTGGAAATCGCATACCGCCGCTTTCCATTCTGGCCCGCATTTGCTCGGGCCCGGACGCCGCGGTCACTCCTCAATGGTCCGGAACTCATATACTCGGTCCATGACTGTCCTAATAAACCAAAAGCAAAGACACAATGAAATAATTTGCCCGTAAGGCGAATTGTTAGGCCCCCACATCTACTTCCAGGCATGAAATGAATCGGAGTAGGAGGAAACCTACCTTTTGGAGCTTCGGTCCAATGAATTATGTCCGTTGAAGCGTCGTCGGTCAGAGGAAAACCTGCTGGTTCTTTCCTTCTTTTTCCCCCTTCTCCTTCCTTTCCTTTCCTTTTCTTTCCTTTTTTTTCTCTTTCTTTTCTCCTCCTTTCCTCTCTTTCTCTTTTCCTTTCCTGCTTCCCCCACCTCTCCTACGAACTGCTTGTGACCTCCCCATTTATACAAAAATTTATTCTGATGCAAGTTGACACATGGCTTGCCATATGTCTTGTAAAGACAGATTGGTGGACACATGGCTTCAAGAAGTGTGTCACCACATGATTCTGCCATGTCACTGACACTTGATGCCTCGAAACATGAAATTCTGACTATCTCGGAATTCAACAAAATTTGCCTGGGCAACTAAATTTCTAGACGAACCCAACGGTGAGGTCCGTTTTGTCATCCGATATCTAGAAAACTTCCAGGTTTTCAACCTGTACATATCGACGAATCACTGTTTTGCCTTTTTTTTTTCATAAATTTTCAATTTCCTTTTTTTCCTTTGCTTTAAGCATTTAGTGGTTCTAAAAAGGGATATTTATTTAGTGCATTATTAAGAGCTTATTTTCTATGGTTTTTTTTTTTTTATCATTTTGGATAGTAATTATCCTTGGATTCGAATTCGTCAGTCTATTATTATTCCCAAGCAATGTGGAACATTTCGGGGTCTTCTTTTCGGGACATTTTTGTGGAGTTTTGATGCAGATTACAAACTTAGAAGATGCTTTGGAACAATTTGGAGGCAAGAAGCACCAAAAAGAGCAAAAAGAAAGTGACATTTTTGCAACTAGGTTGTCCAATTTATACCAAATGGGTTTGCATAAAAAAAGATGAGCTGCAACAACTATTCAAGTATTTTTGGACGTGAATCATACTTGGAAATAGCTTGGAAGCATCAAAACATTAAAGAAAGAAGTCCCGAAGTAATATGGAGCAAAAAAAAAATCACATTTTAGCCTAATTTCAAATGGGTCTATGAAATTTCCAGATTTGACAAAACGACTCCTAAAGGCATCAAAACCATGTTTTAAACATTTTTAAGTGTATTTTCATATTTGTAAACATCCAATAACTAATCTCTCTAGAGACTATAAATAGAGACTTAGATCTAAAACTAAGAGACTTTTTTATCCTTATAAACTCTCTCTTCTGTCTATTATGATTTTCCCTCACTTTCCCTCGCTAAACATGCATCAGGAGGCCAACACTACAAGCATGAGTAGCTAAGTTCATTCATCTCTACATGAGCTAGTTAGTGATTCTATGGCGAATTGACTTTTGACATTTTGCGAAAAAAGGTAATTTGGTTCAGTTTGTTGGATTTAATTGCTAAAAATTGTGAATTTTCTCTTTAACTTGTTTGGATGCTTGGTACATTGCATGCTTATATGAAACATCGAATTTTTAATGTTAGATTTTGTGTTTTCGCATAGATGACTATGTAGAGTAGGCTTCATTGAAACAATGAGGAGATGAAATAGAAATTAAAGGATTAATTGAATTACCTAATTAAGTTTACTATGTAGTGACGTCAACTTGATGGTCCTCATCACTACATCCTTACAAATAACCCACCTTTGATGGCCTGTCTACTACCCCATTAGAAACACCTTTATTTGGAAACATATTTGAAAATCATATTATATTTTTAAAAAAAATATCAATTTTTGAACATTGACTCCATAGGTGATCGATTATGTTATGATCAAGGGCACAATAATGAAATATGAAAACAAAGAAAAACACCACATTTACATGGAAACCCTGGTGTGGGAAAACCATGTGTGTATATAAAGCTTCACTCAATAGGAATTTACAAAGTACAACGGAGTAGAGAATAACTAATATGTTGATATGACGAAAATACCTGAGCAGAAAGGTCCAGTTGTGGGCTACGAAGCTAAGCCTAAAGGCCCAGCCCCTTTGCTACCACAACAATTCCTATTTTTTTCTCAACTTTTTCTTTCACAAAAGTCGCATCGCTGGCCTTCGAATCAGACATAAGCCCAAAACCAAATTCGAGTCACAAATCAACTATCTCCACCTTGACACGAATTCCCATCATAAGTAGAAAACTCCAATGAACTCCATATATCAAAACAAGATCAAAACCATACTCCTCTTCCACAACATAGCCCCATAGGGCAAAACTCAGCAACCAAGTCCCACCAAGTTTGAACAATGTACAAACTGCCATAAAGAAGTGACTAGTCATCACATCTCGCAAGATTGTCTTGGGTTCCAACCACTCACAAATAATGTCACCAAGAGCAATAATCTCATGCACAAAATGATACCTCACATCGATATGCTTCCTCCTCTCTTGAAACATCTGATCTTTGGTGAGAAATATAGCACTCTGGCTATCACAAAATAATGTACTGATCTACAACTGATCGCTTAGCTCCCCAAATTATCCCTTCAACCAAGGTCCTCTTTACAATCTTCTGTAACTGCCATGTACTCTGCCTTTGTAATTAACAAAGCTATTGTAGACTGAAGAGTTGCTTTCCAACTAATAGCATAACCTCCAATGGTGAGCAAGTATCCTGTAAGGGACCTTCTCTTATCGAGATCTCTTGCATAATCATAATCAACATACCCTGCAACTCCATCTCTAGTCCTACCAAACTGCAAACAAAACACCATCGGATCCGTAAGCATCACATGATCCACTCGAACTCTTCCAATGTTCCCGCCGTTCATTCACGTGACTGCTTATCGCATCGACTTCATAAGCCAAATCTGGACACGAACACACCATGGCATGAATCAAAGAACCCACATCACTAGACTATGGTACTCTAGACATGTAGTCAACCACCTCATTTTACTATGGACATAGGGCAAACGAAAGCCTGAAATGAGTTGCAAGTGGAGTAATAACAGGCTTTGCATTCTGCATGTTGAACCTGAGAAGCACCTTTTCAATATATCCTTTCTAACTTAAGGATATTCTTCCTACCACTTTATCCCTCATAATATCCATCTCAAGTATATTCTTAGCTACTCCCAAATCTTTCGTCTCAAACTCATTATTAATTTGCGCCTTTACAATTCTTATCTCCTCTTTACTCTTGGCTGCTATTAGCATGTCATCAACATATAAGAGAAAATACATAAATGACTCATCATTGCATCATTTGAAGTAAAAACAACTATCAAAGCTACTCCTCTTAAAATCATGAGAGATCATGAATGAGTCAAATATTTTATACCATTGTCTATGAGACTGTTTCAAACCATAAAGAAACCTCTTAAGTAGGCAAACACAGTCCTCCATACCTGATACGATAAAACCCTCTAGCTACTGCACATAGATGTCCTCCTCAAGCTCCCCATGTAAAAATTCAATCTTCACATCCAACCGCTCAAGCTCATAATCATGAATCCCAAGCAAAGCTTGAATTGAGCTATGCTTCACCACTAGAGAGAATACATCTGTGAAGTCAACACCAAGAATCTGACCATAGCCTTTATAGCAACTAGTCTTGCCTTATACCTTTCATTCTCAACACTTGGTGTGCCTTCTTTCTTCTTGAATACCCATTTGCACCGAATGGCTTTCATCCCTTTAGGTAGCCTCACCATGTCCCATATCCCATTTTTATGAAGGGACTCCATCTCTTCTTGCATTGCAACCATCCACTTTGTAAGACCCGAGAAATTCCAATTTCTGGAAAAATGGCAAAATCGTAATTTCGGTTACAAAATTTTTATTTCAGTTAAAAATCTGGAATTTATTCTCTAGATCTCGGATGACAAAATGGATTTCACCGTTGGAATCGTCTCATGAAATCTAGCTAGCACGTAAAATTTCGTCAAATTCCGAGACAGTTGAAATTTACACGTTTTGTGTGCTGCCAGAGTCGCAAAATCCATTTTCATAATGAAAGTCACATATAACACGTACTCATGTGTCATAAGTGGCACGAGTAGAGAAATGATGAAAATGGACGGCTGAGATAATGCCGAATGTCAAAACTGGGAAAAGAATGACAAAATGGTCATTTTGGAAATTGTTTAAGTCATAAGAAGACAAAATAATCAATAGTGATTGTCTTCTCAATTCAAAAGGCAAAAACATGAAATGGAAAACCAGAAAAGATACATTGAGGTGGGAAATTTCGTTTTAGAGAGAGAACCTTAAGCTTCTCTCTAGATTTGCAAGCGATCCGACCGTTGGTAGTCTTCGGGACAATAAGGAAAGCTACTCACGCGAGAGGCTCTGCCTGGTATTGAAATTTGTGGAGTTTCCTCAAACTCCGAGAGGTAGGGTTTCTCCCTACTTGGGTTTTATCTCCATCTTAAGTACTTCGTCGATGTTTGAGCCTAATGAGGCTCGTGGAGGGGCTTTTATCGTCCCAAACCTTGGGACCGAATTGATAAAATTTTTGGAACACCAAATGGAGCAGCCGTGACTACCACGGCTGATTTGGGTTGTTAAATCTTGAAATTTTGCATTAAATCATGTATTGGTTTGGATGAGATCGGGAATGGCCGTGAAATTCGGGTTCACAAAGTGAACCGACGATTGGTGATTTTTCGAGAATAGTAACCGAGGGTTTCACTATTCCCGGGAATAGTGTTCACAAAATTTATTTTTGTGAATTAATATGTTCGGTCGAGTAATTCAAGTAGAATTGCTCGTGTTTGATCATTGTCATGAGCTTAATTTTGATGTGGGATGAAATGTATACTACATAACATGATTGTGTGATTGAATTTATGTGAATATATGCATGTTTATATATTTACATGTACATGTAATTATAATGGAATTGGCATCATGCATTCCATATGCACTAGGAGCACCCTAGGATGATAGGAGTGAGTGCATGAGGTGAGTCTAGAGAAAATGGTTTGGAGGGTTGTCTAAAAATAATAATTATCAGAGGGTAGTCCACACTAAAAATATCAATCGTCGGAGACAGCCCAATTGATATACATCGGAGGGTAGTCCATAAATAATATCAATCGTCGGAGATGGTCCAATTGATATATATACATCGGAGGGTTGTCCACAAACAAACAAAATAATAATTCTCATACAAGGCTTAGGCGAAAGGGAGTGAGTCGCGAGGACTCTGCACGATGATCGCTAGACATTCATAGATCATGCATTTGCTTGAATGTGTTTATTTTAACATCGTGACCGCACTTAGGCAGAGTAGCCCACTTGTGGCGATTCCACTCATCAAGCATTAGCTCACCCTGTCGAGGGATATTATTTTACAGGTACATGGAGCGTGCGAGGGGACGGCTCGTCCTAGAGATTGAGGTCAAGAAAGCCAAGCTGTGGCTTTGATGATTTTATACATGTATTAGAATTCTCTAATTTTGATATATGTTGTATAAGAGTAAATTATTACCTCTTAGAACTATCGGACATAGTTGTATATTTTACGTATATTGTTATGAGTATCAAGATGGGCCCAAGGGCCGCTTTTATCATGATGATATATTGGACTGTTTGGGACAGGTTTATACAGGTATTGTATTTGGGTAGAGCTCCCCGTACAAAGGAGACTCTGCCCGATTTTCTGAAGTGGCGTCGGGTAACCTGACATCCACTTGTATTCCGCAGGTTGACGGGTAGTCAACGGACCCCTGGGTTTGGGGCGTTACAGCTTGGTATCAGAGCCTAGGTATACAGCTACCTAAGGCTTGAGGGGATTTGGGCTTAGGCCATAGTCGGGTAAGAACATCACCACTAGGTGTGGTTCGATGTTGAGTTTAGGTATGAGATTACCTAGGAAATCACGGGACAAAACTAGGACACGGCATGCATGTGTTTGATGTGTTTTGTGTGATTTGATAAATTTGTTGTGTGAAAAATATTCATAACATGAATGATGTGTGATCATGTATTGTATATGGTTTGTGTGCTTAGTGATTAGCACCTAGGAAAAACATGATGTGTTGGGAAATTTTTTGAAGTTTTTACAGTGTATAAAAACTGGAACAAAGAGAAGAAATGAAAATAAATTTCATAAATTTATTTGGTTTTGAGGTGAAGAAAAAAATAATTTTTAAGGTTTTACAGTGTAAAACTGAAGAAAATTGAATAAAATAAAATTTGATAAATTTATTAGAGTATTCTGGAAAATGAGAAAAAAAATAGGTATATAATTTTTTTTTAGTGTTTTCCAGTGGCTAGAAATGTGAAAAACAAAAAAATCTATATGATGAGAAGAAATATTTTTCTAAAAGTTTTACAGTGTGTAAAGTTAAAGAAAAATGAAGAAAATAAAATTTCATAAATTTATTTGGGGTGTACTGGAAAAAAAAAATGGATGAATATAATTTTTGGGACATTTTCCAATAGCCGAAATAATGAAAAAATAATGATAATAATGAATATATATATATATATATATATATATATATATATATATATATATATATATATATATATATATATATATATATTTGGGCTGTTCTTCAATTGTATTGTGAAAAAAAAATTTGTATTGCAAGGTCAGAATTGTATTGCAAGAGAGGGTGTATTTGCTTAGAGAATCAGACAGTAATACGCTATTGTATCAAGAGCTGAGGCATGTTTCAGGCATTTGTAAATCAGTAATACACAGATTGTATCGTGACTGAGGCTGCTAGGCCGTGAGGGAAGTTTGTATTGCAATACAAATCGACAAGGATATGTGTGAGCAAGAGGTGCAAATGTGGCCAAGATACGCAAGACGGCAGGCGCTGGCGCCGCACTGGGCGCCAGACACGGCGCCGGGCGCCGCGATGGATCAGCGCTGCGACGCCAGGCGCCGCGACACGACGCGGGTGGGCGCAGCGAAGCGCTGGCCGAGCAAGGCGCGGCAGTGGCGGGCGCCGCAGGGGTGCGGCGCGCTGGGCAGGCGCCGCGGAGCGCGAGGCAAAGCGCCATGAGCGAGGCGTGCGCGCTACGCACGGGCGCCGGCGCGCCGGACTAGGCGTGCCGCTGGGATGTGGGCCATGCAATTTGCACTCATCCTATTTTTCAATTCGTTGACCTGCATCGCTCGAAGTCAATTTTTGGACATTGTTCATGAACCCGGTTCATGAACACTGTTCATCACAAATTTTTTTGAAAAATTTTTTTTTTATTAAATTAAATAAAAATCAAATCAAATCAAATCAAATCAAATTAGACAAAATTTTCGAAAAATAAAATTTTAAAAAAATGAAATTTTCGAAAATAAAATTTTTGTTGAAAACAATATTTTAATGCAAATTGATTGCCTCAGACATTCTTTAAATGCAAGAACAATATACACTGACAGATGTGTATGATTAGTGTCTCTGGTTTTTATGCTCTTGTAGACATCAGACAGATTTAACCGCCATGTTAATTGTGTAGATGGCTAGTTAAGGACGAGGACGTAGAGGACGTCCACGGGGCACTGGTCAGGCACCACCGACATTTGACCAGCTGTCGGCATTTGATCAGCAGCTCACGAGGCCGGGGAGAGGTCGCAGCCGTCGCTATCACACAGCTGGTATAGCAAGTAGACAGAAAATCCTAGCACCTCCGAGGTTTAGGCATCATCCTCCGACATTCGCTGTGGAGGAGATTCGGCGGTGGCGCGCACTACTGGTCATGTAGACTGAGAAGGTGTTAGAGGCCAAGGAGATTACCTCCGACACGCCAGATTAGGCTACCGTGTTCCGGGCCTGTAGAGTGAGGCCAAGATAAGGGCGGAAAAAGGGCAAGGACCTCTGGACCTTAGAGAGCCTTTGTATGTGAGTTCTCCCCAGAGACTAGGGCGAATAGGCGATATGTCGGTTAAGTAGTCGGAGATCTCGGGACTCTACTCACAAGTGGGACCCGAGGAACATGGACATGTCGAGTTCATGTCATCCCTGTGGATGGATTGATTGATGCTTTATGTGGTCGTTATCGACAAGGAAGGAGAGAGTTACCGCTCACACGCAGACTACATCGTGGTGGTATTTGTGGGGACAAGATGATTTTGCCCCGGCATAAGATATCACGAGTCCAAGTGTCGTGGACAATGGGCGGGTCAAGCCAACAGCCTTACCTCCCAGAGACTCCAGGGCGAGACCCGACTTAGATCTACTCGAGTAGTTTGCGAGTATGGATGTTTTTCCGTATTTAGTTACCCGACTACCTCCACATAGGATGTAGACTTCTGCATTGAGTTACACCTGGTGTACATCACCCATCTCTATGACTCGCATAAGATGGCACCACTGAGTCATAGAACTCGCAGTCCAAATACATAAGCTACGGGATCAAGGGGTTCATTGTAATCGAAAGACTTCACCACAGGTGCATCCGGTTCCCATTTTATGTAAGAAGGACAAGACCCTTCGACCAGCATTGACTACAGACAGCTTGAATGTGGTTACGATCAAGAATCGTACCCATTAATGTAGGATTGATGATTTGTTTGATCACGAGAGGAGCGCTGAAGTTCACCTAAGATAGAACTTCAGACCGGTTACCATCATCAGTGGTTGGGGTGGATACGATATCCCCTAAGACATGCGAGGACGCCAAGCATGCACTTTGAGTTTACAAAGGACGCTCTTCGAAGAATGCGCGGGCATTCGCGGATCTCATGCATAGGATATTCCAACTATTAGACTACTTCTTGTCGGTCTTCGGATGACATCTCGATCTACTCCCACGTAGTGGGATAAAACGAGTATCACTTTTGGATCAAGCTTACAATTGTCGAGGAGATCATCACCGACGCCAAGTTCCATATGCGAGTTCGCCATCGAGGTGAGATTTTGGACACGTAGTCAACATCGTGTGTGTTATCGACCCGCAGAAGGCTAATGAGGCGTTGATGAGTTGGGAGAGGCCAAGTCGCCTTCGAGATACGTAGTTTCGGGATTACCGGTATTACAGAGATTCATCGAGATTTCTCCGTGGCAGCGGCAATAACCCATGACCAGTGTTGGACCCAAGAGCTGGTTTGAGTGGGATGACCGATGTGAGGAGGCATTCCAGAGCTACAGGAGACTTACTGCCTCCCATCTCGATAGTTCCCACAGAGAGCAGGTACATAAGAACAGATGCCTCGAGGGCTGACTGGGATGTGTGTTTGATGCAAATCGGAGAGGTAGTAGCCATGGTTCTCGCCACCAAGAATCACGAGCACTACCCACACACGACATGGAGTCATGGCCGTAGTCTTCGCCAAGATTTGGCGCCACTACTATACCAGGAGCCCGAGGTGTGTACTGCACTATAAAGTCCGCATATTATCGCAATGAGACCTCAATACGAGGCAACGCAGATGGATGAGTTCCTGGGAGATTATGATTCACCCTGCATTACCATCCCAGAAGGCAAATGTGGTGGCTGATGCACTTTACCGGAAGTCACGAGGAGCTACAGTATAGCTTCGGGAGTGGTGGATGGTCGAGATCAGAGATAGCTCGGGCTACGCACACGAAAGTGCACTTCCGTGGGGTACCTTGGGAGTTTAATACACCGTCTGCTGAGCAGAGCGATCGAGTCCTGGGTGGCAGGATCGAGATGGTGTCCATCAAAGACCAGCAAAGTCGCACGGTGACGAGGGCTGGAATGCCCACGTAGATGGTGTCTTCGATATAGGGACGGGTAGGTTCCCGCCTGACCGATTTGCAGAGAGAGATTCTCTATGAGGTTTCACTACTCGACCGGGTCATGATCCAGTAAGGCCCAAGATTGTCGATCTTCGTCACGCCACTATCGATGGATGAAGAGACACGTAGGGGGACTTTGTTCGACGATGTTCTCACATGTCAAGAGGATTTGCTGCTGAGCACCGGGCCGCAAGGCTACTCAACATCGAGGTGGTCGAGTGGAAGTGGGCGCCACGATGGATCGACCCACTTGCCAAGGACACAGCAGAAGCATGACGTGATATGGGTGATAGCGGATCTACCACGGCCCAAGACATTTTCTACCATAAGACCGGCCTCGAGACTGTCTGCTATACATTCAAGAGATAGTCCCACATGGAGTACCGTGCGATCCATAAGTGTCGGATAGGACCCCAGAGATGCGTTACGCACACTCTTTGAAGAGTTTCCTAAAGGCCATGGGCACACCCGCTTAACGATGAAGTATTAACGCTCCACCCTCGACAAATGGTCGGGCCGAGAGACTATACAGATATTAGAGGACATGCTACGAGCATGCGTCCCGATCATAAGGGCAACCGGGAGGGGCATTGCCCTAGTGAAATTCTCCTGGCTGCACATCAAAGTATCGTGTGAGTATACAGATGGCAATCGTATGAGGCACTGTGACGGGAGGCCATGCAGTCACCATTGCGGTCGGACCCAGCTAGCTCCATCACTGGGTCTCGATTGATTAGAGACACCCTCCAGAAGGTGAGTTGATACGACGTTTTCTCACGGCCAAAGTCGGCGTAAGAGCTATGCTGATGTGCGACGCCGACCCCTGGGATTTCGAGGTTAGATCATAGTTCAAGGTGATGCCGGGCAGGGCGGTGGGTCGTCTGCAGCGAAGCTATCGCGAGGTTTATTAGACCTTCGAGATACTGAGATGATAGGCACCGTGAGCGCACCGGGACATGCACGCCCAAAGACGTGTCCACGAGGTATTTCACGCCTCCATGTCTAAGTATACCTGCATCCAGCCATGTGGTGGATCGGGGCGTATCGAGGTTGACACCCATAGACTCAGCAGGGACCGTGTGTATTTTGGATAGCCGTGATCAGGTGTTGTGACGCAAGACCGTGAGGCTAGTGAGGGTACTATGGAGACACTATGGAGTGGAGGAGTCCACGTGGGAGCGCGAGGACACGATGCGAGCCACTTAACCCTTCTTGTTTAGGGATGAAGGTACGTGGTTTAGTCGTTTAAGATTCAAATGACTGTTTACATGCATGGTAGAGTGCACGTTGCATATGCATGTGAGTGATTGTAATTGTCCTGAATTTCGGGACGAAATTCCTTTTAAGGAGGGGAGAATATAAGACCCGAGAAATTCCAATTTCTGGAAAAATGGCAAAATCGTACTTCAAGCATAAAATTTTTATTCGCTAAAAATATGGAATTTATTCTAGATCTGACGATGAACGGATTTCACCAAGAATCGCTCACGAAATCTAGCTAGCACATAAAATTTCGTCGAATTACGAGACGTTTCACTTACACGCCGAGGTATCGCCGTGCCGTAAATGATTGATGACGAAAGTCACATATAACACGTACTCATGTGCCATAAGTGGAACGAGTAGAGAAATGATGAAAATGGACGGCCGAGATAGTGCCGAATGTCAAAACTGGGAAAAGAAGAAAACTCCTCTCTCAAATCGGTCAACTATAGAGAGATACGGTCCATCAAAGTCCTATTCATACGCTCTGCCACACCATTCTATTGTGGAGTATGACGAATTGTATGATGTTTAACAGTTCCCTCTTTCTTACGCAAAGTGTTAAACTTATCATAACAAAACTCTAACCAATTATCAGTGCGAAGACACTTCACTCGCCTCCCTGATTGCTTCTCAATCATTGTCTTCCAATCCTTGAATGTTGAAAACACATCACTCTTCTCGCTTTCAAGAAGAATACGATACCTTACATGAGAAACTACCACACTGCCAACATGTAAGTAGTACTCCCATAGATGACTTTGCGTGTCCCAAAGGTTCAATGTAGATAGTAAATGGTCTTGACTTATGAATTCTTCAAAAGAATCTAACTTGTTTCTGTTTCCTAAAAACACAATGCTCACAAAATTGTAACTTACTTGCTTTTTGTCCATCTAGAAGTCCTCTTCTACTCAACTCTGCCATACCATTTTCGCTCATGTGCCCAAGACACATGTGCCAGAGATCCATAATATCATCCTCTGACAATGAACGAGATATAACAGCAACATCTCTTGTAACAGTAGAACCCTGCATAACATATAACATGGCGGTCTTTTGATGACCCTTCACCACAAATAAAGCTCCTTTACTAATCTTCAAGACTCCACCTTCACCTGTGTACTTGTACCCTTTTGCCTCAAGAGTACTAAGGGATATCAAATTCCTTTTTAAATCAAGAACATGTCTGACGTCACTAAGAGTACGAACTACTCCATCAACCATCTTAATGCGAACTGTCTTAATACCTGCTACCTTACAAGATGCATTGTTACCCATCAAAACCACACCTTTATGCATAAGCTCATATGTAGAGAACCAGTCCCGATTAGGAGTCATGTGAAACGTACAACCAAAATCTAAAATCCAATTCTCACCAGCTCTCGATTCAGCATCTAACACAACCAAAAGTTCTCCATCAGTCTGATCTGATTCCACAACACTTGCCTCACCAAATTTCCCAGATTGCTCTACAGTTTGTTCTCGAATTTCTTCTCCTTATTCTGCAGCTTGAAACACTTCTTCTTGATGTGGCCCTTTTTCTTGAAGTAATTGCAAATTTTATTAAAATTCCTGGATTTTGACCTTTTCCTCTCGTTTCGTAATTCTTCTCAAGTACTTACCAGTACAAACAAAGCATCTCCTTGTCCTTTAGGCCCTACAACTAATTGCTTCATTTTCTCCTTAGAAAACAAAGCCTCATAGACTTCATTTAGGGTTAGGGTATCATGACTATATAAAATCATATTTCTGAAAGTTGCATACGAAATAGGAAGCAAAACACAACAAAATTAACCTTAGATCTTTTTCTTCATATTTAACCTCCAAAGTTTCCAAATCTGCAACAATTGCTTTAATGGTCGTAAGATGCTATTTTAAAGACGTATCTTCTGCCATACTGTGAGAATACAAGCGCTACTTCAAGTGAAACTTACTCGTAAGACTTTTCGTCATGCACAACTCTTCCAACTTCAGCCATAATGCAAAGAACGGCCTTCTTTAAAACGCCTCGCAAAAACCTGGGATTTAATAAAAACGGTTGTGAATATGAGATAGTGCTTTACGATCCTTACGTTGTTTCTCCTCTTTTGTCCATGCCATCTTGTCAAGCCCTTGCAACTCCTCATCCATATCCATCTGCGCGAGCACAATGCACATCTTAACTTGCCATAATGGAAAATCTGGTACTACGATCCAACAAGGGAATTTTTTATTTCATGGTTGTCATTGACAAGATCGGAAAAACCTAATGGCTATGTTACCACTTGTTATGATTAATGGCACAATAATGAAATACTAAAACAAAGAAAAACACTAGATTTACATGGAAACCCTTGAGGAAAAAAAACCACGGGTCGAGGAGAAAGCTTCACGATGAATATAAGAGAAATTACAAAGTACATCAGAATAGAGAATAAATCCTAATGTGTTGATATGACGAAAATATCTGAGCAGAAAGGTCCAGTTGTGGGCTATGGAGCTAGGCCTAACAGCCTAGCCTCCTCTGCTACCACAACATATCCCTATTTTTTTCTCAACTTCTTCTTTCAAAAAAGTAGCACCTCAAGCCTTCGGGTCAGACATAAGCCCAAAACCAAATTTTGGGTCACAAATCAATAGATTATTTCAAAAATCCATTTTTTTTTTGTAAGATTTAATGTAAATAACACTAAGGAGTCCTTCATAAAAGTATTTCTAATGAGAGAATTGATGAAAGTGTTATAGACTACAAACTTGCTTGAGAGGATTTAGAGGTATTGTAGGCATCCTAGAGTTATGTGATTTTTCTCTAATTGCTACAACACTCTAATACTCCAATCATGTATTTATATTTGAGATAGGGGATTTTTTCAGCCATGTATATTTTATTTTCTTTTTTTTTTTTTGATCAGTTATATTTTATTTTCTTATTGCTTATTCTCATTCATCACTTTTAACAAACTGGTATTAGAGCAAACTGGATTTGATCTCAACAATGGTAACAATTATGTATGATATTTGTTGTTAGACCGAAACACAAGATTTTTGTTATGGCTGGTAAAAATGAGACTGTTCTGGATCAAAAAACCATATCTCAAACTCATCTTCATCTATCAACGTGATACTAAGGAGAAACCAATTATTGCATATTCTGAGTATTCTCGATTCAAAAGGTACAAGTACACTAGGTGGAAGGTGTAGGTTTTGATGATCAACAAAGTAATCTTATTATTTTTTTATGAAAGTGGAAGAGAAGGTCTACCAAGTTATATATGTTATAGGTTCTATCACTACAAGTTCTGCAGCCGCCCACTCACCCCCTCTCCATATTAGATCATGGATATTATTATAAAAAGCAGATTTGCTGACGTGTATAATGTGTGTTGCTCCAGATCCAAATTCCTGATGTTAGGACTGTGACCTCATTCAAACTAAGTCAGCAATCATCCAACTCCCTATAGGACTTAGCAATACAGTAAAGGCACAATACCTTTACATGGTTCAAGAATTGCCTATCAGTCCATGTATTTTTATGCTCATATGTAGGGATTTGACCTCTATTCACGATTCAAGGTTTACAATTTGTCTTATGAGACTCCCTCTCTACCCACGACCCTTCTTAAAACCTAATCACTCCTAGTGGAATTCAAAATGAACTCCCTCTATTCCCCTCTCTATAGCATCGCACACCCATAACCCACAATATATCAAAATAAAATGAAGAATTTAATAGTCCCATCTTCACCAAAGGTGAAAGGCTTTAACGGTAATACCTCAATCAAGTATATGCACTCGCACTCCTTCCGCTTGTGTCCGCACTCCTCGCTTGTTCTTCAAGCTTTGTTCCTGAAATCCATGTTGAGTACCTTCCGACTCAAATATATAGCCTTGTATATTTTGTTATGGAAGACTACATAAGGTAGGATCATTATCCTAATATGACTCCAAACCTACCTTGAATTATCTGAACTTTGCTTTAAGCTATCACACAGAAATAGGAAACTTACTACTCAAGTATCCTCTTCATAATAGAATCCTTATTTAATTCCAATTATGGTTTGATAGCTTAGAAGATCCGAACTTCTTGATTTGATCTTTATCCGCTTGCCTAAAAGATCTCAGACCCATAGGTTACTTGCTCTCAAGTATCTCGCCTCCACAAATTTCTAAATTGACTTGCATCCCACGTCAATTCCAACCTTAGTCCGAACTCATTGAGTCTTGCTCATCCCTACACTATGGGACTGCCTTAGTCCAGACATCATCTTGGTTCTTCTAGGGACTTCAATCTTGATCCTTCAAATCTTTATCAATTCTAATATTTGAAGCAGCCATCTTCTTATATAATGCCAGGATCGAAATGTTTTGACAATCTCAAGCCCAACACTTGTATAACCCTATAAATGATGAAAAAATCACCCTTATAAAAAAAAAAAAAAAAAAAACATTGTTTGATGGGCTTTAGGCTTTGGGCTTTGGGCTTGGGCTTTGGGCTTTGTCAAGAGGCATGGAGACTTTCTTCAAGATCGAGTTTGTTCACTCCTTGCATTAATTGGAATGCACATCAATGTGGAGTTTATTAGAGTTTTATGACTTGAATTCTATTTGACTTGACCTAAAAGTTCTCATGATGCAACATTATATATTTTTTAGGGATTTTTTTAGTAAGGTCCCATGACCCATTATTGATATTATTAGGGTTTGAGTCTATTTAGTTTTGAAATACCAATAAATATATGGTGTACCTTTTAGGGTTTGAGTAATTTTGTGGAATTATGAGGGACTGAGTAATATTGTGGGTATTCTAGGGTTTTGTAGTTTTTCCCTAACAATCGTAATATTCCAATACTTCAATCTTGTATCTATATTTGAGATAGTGGGTTTCTCCTCCTCGAGACGTGGTTTGTCTGCTATTTCAGTGGTTTCCATGTAAATATGTGTGTTCTTGTTTTCATATTTTATCTATGGTTGCCTATTCCTATTTTTTTTGTTTTATGTATGAGATATCACCATTGAAGGTGTTTCATAAAATAACTACAATGTATAAGAAATTACTAAGAATACATTTATGAATTTAGATGGATATACATAATCCTTAACAAAATATTCATTATATAGTATGAGTTCACATAAGAAAGAATAATACTAAAATATAAGCTTTCGCACAAATTCTAATTAACACATATTTTAGATTATAAGTAGTTGACTTGTTGTAACTTATGTGATTCAATCATTGAATAGTATTAACTCAAATAAATAAGAATAGTACTAATAAAGCAAAAAAAAAGTGCACAAATTCTTAACAAAATATCCATTATGTAATAAGAGTTCACATAAGCAAGAATAATACTAAAATATAAGTTGCACAAATTACTAAATTAACACATATGTTAGATTATAAGTAGTTGATTTGTAACTTATGTGGTTCAGTCATGAAATAGTATTAGCTCAAATAAATAAGAATAGTACTAATAAAGGAAAAAAGTGCACAAATTCCCAAATTAGCATACATTTTATATTGTAAGTAGTAGACTTGTAACAAGTTACATACTTCAATCTTTAGAAAAAAAAAATACTAAAGATATCTAGAAAAAATATTTATTTAAAAAAAAAGGCAAGACATTTAATTTAGAGATACAAATATTTCTATCGAAGATGTTAATATATGCATATTCTCAAAAGAAAAAGTCAAACATACCTAATTAAAAAAACATTAAAAAAAAAAACCCTTCAAAAATGTGAGAAGATATATGCACATATAAAGAAAAGATAAGCTTAAGGTAAGAGCCACTTACATTAGACTATGTACAAAAAACATCTCTTTCTTCTTTTGTAAAAAGAAAATGAAATAGATCTTCTTTAAATTCCTTTTCCTTAAGATCTTTCCGCCACTGCCTTCGCCTTGTGTCAGCCACTGGTTAGAATCTAATTCTTCAGAATCTTCCTCTTTATAGAATCCTATTTTTCATAATCTTCTTCTGTATAGAGTCCTATTCTTCAAAATCTTCCTCATCATAATCCTGCAAACATAGTCTTATATTAAGTAAGAAAGATGAAAATTATCCAATTATTCAAAATTTTCCTCATTATAATCCTAGCATTTTGCAAATGTGGAGTCATATATTAAGTAGGAAAGATGAAAATTATAATGGTTGAAATACAAGATTAGATTACTGTGACGCCCCAAAACCCGGGGGTCCATTGACTACCCGTCAACCCACGGAATATAAGTGGATGTCGGGTTACCCGACGCCACTTCTCAGCAAAAAATCGGCGCAGCCCCTGTACGGGGAGCTCTACCCAATTCCAAAACCTGCATATCCTGTCCCAAACAATCCAATATATGCAATATATATCCAATATATCCAGTCACATGAGTAATATTGGGCCCATAACCAATACCCAATATGCATACTAACTATGATCCAACTATATATCCCATAGTTACAAGAGTACGATATTTTCACTCTTAATCAATACATATATTAAACTTAAAGAGTTCTAATACATGTAAACATCAACAAAGCCACATTCCGGCTTTCTTCTAGCGCTCAGCCTCTAGGACGAACCGTCTCCTCGCACGATCCCTGTACCAGAAAAGGTCCCACGACCCAAGGAAGCACGTCGTTAGAGAATCCGCCCTAAATGGGCTACTCACACCTAAGTAAAGGTAATGTTCCAAAGTAAACACACATTCAAGCAAATGCATGATCCTACTTGAATGTCTACATGACCAACTTAGATCCCGAGTCCTCACTGACTCTCTCTCACACTCGCCTAAGCCTCGTATGAGAATATATGTTTTATTAGTGGACAACCCTCCGATGTATATATATCAATTGGGCCGCTCCGACGATTGATATATTAATTGTTTGTGGACTACCCTCCGATGAATATCAATTGGGTCGCTCCGACGATTGATATTTTTAGTTTGTGGACTACCCTCCGATGATTAATATTTTTAGACTACCCTCCGAACCGTCTTCTCTAGACTTACACCATGCACTAACTCCTATAGTCCTAGGATGTTCCAGTGCATATGGAATGCATGTATGCCAGTTCCAATAAAGTCTAATCCACATGTAATTATATAAACATGCATATATTCACAAAGCATTCAATTCACACAATCATGTCATGTAAATTTCCAAATTTCCACATCAAAATTAGCTCCCTTGGGCTAATGATCACATACGAAATTTAATTTAAATCACTGACCAAACACATATTTTCTACAAAAATATATTTTTAGGAACACGTTTTCGTGAATAAAGTGAAACCTCGGTTACTATTCCGTAAATCACAACTCAATCCGCTCACTTAGTGAACCCTGAAACCACGGCCATTCCCTACCTATCAGATACCAAGCAAACATCCAATACACAAATCAACACAAACCACACCCAAACAGCCCATACCCACTGAATTTTCTAGACTGTCACGGATGGTGAGAAAATCTCAAAGAGTTTCTAACAATTCGGTCCCAAGTTTTGGGACCGATCAAACGGCCCCTCACGGCCTCATTCAACCGAAACATTAGTAAAACACTTAAAATGGGAGTAAAACTCAAGTAGGGAGAAAATCCTACCTCAAGGAGTTTGAAGAAACTCCCGATCCCGGAGTCCCCGCGTAGAACGTTTTTCCTTCTCGCTCCGAAGACCGCCGACGGTCGGATCTTCCGATATTCTAGAGAGAAGCACCCTCTCTCTCTAAAAAGCTCTCAAACGAAGCTACTGCATCTCATCTTTTGTTCCTCACGTTTTTGCCTTGGTTCATTTAAGGAGAAGAAGCACTATTTGCTAATTTGGCTTTTTCCTCATTTAACTATTCCAAAAATGACCTTTATGTCCCTCTTTTACCAGATTTGATATTCTAAGACTAACTCGCCGGGTCCATTTTCATTTCTACTCATACCACTTATGGCACATGAGTACGTGTTATATGTGACTTTCGTGGCATCGAAAATCGTTTTACGGCACCCGAAACGCGATGCCTCGAAAAATGTGCCGACTCCAACTATCTCGGAAAATTACGAAATTTTACGTGCTAACTAGATTTCGTGAGATGATTCCAACGGTACAATCCGTTTTTTCATCCGACATCTAGAGAATTAATTACAGATTTTTAACAGAAATTACAATTTTGTAATCAAAATTACGATTTTGCCCTTATTCCAGAAATTGGAATTTCTCGGGTCTTACAATTACTACTTCAAATTATTCTTGTATTATATAAAGTGATCAAATTACTACTTTTTTTCCAAAAGAAAAAAAAATGTGTACCTAAATCAGTAAATAAGATCATATTTCTTTCTCTAAGTATTCTACTAAATTGATGTGCTAACTTTTTGCTTCTGACATAATGCTAGATTCTCTCGTTGTAGCTGTGCAAATAAATTGATTGAAAATGTATTTGGCATGCACTTTTTACTTCTTTAAGTCACAAAGGAGATTCATGACCTTTTCCAATTTCCTTTTCCTATTATCTTTCTACCTGATAGTGAAACATTGAAAAAATTCAATTTTTGAATTTTTCTAAAATGGCAAATCGTAAATTGTCACACAAAGATATGTTGTGAAACCTAAAATTTTCTAGATCTCGGATGACGAAACGTACCTCATCGTTGGATTAGTCTCGCGAAACCTAGTTACCTAGACGATTTTCATTGAATTCCAAGACAGTCGAGTTTTCACGATTTTCGAGGCATCGGATGCTTTGTGAACCCTAAAAACGGGACTTTTGAGAAAAATCTCGAAAGTGTAAAATAAATTAATTAAATTTCATTTAAAATGATTTGAACTTAAACCGGGATGAAATAAATTGTCAAGTAAAAAGGAATCAATGAGTTCGGGACATGTGGCGCTATATGAGCCAAGTGTTTAAAATTTGGAAAAGGGGGTTAAAAATCATTTTGGGGTAGAAATATCACATTTCTGTTGTCTGGTCGTGACAGAGAGAGGGAGAGAAAAAGAAAAAGAAAAATCCAAACTTCTTTCTTCGATCCACGGAGTTCCGTCGGTCGGAATTCATCGGCCAAGAACGAAAGTTCATCTACTCGACGAAGGCTACTCGTGGGTATTGAAAATGCGGGATTTCATCGAGAATCCAAGCAAGGAGTTCAGGAAATCAAAGGTTTCGGGTCTAGGAAGTGTCGTAGGGCTTCTTCTACACTTCAAGAGGTAGGGATTCTTCCTACTTTGGTTCATTTTCCACCCTAAGGGATGTTTGGTTGTGTTTTCTGCCCTAAGAGGCTATTTGGCTGTGTTTTTTACCCTAAGGGGCTATTTGGCCGAATTTTCAGACTGTGGGAATGTCAGCCTGCTTGATCCTCTACACATTATCGGATTTGGGACTAGTTTTCAGTTGGAAAACGGAGGGAATTTGGACTTGGATTCTTCATAGAAATTGTAGCTGCATTAGAGAACTTAATGTTAGGCTTTTGAATCACCTAAATTGAACCACTACAGTTCAAGTTATGGTCCATTTCATTCCCGAGACAGCCACAGCCCTATTTTGACCCTACACATTGTCCATAATTTGGGATTGGTTTTCGGTTGGGAAACAGAGGAAATTTGTACTCGTGTTCTTCATGGAAGTTGTAGCTACATCAGTGAACTTGATGTTAGGATTTTGAATCACCCAAATTGGACCTCTACATCTCAAGTTATGGTCAATTTCATTCCCGGGATTGCTAAGGCTTAGGTCATATTCACAGGTTCAGATTTTGGGACTGATTAGACCGATTCAGGACTGATTTGGGACCGTCCCATGGCCAGCTTGGTGGTCAGATTCTGGGTTGTTTATGGCCTATTTTGAAACTGTTTTGTGGCCGGTGTTGTGGCCTATGTGTAACCAGTCTTGTGGACTATTTAGGGGCGAATTTCAGGACTAATTAGGATTGAATTCAATGCTACTATGGGACTGAATTTGGGACTGTCTGCATGTTTTGTTTAGGGCATGATTGAGGCTTATGGATGGCTGGTTTGGCAACCTATTCATGGATTGTCTTAGGGCCGTTTTGTGGACATAGTAAATGTCACCCTTAGGCTCAAGGATCAAGGGTGTTGTTGCTTGGTTTTGAATAACATGCTCGTGGTACAGCGATAAGATGTCGATAAAATGTGTGTATAAATATATTGACATAGAAAGTGTGATTGTATGGAAATTATATGCAATTAAGATAATTGTTCATGACACATGATGAATTGTGTGGTTTGAGTTGTCCGTGTAGCATTCATTATACATGTGGCATGATATAACATGCAATGGCACATTAGATTGCATATGCACGGAGACATCGCATTGAATTGGTGAGTTTATAGTTAAAAAACTAACATTGTATTTGGTAATGATTTATATCAGTTATGAATAAACCATTAGATTGACGCTAGTTAATAAAGAAAATTATTAGTAATGAAATATGAGATGATACCCCTCACTGAAGACTTGTTAATGTTAATATAATTCCACAGAGTTCAGTGTTGAAGGGCTATAGTCACATAACTCTAAAATTTAACTGTAAAAAGATATACATTTTTGTATAATAATTGAGTAACATCAAAAGTGAGTTGAAAACAATGGGAATGTTGTAAATGACTATTTGATGAACTGATAATATGATTTATCACATGGTTGGCATCAGGTATATTTCAGAGACCAAAGTATGGCATATAATGATTGAAATCTGATCTATTTGTTGCACGACATGCAGATCACAGTAGAATTTATACATATTTGAATGTGAACTCCTGAATCCAAATTTTCTTTAAAGTATAAACTGTAATTTTTAGAAAACCGAAAATTTTCTAGATCTCATATGACGAAGCAGACTTCACCGTTGTAATCGTCTTACGAAATCTAGCTATCACGTCGATGAAGGACCCGAGACGCCTAATTTCATGTTTTTCGAGGCACCGGAGCGCCATGACACTCGCACATCAGGAGGGATCAAGAGGTTCGAGTCAAACATGAGCCTGTAAATGAATCTATGAGAGACACGTGGGCAACATGTGAGTGGAGTGAAAATCCATGGTGGATGGATAAGGGGATGGGCGTGTAATCTGCTGAGCTAATAGAGCTCGACACTGGGCAAGAAAGGACAAGTCTTTCGACTGCTCCACTCCAACCGGTTTGGAAGGGAGAAAGAGAGAAAGAGAGAGAAAGAGAGAGGAAGAAAGAGCTTTTAGAGAGAGAAGCTCTAACTTCTCTTTAGATTTTTCGGTGATCGGTCCGTCGGATTCCGGCGAGACAAGAGGCAAAGTTGATCCCCATTGCAAGAGCTACGCGTGGGTACCAGTATTGTGGAGTTTCAACAAACTCCGAGAGGTGGGGTTTTCTTCTACTTGGATATTCTTTATCTAAAAGGCCATAAAAATGGTTTTGGAGTTGTGAGGCCGAAATGGCTATGTATCTGGCCCCAAAGAAATGGGACCAAAGAGCGATGAAGTGGATCTGTCCATGGACAAATCTACCTACGATTTTGGGTTGTTAAGACAATTGAACTGATTTTATTCGACCGAGAGTGTCCATGAGGAAATTGCTTGAATATATCGCTGTATGAACATGTGTGATTAGTTATTTGTGTGTCATTGTTTGGCAAATGAATGACACATAGTTGTACATGGCTGAGGCCATCACATGCCTCGCCGAGCTGGGCCGTGATTTGAAATGTGTCACCACTAGGCCCAAGGAATTATGTGTATCATTACCTGGGTGGTAGTGACTTGTGATGTCCATGTATGCTTGAATTAATATGTGGCATGAGTGATAGGTTAATGCATGCTAAATTGATGTGTTAACATGAGTAGTTGAATTATATGGAATATAATTGTAAGAACGAAGATATGAATCGCATCATCAGATTCATGTGCACGTGTACATCACGTCGAGTCGGGTGTGGGTGCATGGAATGGTTGTTCAACATATCGTGGTGATTGTGTGATGAGCTTGTGTTTCGAACAACATCCAATAAACGACTCATGGTTTAAGTCATAAATGGAATAATAATTAATGTGTGTGGGGCTAAGCAAGAAGGGGGCCGTTAATCCCCTCAGGTGAAAAGCCTGGAATTCGGGTGTGGGAGACCCGTGGTGATATCCGAAAGGTCCTGTATGGGTGTGAGAGACCCGCGGTGCTATACAAGAAGTTTTGTGGGGATGTAAGAGACCCGCGGTGTAAGCCTGAAAAGTTCTATTGCCCAAAAGAAAACACACAGTCATGTTTAACACTTAGACCTAGAGTTGAGTGATAAGAGTCGGGATTGACTCAGGATTGGTTACCCATTGGCAAATTGCACTGGTGTCAGGAGCCGACAAAGGCTCTAAGATATGGGGTGCTCATTGGTATCAATTAATGACGACACACTTGGCATAGGCACGTGTGAGGGAGTCGGTGAGTGACTCGGGGTATGGGCATGGAAACATTTCATGCATGATATAAATCATTCCATGTGTGTTGCAAATTATATGGAATGTGGATGATTGTGGTGTGTCATTGCATGCGCATTTTAGGAGGGGCGTAGCCCTTGTAAGAGAATTCAACTACTGGGCATTGATTAGTGCCCAAAAAGTGCAATTTTGAACCCTATATTAGATAGGTTTTGAGTGCTTTTTGCGCATTAATCATGTCATTCTATCTCCGATTGAAGTGTTAGATCTTGCCCAGTATGGCTTGCCATTTAAGTATTTTTGGTTGTTTTGCGGGTTTTGCGCACTTTGGGGTGTCTCGAGTCAAATGATGAATCCACGAAGATTAGTCTGGTGTCGACCATCAATCATACCAGAATCAATGAAAAAATGAAGGCAAAGTGAAGAAAAATGATGCGATTGAAACGGGAAGCAAAGCGGTGGTCGATAAAACCCGGAAATTTGAAGTTGCGAAAATTTTTTAGCTAGGATTCTGAAATTTCGCGATCTTAGCAAGGGTATTACTGTGTATAGCGAAATTACAGTTTTCGCTGAACACCGAGGTTTTCGCTGAGCCTTTGTTCCTAGAAATTTCATGATTCGCTACTCTCACGAAAATTTCGCTAAGCTAGCGAGAGATTTCGCTGGGCGAGTGCGAGCTTGTAGCGGAATTTTCTATTTTAACATCTTACATTCTGATTCATTCTGTAAATTTTATTTCTGGCGAAATTCCTTTGCCTCGTCGTGTTTTTGTATTTAATCTTCTTAGACTCGAAATTTTGTGTATTACTCTCTTGTCCTATCTTAGCCAAATTTGTAGGTTTTTGGTATTTTCATGTATTGAGGTGGCCTATATAAACCCCCTCTCTTTGTAAAAGATATAGAAATTTTGGAACAATTTGGGAGTGGGAATTTTATACAGTTTTTCATTTTTGTAAATAAAGTCTCGTATTTTAGTTGGGTTTATTTTCCTCTCTCTTCTCTCTCCTCTTTCCCTTTGCTTTCTGGTACACTTGAGCCCCTCTTGAGGATGAATGACTGAGATGTGGCTCAAGCCTCCTTTCTTTGAAGAGGAAGGAAAATTTAGCTTGGTTGTGGGGCATATGCATGTTGTCTCTTATGCGAGAAAGTCCCACTTAGTCGCTGTATGGTCCTCATCTTCTCAAATTAGGAGTTGAATAGCTTTGAATGTTATTGGTTGTGACTCTCCCATGCTTTACAAGATCTGATGCATACTTATTGCTAGATGCACTGTGGTTCATTAGATAGTCTTTACGAGCCTCTGAAATGATATTTAATGCTAGGGTTTCAAGGCGAGAAAAAGACCATATTTGCATGCTACATGTTGAGTTGTTGTTAGGGGTGAGGTTTGCTAGTTAACGTAGATCAGGTTATGCCGGGACTATAGGTTGCTGCCTTGCGAGGATAAAACCCAGAGGACACTTGTTTGCCTGCAATTTGCAATTAGTGACAAATCTTCAAAGTTAATTTTTTTTTCACACTTAAATTTAGGTTTTTACAATTTCTCGATTTTAAACCTACTTCCCTTTGTTTGAAGCAAATCAAAAAAAAGTCGAAACGAGAAAATATACGCTTTTACCTTCCGTGCGTGTCGTTCTTAGGATGAAAACTGGCTCCAGTGTTCGTACTGAAATGCATATCTTTGCGGTAGCTTGACTACGGCCGATGAAGTAGGGAGGCTGGGGTGTATATAAATTTTGTTGATTTTAGCTCAGCCTACTGTGGCACGAATCAAATGGCGCCGTTGCAGGGGATGGTGCCAAACTACTAATGGTAAGTTGAAGTGTACTTGTGATCAACATCACAAGAGAAGGTAACCTTTTACCTCTTTTTTTTGTCACTTTCGATTGCGAGAGCGCGATTCATTACTTTGCGAGTGGCGCGGTGCTGATCGGTTTTAATTTTTGTTATTTAAAACAATCTGCACCACAAATACAGTAGTTTGCTCTTTGTTGTCTCTAAATTTTGTAGCAGTGTTTATCTGACAGTGGGATAGAGACAGGTGGAGTGCATGTGTCATGCCTGACTTGACCTAGCTAGTGAGAAATCGGTGTACATCTTGATACCGTGGATCCCATACGGAACAACGAGAGTCAACCAGGAACCCCATGAATCCAGTCTTATAGAACCATGGGGGATCCACATCCACCCTCCACAGAGTCGGTGCCACGAATCCACCGCATCATACCTCTGTGAAGATGTGGTGAGGCACTTATTTGTACCCCTGCTCCCCGTATCATGGTATGGAAAATGAAAATCATACTCATATTAGGGTTTGGGAGGTTTACCTTGTAGCTAAGGAAGGTATGATGGACATGGTTGCTGAAGCTAAAAGCATTTTCCCATGACCCTCGTAGACGAGGCCAGTTTTGGCTAAACTCTGCTTAAGACACAGAACCATAAGAAGTGAGGGTGGTACATGGCGAATTCACTGATTCTTCAGTGCTCATAAGATATGATTGAAAAGGCAATTTATACCTTTGCAGCTCAGGATGGTGAGAGGTTTTACCAGTGTTGGGAAAGATTTATGGAGACTATAAGTTCATGCCCACATCATGGGTTTGACACTTGGATGTTGGTGAACCACTTCTATGGTGGTATGTCTCCTGCCATGAGGCAGCTCTTGGAAACCATGTGTGGGGAGCTTTCTAAGCAAACATCTGATGAAGCCATGGATTTTAAATTACGTGGCTGAAACTACAGGGTTAGGATGAGCTGGCCACAGAAATTGGATAGGATGGGAATGCGGTGACGAGGTGGGATGTATGCCTTTGCCGGGGAAGAAATGAGGCGAGGCTAGGATTTGACCTGGCTAGGAAGGAGTGGGGCTTGAGGCAGCGGCTCCATGAGGTGCATGCGTGGCGAAATCTGCGGAGTCCAATCTTTGCACCAATTTCCAGCCCCTGTGTATCCGGTTAGAACCATGTCACATGGCCCTGGTGAAGGATTTGATGTCAGAATGTGCACATACTGTAGGACAATTCAAGCCACAACAATCCAATGCTCCATATGGCAAGATACTTAATTCAATTGGAGGAATCACCCCAACCTTGCATGGAAACCCAACTGACTTATGTACAGGGACCAAACTACCGGTTGCCCTCACAATCCACAAACAAACTACCATCTTATTTCGTTCTTGTTAAACCATGACAATTTGAGTAAGGTGGTAGGCAACTTTGTTGAAAGTGGAATCGTACAGCTGACACGAAGAACCAATCTTGTTGAGAATTCCTTGAATAAGAGAATGGATGACGAGAGAAATGCGAACAAAAAAATTAATGACCTACGTGTTGATCACCAAGATCCAGCCAAGTTGTTAGGAAGTCACCGAGAGAGAGGATGTTTCATCACAAACACTTCCAAATCTAAGGAATTCATGGTAGGATCACCCAGAATTCGAGATGGATGAAGTTAAGGCTATAATTACCACGAGGAGTGGAAAAGAGGTTGATCGGCTATGCGAGCACATTGAAGAATCCGTACAGGAGAAGAATTGCGGTCTGAGCATATTCTCCTAGAGAGGGGATTCAATGAAATCTTAGTATACCACCTCCGTTTACTGAAGCACTTAGAGGAAAGAAAAGCTGACTGACAAGCGAGGCATCTTAGAGGTCTTAAAAGCTGATGAAGGTTAACATACCTTTATTGGACATAATCGAGCAAGTACTGCTTATGCAAAATTTATTTTGAAAGATCTTTGCAATTAAGAAGTTAGGCATTGAGAAGAAGGCATTTTCAGAACATGTCGGTGCCATATTAACAAATACTGTCGAATCTGAGGATCACAGTTTCTCCCGATATCGATCATTATTGGTGGAATTGCATGAAACAAGTCGTTGCTTGGATTTAGGAGCCAGTGTGAGACCTCATGCGTATTCGGTATACAATGATTAGGTCTGGGTAGACAGCCTACCAACATCACCTCTGTTGTGATGATCAGTGAAAATCCACAAGGGGATAGTTGAGGATGTCTTAGTGAGAAGATAGACCAAATTCCTCTTATCCATTAATTTTTTCGTGGTGCTTGACCGAAGCCGTCATAGTGAAGCGCGTCGTATATAAATCATCTTAGGAAGACCATTTGGCCCGACGATACGATCATCAATTCATGGGAATGGAGTCATGCAAGCTGACCTTTGGTAACATGACTTTGGAGTTAAACATCTTTCATTGAGCGAACATGAGTTGCTGAAAATGAAAATCAAGTAATGAAGTTGTTTCAATTGGTCGATTAATACGGGGAAAGCAAATGTCGGGAATTGCGGGGAGATCGTCCGAGAAGATGAAGAGAGTTTAGTCTTGCCTTGACACCCGGCTTCTGACGATTGCTTTCGATTCGAAGCCATCACGAGAGGAGCGGATCAACATTTGGGCACTTGACACCATGGAGTCAGCAGACTCTTGCATGGGTTGTGAAGTCATTCTCCTTGACCCTTGAGTAATTTTGGGATTAGGCCCCGGTTCGGTGTTTTCGAGAAGCCACAGTGCGGAGTTCCCTGATTTTACTTTGTCTTAATTTAGTTAATTTTGATAATTTCGATTATTTTAGAAAAGTTTCTAAATTAGCAGTTTGTTTTCCCAGTAATTTTGTTTATATATTATGGTAATTTGTATTAGAATTTCTAATTATAGTATCATCTAATAATTTTATCATAATCTTTTATTTTATATATTATCAATATTAAAAATTTGAAATTTTGAAGTGCGGGAAGTGTAGCGACTTTAACAAAAAAATTCGGCTAAAATGGCAAAAAATATGAAGTGACTTTCTTGGTTTAGCCCCAGTGGTATAAGAAGGGGGAGGGGTTGGCGACGATGCTTCTGCACTCTCTGCTCCCACCAGCGAAACCTGCCCCAGTCTCTGTAGCCACGGTAATACTGAGCTTTCCGACCTCTGCCGGCCGTAGTGGTTCTGCCCATGCAACTCCTTCTTGCGCCGCTAGTGACCCCGGAGCCACCGGTATTTGGTAGGCCCTCCCGGTCTGCAGCGAGCCGTGGCGGAGGCAGCCACTGCACTTCCTAGTAGCCGTTGTTTGCGTGGCGGGTGCCCTCGACTCGGTCGACCTTGCCACATGACGATCAGTCTCGATGAGCTTCACCTCTGCGCGCACAGGCCTGGTTTTCACGACCTCTTACATTATGCAGCGATTCGGTGAGCCCCCTTAGTTGACAGTGTTCAGCGGTCGGTCACCTCGAGCCACCAATTCGGGCGTCTGAGCCTCGGTGCATTTTTCAGTGAGTTGAGCCCTCTTCCAGAATTTTATTTCGATCTCAGTATGGTTCGTACTCGAGTGGGTCCGTGTTGACCGTGGTGGTCGGTTCACAGGAGGAGGCCCGGCTTCCGGTCGGCTCAGTCTGTCGCGGTCCGGCCGTCTTTGAGAACTCGGGGATCGGCCTTCTCCCGGACACGGATGGGACCGGTGCCCGTCACGCGTACCTCGGTAGCGGAGAGTTCGGAGGCCCGGAGCCTCGGGCCCGCACATCGGGCCAGACTAGTCATCATCACTCGGCCTTGGCCCGTCTGATCCACATCTGGCTGCGGGAGCGACTTCATCTTTCGGTATTTGTCGCTGCCTCGAGATTAGACGGCCATTGATACGTGGGAACCGCGAATTCAGGGGAATGTGCGACTCCATCATGACCAGTTCCATCGGGGTCGTACTACTGGCGTCCGTAGAGGTGATCCTAGATCTGGGGAGTCCATGAGATTGTTCGAGGATTGTCGCTGTGCCTTTCATGACCTGAGCGTGTGTTACCGCGAGTAGTGATGCGGTTTTTCGATCTATGGCGTCTCGGCGGCTAGTCGTGAGCTTAGTTCGGTATTGATGATCGCCCGCGGGTACCGAATGGCCAGATATTCCAGCGACTCTTGGCTGCATTATCTGCGCCGACGATGAGAGATTCTGGTGGAGCCCGCGCCTATCAGCGAGATGGTTGACAGCGGCGGAAGACACCGCTTCTTTGGACCCGTGTTATTTTCTGGGACGACTCAGCCTCGTATCTTTCTTTGTCAGCCATTTGTTCGGGGCAGGCTTGTTCGGATTGCGGCATTGCGATGCGGCGGAGGAGCCATATTGGAGGCTCTTTACCGGATCTCGGAGGGATATTGGTTCAGTCCCTCTGAGCTGGTGATGACCTCCTTGCTACATTTTGAGGAGAAGGTCCATCGGAAGGACCTAGTACGAGCAGAGAGCATTCCACTACTGATGCCGAGACTACTCTCCCGGGTTCTCGAGCATATGGGATTTCGGAGAATGGGGGGGATAGGATGAGGATTAGATGCCCTCACGGTCATGTCGGTGGAAGCGGGTATTGATATGCCGTATCTTTCACCTACGACCACGGGACCGGGAGGAGGTGCAGGGTCGGAGAATTTGAGGGCTACCACCACGGATGATATACCTGCCCCCAGGCAGAGATGCAGAGTCAGGTTCCGCAATTATCACCTTCATCCCCTCCTCGCGGTACATCGATTCTTGTGCGACCTCATTATCTGATGACACACCATTCGCCGGGTACATTATTGCCCATTTCGCGAAGATGTTGGTGTGATGAATCTCTTGTTCCATGCGATACCGCGAGCTGACCCGACGTGCGGCCCGGGATCGGAGGTTGACCGGTCTTTCTACATGCTTGGCGGATCATAGCGTATACGGGTCTTCCTCGTGTCCACATCCCGAGAAGAAGGAGCAGCATTCTGGTGCTGCCTCGCTGGATGTATTGTTGCGGCGGCGGATCGCAGACCCACCACACCACAACGGTGAGGTGGTTAGGTTTCTTTATTTTTGTGTAGTTACGACTTTGCTCCAGTTGCTATGGATTTTGATTCAGTTTATGTATTATGTAGTAAGCGTGATATTTTTTGTGTTACTGTTGTATGAATGTACTATGTTTTGGCTATATCAAAGCTATTGGTGTATCTCACATGAACTTTTGCACTTAACATGTTTTGTTGCCTTTTCCATGTGTAAGTGATTTTCTTTTCAATTGAACAATTGAATTGCTTCCTTAGACAAATTGAATTGTATTTGAACTGATGGTTGCTTCAATTGGACTATTGAATTAGCAAATTAGACGGTGGAATTGCTTTATGTTGGAAATTGAATCAACTGTTTATATATGTTAGAACAAATTCCATGCTTGATTTTAGTTTTTGGTCGAGTTGGGAATTCTGCGTAGCAGAAAATTTCTCCCTTATGCTGAGTTCACCTACTTGCACTCCAGTTATTTCAATAGGCTGTGAATTTGTTTATCCTTTAAACTTTGCATGCCGCCTTAGACATGTTGGCGACTGGGATAGGTTTGTGTTACCACGGTTGAAGACCAATGTAGTCTTCAAAAAAGAAAAGAAAAGAAAAGCGAAAAGAAAAGAAGAAAGAAAAATAAAATCGTGAAGTTTTGCCTTGAAACAGAACGGTCAGGGTGTATGGCAACCTTTGAAACCTTGCCTAAAAGCGCCCAGAAAGTGAAGTTTGGGAGTCATCATTTGTGTTAGATTACATGGGTGGATAGGTAGAGTCTAGCAATTGGGTGCTTGATTTTGAAGTCATTCGGTCAGGGTGAAGCCTTTAGAGTTAGTGGTCATTGATCCTTTTGGCTTGATGCCACACAAACCTTAATTGGTTAGAGGTCATCGGTGGACCCCGTTACGGACTTTAGTGAAGTCGGCTTTTTAAGCATTGCATCCTGATATAGTTGAATAAGAAAGAAGTGCGTGTCACATCCTTATCTAGGTTGTTCTGTGACTTAAGGCCATGTTAGTGCTAGGTTGGGGGAGGGACAAATTTTACATTTATTGACAATCTGGTTACATAATGAACCATTAGACTTGGTGGAAATTCAAGTTGAAGTCATGGATCAATATTGACCTAAAAATTGCTACAGTATGGCTTTGGTTATTTCATATCGATGTTCAAACTTGATTTCAATTTTCATTTAAAAGCAAATGTTTATATGTACATATACCTTTTTGAATCATAACCTTTTGAAAATCACCACGGCCATCTCCTTTTAGTTTTGCATTGCTAAGGGACTATGACGTTTCGGTTGGGGTGTGATTAGTGCCCCAAAAGTCTGATTTGAACCATATTAGATAGGTTTTGAGTGCTTTTAACGCATTAATCATGTCATTATACGATTGAAGTGTTCAAGTCTTCCTTAGTAACACTTATGCCATTTAGAGTATTTTTAGGTACATTTCTGTTTTTCTTTAGTTGATATCGGTCAGTGATGAATCACGAAGATTGATCGATTGTGATATCGATCGTACGAGAATCGATGAAAAATGAAGGCAAAGTGAAGAAAAATGATCTTGATTGAAGGCGAGCAAGCGTGAAGATCGATAAAACCGGAAATTTATTTGAAGTTGCGAAAATTTTCGCTAGGATCTGGTTGCAATCTTACTTCATTCATAACCTTAAGCGAAATTCTGATTTTTCGGCTGGGCGAGGGTTTCGTGAACGCGTGCCAGCGAAATTTAAATGTTCATTCTTGTGAAAAAAATTCCCATTAGTAAGCGAAATTTAATAGGCTCTTAATTATAATATGTGAAATTTCCTATTTCGCTATGCACATTGATTCATTACCTAGCAAGATTTTTATTTCCTGTGAAATTATTCTTGCTCGTCGTATTTTTTTTTGTATTTAATGCTACTTGGAGCTCAATTTGTGTATTACTCTCTTGTCACATGTACTTGAATTTGTAGGTTTTTCGAGAGGGTATTTTCATGTATTGAGGTGTTTATATAAGCCCCTCTCTTTTTGTAAAAGATATAGAGAATTTTGGAGAAGCAATTTGGGGTGGAGAAGAATTTGTAGTTTTCATTTTTGTAGTAAAGTCTCGTATTTTAGTTGGGGTTTTTATTTTCCTCTCTTCTCTCATCTTTCCTTACTTTCTAGAGGCGCAAACACCCCTCTTGAGGATGGCATGACTCGAGATCTTGGCTAAACCTCATTTTCTTTGAAGAGGAAGGAAGGCCCCAGCTTGGTTGTGGGGCATATGCGTGTTGTCCTCTTGTGCGAAAGTCCACGGGTCTTGTCTGTTGCGGTCTCGTCTTCTCAAATTAGGGTTAGATAACTTTGAATGTTATTGATTTGGCAATCTCTCCATGCTTTGGGGATCTGAGTGCATACTTATTGCTAGATGCTGCTTTGTGTGGTTCATTCAGATGGTCTTTCTGAGCCTACGAAATGATATTTAATCTTGAGGGTTTCAAGCGAAAGAGCGTGTTTGCGTACTGCCTATGTTGACTCAAATAGGAGTTGTTTGGTGAGGGTGGGTTTGCTAGTTAAACATAGATCGGTTATGCCGGGGGACTATAGGTTTCTTGTCATAGCAGCGAGGATGGCTCAGATGACACTTGTTTGCCTGGTACCAAGTTAGTGACCCTAAATACATTTAATTTTTTCACACACTTCACTTCGGTTTTCTGATTTCTCGAGTTTTCAACCTACTTCCCTTGTTTTAAACAAATCAAAAAGTCAAGCGAGAAGCCTTGCCTTTTTACGCACTCATGCGTATCATTCTTAGGATGAAAACCCATCCCGGATGTTCGACCCCAGACGCTATCTTGCGGTAGCTTGACTACGGCGTGTGGAAGGTACAGAGTGTATATAAATTTTGTTGATTTTAGCTCCGACTCTTTGTGGCCGCGAATCGGGCGTGCTCACCGTCGTGGGATCCCCTTTTCGAATGCAGTGAGTAATCGGAAGAGCGACACTCACTAGTGCTTTGAAGAAAGCCAACATGTGGCTTTGATTATATTTTTGTAAAACATGTATGAAACTATTGTAATATAGTTGGTTAAATTTTGTAGTATGGATGTATGGGCTACATGTGGCCATTTTTACTCATGTTTGAGTCTCGGGTAGAGAAACACTCACTTTGTGGTATTGAGACACTCAATGGCTACATGTATTCGTGGGTTGTGAGGGTTGTCAGCGGACCCCGGAGTTTAGGTGTCCTGATGAATATGAATGTGAATGTGGAACATAGAATGTGCATGCCATAGGTGGGAGTAGCCTTTGTAGGAAATATTCTCTATTGGGCATGACTCACCCTTTATGAGAAAACATTTCAGGTACAGGGTGTACCACAGTGAGCCAGCCTCATTAGTGAAATTGTGAAAGAAAGCGAGTTAATGGCTTTTGATAGTTATTTTGTAAAATATATTGGAACAAATCAGTTTTGATATATATATATATATATATATATATATATAAAAGAGTGTTAGTATTTAAACTCTTAAGGACTATTGTGATATAGCCTTGTATATTTTTTAGTATGGATAAATGAGCCCGATAAGGCCACTTTTACTCATAAATGGACCCGGTGCAGTCATTGTGTTATATTAGGCCCCAAATGGGTCATGTTGTTGTATAATGTACATGTTGGGAATTGGATAGAGCTCCTCTTACAAAGGAGACTATGTCCCATTTTTTTGTTAAATTATGGATCCTTATGAATGGGACACACAAAGGGGTATTTACACGATATCCACGTGTTTTCCGCAGGTTGACGGTTAGTAAAGCGGGCCGCCGAGCTGAGGGCATCACAAACATATTAAGAATTTGGAACATAAAAGAGGCAATATCTTATATAACAAATCAAACACGTTCTTTTAGACTATAAAATGAAAATTATAAGGGTGTCCTTTGTGTCTTTTCTACATTAAAAAGTAAATTAAAAATAAATTTGGGAGTAATTTTGAAAGAGGTTAATAACATTCATAATGCTTGAAATCATTTTCTTATAAAAATTAGGTGTTTGATAGATTTTTGAAAGTAGTAAAAAATTTGGAGAATTATATGAATTTTTTCTTGGTTAATTGTTGTTATCAAAAACGATACTATAAAAGAAATATTTTTAGTTTATATCTAAACGCTAAGTAATTCTTTTTAGAAATATTTCTAATGGAAATGCTATTAACAAAAATTGTTAAAGATAAAAACATTTTAATTAGAACAACTCCTAAATAACCTTTTGAGAGATAGATATATAGGATTTAGAGTAGTATTTTCCATATTTATAGAATATCCAAGGGAAAAGATGATATTAAGAGTTGAAAGAATTAGTTTAAAATGCCAATAAAATACAAGATTAGATTACTGCTTCAAATTATTCTTGTATTATTTAAAGTGATCAAATTACTACTTTTTCAAAAAAAAAAAGAAAAAGAAAAGAAAAAAGAAAAAGAAAGAAAGTGTATCTAAATTAGTAAATAAGATCATATTCTTTCTAAGTATTCTACTAACATGTGCTAAACTTTGCTTTAACATAACATGAATTCTCTCATTGTAGCTGTACATCTAAATTAATTGAAATTTTATTTGCCCTGCACTTTTTACTTTTTAAAACATAAAAGAGACTCATGACCTTTTCCAATTTCCTTTGTCTATTGATCTTTAATTTTATTTTTATTTTTTCATTTTTGTTCTTCGTGATAGTCTAAACATGTTAAGAATTTGGTACATAAAAGAGCAAAGATATCATCAAGGCAATATCTTATATTAACAAATTAAACACATTCTTTTAGACAAAAAAAAAAAAAAAATCTATGGGTGTGCTTTGTGTCTTTTCTGCATAACAAAGTAAATTAAGAATAAATTTGGGAGTAATATTGAAAGAGGTTATTAGCATTCATAATGCTTGAAATCATTTTATTATAAAAAATAAGGTGTTGATAGATTTTTTTAAAGCAGTAAAAATTTGGAGAATTGTATGAATTGGTTCTTAGACAATTGTTGTTATACTTGAAGATACTAGTAAAGAAATATTTTTAGTTTATATCTAAACACTAATTAATTCATTTAAAAGTATTTCTAATGGAAATGCTATTATAAAATGTTAAAAGATAATAAAAACATTTTAATTAGAATAATCTAATTAACCTTTGAGAGATGATAGACATACGAGTTAAGTAACATTTACCATATTTATAGGAGCTAAGGGGAAAGAATGGTATTAAAAGTAAAGAGAATTAATTAGAGTGGAGTCATTCATTACCTGATCACTTGAACATCTCTTGTATCTTGGTGTTGAGGTCACTCTCCCAATATTCTCGTAAAGGATAACGGATTCCTTCATATTCTAGCCTCGGTGTGTATAAGACTCCGTTGCAAAAACATTCCATCTTAGAGCATCCTACCACCATGATTTCTTCCAAGGATGGAAATCGGAAGGTGTATCTTGCAGAGCAAAAGCTTTCCAGATTTGGCAAAAAAAGAAGTGATAGGCTATTTAATGTAATTAGACTCGATCTCATAGAGCATGTGGTTCGACTCCCTCATTTCCACAGATATTTCTTTCACACAGTTTGCATCCTTCTATAATAAGCTTTTTGAGTTGTTGCACCAGTCTTTTGGTTGTTGATGGTGTTAACAAATTTACCAAACTCTCACATGAGACCCTCTGAAGTAAGATTGTAAAAATGCGATTTAATCGGACAAATCCATCAACTTAGGGAGATCCTTCAGGCATATTTCAGTTAACCGTGGAAGTGTTGAAAACCATTCCTCTTGGATAATCTCATTCACTGAATTACACTCTTCCACCTCTAGTCGTTCTAGATTATGTAATATTTGAACAACACTCAAGGAAGTCCCAATCGAAATACCACCATGCTTTGATATTTTCAACACTCTTAGTTTGGAAAAGGGCATCCTTGAGAATTGGCCCCGCCATATCTCCACATTACCACTTAAGGTCAATTTCTCCATCGAGGAATGCTCCTAGAAACCAATTACCGCAAATAGGAGTGACATTTCATTCATGTGAACAAAATGTATGGTAAATAAATAAGTTAAATATAACATACATAGAAATTTTCTTTAAGCTATGCTTGCAAAGAACTGGACCAATGAAATACATAAACAAACTCAGTTAGAACCGCAGCCTATAAAATAAGAATCAAATTCCCTAATCAAATACTATACATCAAATTCATTTCATCTACAACCCTAACATTTATATATTTCATAATTATGGTTATTATTAATATTATAATTATTGTTGTTAATATTGTTGTCCATGCATTGCTTAATAAACTACAACAATTAAATAATTTGTGTTCAAATTACCTGCAGGGGCTGACCTAGCCCCCCCTCAAATTTTTGGAAAAAAATTATTTATATTAGGATTTGAAGCATATATTTAATTCAAAGTAAAATCTAATTGTTATTAAACCATTTAAGTAATTTGTGTTTTGATTATGAAATTTACAGGACTATGTTTGGTTTCCAAAAAATGTAAGGGAAAGAAAATAAATATGAAGGAAAATAAAAATAGAGTTGAATCTCACATATTATTTTTATTCACTACTTCAAAACAAATTTATTAGTTTTAAAGATAAAATAATTTAAGAATTTGTAAGCTTTTAAGTAATTTCACTTATATTTGATTTTCTTTAGGGTTATGTTTGGTTTCCCGAAAATTCAAGGAAAAATCAAAGGAAATAAAATTGGAAGGAAAAGTATAAGAAAAAAAATATGAAAGAACTTAAAAAATAGAATTAAATTTCGTATAATATTTTTATTTGCTACCTCAAATCAATTTTATTTATTTAAACTCATCAATATAAAGATTAAATAGTTTTAAAATACTTAAACTTCTAAGTAATTTTATTATATTTGATTTTTTTTGAAATTTTTTAGTAGACAATCAAACATAAGAAAATTATTTTCCTAAGCATTTTTTCTTTCCTTAGTATTTTCTGAGAACCAAATTACAACCTAATTTTTTTATTAGACAGTTAAACATGAGAAAATCATTTTCCTTTGTATTTTTTTTCTTTCCTTAGTATTTTTCGGAAACCAAACACTATTAGTGTTTTTGCCCCCCCTCAACTTATTTTCTAGGTCCATCACTGATTACATGCTACATGTACATGATTATGGACCCATTAAATCATTAGTCGTGTAATAGCTTTTCATGTAATATGATTAAAAAATAAATTGGACCATTGATGCACATTTAATTCAAATAAAACTTCACTATTTTTTTTTCTTTTCCTTTTGTTATATTCTAAATAAACATATATCACTAACAATTAGTTCAATTTAGAATGAGATTCAATTAAACAAGTCATTCTTAAGGGATTATGCAAAGTGTTTGTCACAATATTTTATTAAAAAAATAATTATATAAAGACCCAAAGTAATTTATCTTTATCATTTGTCATCTAGCTAATTCTATTAAGAATTAGTTTTAGTTTATATTATTATCATGCACAGTTATGTTTGTTGCACCACCAAAAAAAAATTATATTTGCAAATGAATAGTGTATTATTTTCCATATTCACATGAATTCATGACTTATGATTTGTACGATTAATTTAGCAATTGAATATAAGTTTACTTTGCACTACTTTAAATTCCTGAGATTAAAGTTTAAGATTAAAAAATATCACATTGTTAAAAGAGATTAGAACCTATAGTGTGACATATATAATTTAGAAAACTCAAGGAAAGCTAGGTTTGTACCTTTTCAACCAAAAAGAGCGACTGCTCAATTTTATCATCGAGATCATCTTTCAAACCCATTTCTTGAAAAAGTATCCTCGGCTATCACAATGGCTCATTTCCAATTCAGCAAAAAGTGGCCATGTTGATGTCTTGACCTTAAAGCGAGAAATGTTTTGAGTTGCAGGGCAATTTGAATTTGAGAGTTGGTTTAGGGAATGAGATAGAAGGCATTGCTTCATCTTCACCTTCATTGGTAACAATCGTCTCCACTCATAGATCTGATAGTAGGTCGGAAGTCGCAGGGTTTTGCCATAGAAAACGGGAAAAACGTATTTCAAGCGAGGACAACATAACTTGTGAAGATTGTAAAGTTTTGAAAATAGAAAGTCCTTGGATATCCTTATAGAACAAATTGTTCCTGATTAGTGGCTGCGATATCCTCTGTTTCCTTCCCAGTTATCCCTTTCAAATCAAAAATCTCCTCTAAAGCATCACACTTATTTATTTCGAGAATTTGCAAACTTTGTAACCCTTTAAAAATATTGGATGAAAAAGGTTCTGACAATTTGTCCACCTTGACTTATCTCCGATGAAAAACTTTAGTTTGGAAAATGGAATCTTCTAGAAGTTCATTGTACCTGATGCTTTCACATTACTTAAACCTTGTATTCTCGAACTCCGAGCTAGGGAATGACACCTATCTGATAGATGATAACCTTTGGTTAGTAATATACATTGCAATAACTATACACATATGAGTAGAATGAGAATTAAAATGTAGAATATGATAATATGGTCAAGTAAAAATTAAATCAGCTTGGAAGAAGAGTGAAACAATTATTTCATATTTGAAAATCCAATGAAACTTCACAAAAAAAAAAAAAAAAAAACCTCTAGATTTTGCTTTTCAAATAAGGTGATAATTAGAGTTTTTTTTTTTTTTTTACTTTTTTCCCTTCTTTTTCAAATTTGATGAACTTTTATAGAAAATATGTTGAAATGCCTTAATTGTGACACGAGCAGGGGGTCCGTTATTCACCGTCGACCGCGGAAGCACTCGTGGATGGAATGACGGAGCATTTCTCACGAAAATCGGGCGAGAGTCTCCTTTATGCGGGGGGCTACTTAATCTGAAAACCTGCGCATCGTCTGACGAGTCTGATATATCGATATATCAATATATCCAATCACATAGATATCGGCCCTTGGGCCTAAGCGATAACATGGCACATGCAACTATGAATTCAACTATACTCTTAAAATAGTTACAAGAATTTTAATATTTTCGCTTAAGCAATACGTATATTAAATTAGACATTTCAATACGTATATCACCCTTCTGAAAATTCTGTTGAGCTTTCTTCTAATCCTCAATCCACAGGGCCGAGTAAATCTTTTTCATGTATTCACTGTCACTTGTAAAATAATATCCTCGGCAGGTGGTAATGCTTAGTAGTGGAATCGCACAAGTGAAATTTCCTCTCCGCTAAGTGCGTCTGTTCCAAAATAAACATACATTGAGCAAATGCATGATCTACATGAATAATACTGCATGACCAAGCTCGGATCTAGAGTCCTCAGACTCCATCATTTTTCCTTTAAGCCTCGTATGAAAATTATTGTTTGTTAGTGGACAACCCTCGATGTATATATATCCAGTTGGTAAAAACTCAGGCGATTGATATATTGATTTACAGTTTGTTTGTGGACAACCCTCAGATGTGTATATATCCAGTTAGGCGCTCCGACGATTGATATATTATTTGTTTAATGGACTACCCTCCAGGTGAATATCAATTATGGACCGCTAGACGTTGATATTTTTTAATTTAGACTACCCTCAGATAATTAATATTTTTAGACAGCCCCTTGAACCATTTTCTCTATAGACTCGTCTCATGCAGTAACTCTATAATCTGGGATGAAATTAGGTGCATATTGAATGCATGTATGTTGATTCAATCTGATCTAATTCGTAAATATATATAACATACATTATATTTACAAAAAGAATTTAGTCATACTGATCATGTCATGTAAATTAATTAATTCATACATTAAAATTAGCTCACTTGGTAATGATCCAAACCTGGCTTGAAATTTAATTCATCGGCTCGACCCGAACATATTTTCACAAAAATATATTTTTGAGAACTTGTTTGGAATAGTAAACCACCGATTCTGTTAGAAAATCAAATCGTGGTTCACTTAGTGAACCCATGATTCACGGCCATTCAGGCCTCTTTCACATCAAAGCATGATTTATTTCATAATTTTTGTCATTTTCACTAAATGACCCCATCACGCTCCTTTGGAGCACATTTTGGTTTCAATAAATTCAATCAATTGATCCGTGTTTTGGGACCCGATCAAGCATTTAACGGCCTCATTCGGCTGAACGTTTGTAAAAATGCAAGGATAAAGCGCGAGTAGGAAGCCCACTCGGAGTTTGAGGAAACTCTCACCAAATCCGACGCGAAGCCCTCTCGCGTAGAGCGGCTTCCGCTTCTTGTCCATTTGCCGCGATTCGGATCGCCGTATTTTAGAGAAAGTTTCTCTCTAAAGAAAATCTCTCAAAAAAATGGTTGTTGCAGTTTTTGTTTCATTTTCACGTTTTTTTCCTTCGCGCAGAGGTTAAAGGCGACATTTATGCCAGTTTGTCATTGTTGACAACTACTTCGAAATGACCCACATGTCGCCGTTTCCCGATTTTGACATTCGGCTCTACCTCGGTAGATCCCGTTCATCGTTTACCTGCTCATATCGCATGACCGCGCTGAGTGCGTGTTGTATGTGACTTTGCGTCACTGAAAATAGATTTCTGGCCTTGTCACGATCTTCGGCGATGTAAGTGCGTATCTGAGTCGATGAAATTTTACGTCTTGGCCCAGATTTGAGGCGATTAAACGGTGTTAATCCGTTTCGATCGTCGAGATCTCAGAGAATAAATTTCGGATTTTTAACGAAGTACAATTCGTAACCTAAGTGCGATTTTGCCTTATTCCATAAATTAGATTCTGGTCTTCGTTAATGGCGAATCTATCTATTTGCCTCATAACCGTTAAGATGAACATTTTTTTTTCTCATTTTTTAATTAGAAAAATAATATTAATATTAATTTTTTATGTAATTGTAAACCTTTTAATGGTTTTTCCTTCTATATTTTTTTTTAAACTTTTAGTTGCTTTTCAGCAACCTTAATCCTAATATTTCTATTATTTTTCATAACTTTAATCCTAATTTAAATTAGGTAAGAATATAGATGGAAAAAAAATGGTAGAGGGATATTTTTTGGACTTTTGAATAGAAAAAGTTTGATAAGGGAGACTATAATGTAACAGAAGCATATATTTAATTCAAAGTAAAATCTAATTGTTATTAAACCATTTAAGTAATTATTGTTTTGATTTGCCCCCCTTGAAATTTACCCAAACTATGTTTGGTTTCCAAAAAATGTAAGGGAAAGAAAATAAATATGAAGGAAAAAATGAAAGAAAAAATAAAAATAAGTTAGATCTCACTTATTATTTTATTTTCGCTAAGCAAAATTTATTAGTTTTTAAAGATAAAATAATTTAATATTTTATAAGTTTTTAAGTAATTTCATTTATATTTGATTTTCTTTAGGGTTATATTTGGTTCCTCGAAAAATCGAGAAAAAATCAAAGGAAATAAAATAGGAAGGAAAAGTATAAGAAAAAAAAATGAAATAACTAAAAAAATAGAATTAAATTTCATGTAATATTTTTATTTGCCACCTCAAATCAATTTTATTTATTTAAACTCCTCAATATAACGATTAAATAGTTTTAAAGTATTTAATTTGCAATTTTATTTATTTGATTTTCTTTGAAATTTTTTAATAGACAATCAAACACAAGAAAATTATTTTCCTAAGCATTTTTTTTTTTTCCTTTGTATTTTCTGAGAACCAAATACAACCTAATTTTTTTATTAGACAATTAAACATGAGAAAATCATTTTCCTTTATATTTTATTTCTTTCCTTAGTATTTTTCGGAAACCAAGCACTATTAGTGTTTTTGCCCCCCCCTAGACTTATTTTCTATGTCCGCCACTAATTACCTGCTACATGTACATGATTATGGACCCATTAAATCATTAGTCGTGTAATAGCTTTTAATGTAATATGATTAAAAAACAAATTTGATCATTGATGCACATTTAATTCAAATAAAACTTACCATTTTTTTCCTTTCCTTTTGTTATATTCCTAAATAAACATATATATCACTAACAATTAGTTCAATTTAGGAATGAGATTCAATTAAACAAAGTCATTCTTATGATTATGCAAAAGTGTTTGACTCTAATATTTATTAAAAAAATAATTATATAAAGACCCAAAGTAATTTATCTTTATCATTTGTCATCTAGCTAATTCTATTAAGAATTAGTGTTAGTTTATATTATTATCATGCACAGTTATGTTTGTTGCACCACCAAAAAAAAAATTATTTGCAAAATGAAATAGGAGTGAAGGTTTTCCATATTCTCGTATTCACATGATGAGGATTTGTACGATTAATTTAGCAATTGAATATAAGTTTACTTTGCACTACTTTAAATTCCTGAGATTAAAGTTTAAGATTAAAAAATATCACATTAGTTAAAAGAGATTAGAACCTATAGTGTGACATATATAATTTTAAAAACTCAAGGAAAGCTAGGTTTGTACCTTTTCAACCAAAAAGAGCGATTGCTCAATTTTATCATCGAGATCATCTTTCAAACCCATTTCTTGAAAAAGTATCTCCACTTTATCACAATCGCTCATTTGCAATTCCTTCAAAAGTGGCCATGTTGATGTATACCTTCCGAAGCAAAATGTTTTGAGTTGGGGCAATTTAACGAATTTGAGAGAGGTTAGTTTAAGGAATGGGAATGAAGGCATTGCTTCATCTTCACCTTCATTGGCAACAATCGTCTCCACTCCGCAACAGTCTATTAGTAGGTCTTGAAGTCGCATAAGGGTTTTTGCCACAGAAACAGGAAAAACGTATTTCAAACGAGGACAACCTATAACCTTGAAAGATTGTAAGTTTTGAAAAATAGAAAGTCCTTGGATATCCTTATAGAACAAACTGTTCCCTGATTGAGTGGCTGCAATATCCTCTGTTTCCTTCCCATTTATCCCTTTCAAATCAAAAATCTCCTCTAAAGCATCACACTTATTTATTTCCAGAATTTGCAGACTTTGTAACCCTTTAAAAATATTGGATGGAAAAAGGTTCAACAATTTGTCACACCGACTTATCTCCAATCGCTTTAGTTTGGAAAAGGAATCTTCTAGAAGTTCATTGTACCACAATGCTTTCACTTTACTTAAACCTTGTATTCTCAAGAACTCCAAGCTAGGGAATGACACCTATGCAATAGATGATAACCTTTGGTTAGTAATATACATTTGCAATAACTATACACATATGAGTAGAGAATGAGAGGTAAATGTGAATATGATAATATGGTAAAGCAAAAATTAAATCACTGAAGAGTGAAACAATTATTTCATATTTGAAAATCCAATGAAACTCACAAAAAAAAAGCAAAAACCTCCGCATTTTGCTTTTCAAATAAGGTGATAATTAGAGTTTTTTTTTTTAATTTTTTCCTTCTCTTCAAATTTGATGAACTTTATAGAAAATATGTTGAAATGCCTAATAGCCGTCTCTATCTATTTGCCTATAATCAAGTAAGATGAACATTTGTTTTTCTCATTTTTAATTAGAAAATAATATTATTATTAATTTTTTATGTAATTGTAAACCTTTTAAATATTTCTATTATTTTTCATAACTTTAATCCTAATTTAAATTAGATAAGAATATAGATGGAAAAAAAATGGTGGAGGGATATTTTTTGGACTTTTGAATAGAAAAAGTTCGATAAGGGAGACTATAATGTAACAGAAGCATATATTTAATTTGAAGTAAAATCTAATTGTTATTAAACCATTTAAGTAATTATTGTTTTGATTTGCCCCCCTTTAAATTTAGCCAGACTATGTTTGGTTTCTAAAAAATGTAAGGGAAAGAAAATAAATATGAAGGAAAAAAATGAAGAAAAATAAAAATAGAGTTGAATCTCACTTATTATTTTTATTTACTACTTCAAACAAAATTTATTAGTTTTAAAGATAAAATAATTTAAGAATTTGTAAGTTTTTAAGTAATTTAATTTATATTTGATTTTCTTTTAGGGTTACGTTTATTCAAAAATCGAGAAAATCAAAAGAAGAAAATATGAAAGAAAAGTATAAGAAAAAAAAATGAAAGAACTAAAAAAATAGAATTAAATTTCATGTAATATTTTTATTTGCCACCTCAAATCAATTTTATTTATTTAAACTCATCAATATAACGATTAAATAGTTTTAAAGTACTTAAATTTCTAAGTAATTTTATTTATATTTGATTTTCTTTGAAATTTTTTAATAGACAATCAAACACAAGAAATTTATTTTCCTAAGCATTTTTTCGTTCCTTTGTATTTTCTGAGAACCAAATACAACCTAATTTTTTTATTAGACAATTAAAAATACGGTAAAATCATTTTCCTTTATATTTTATTTCTTTCCTTAGTATTTTTCGGAAACCAAACACTATTAGTGTTTTTGCCCCCCCTCGACTTATTTTCTATGTCCGCCACTAATTACCTACTACATGTACATGATTATGGACCCATTAAATCATTAGTCGTGTAATAGCTTTTAATGTAATATGATTAAAAAACAAATTGGACTGATACATTTAATTCAAATAAAACTTCACTATTTTTTTTCCTTTCCTTTTGTTATATTCTAAATAAACATATATCACTAACAATTAGTTCAATTTAGAATGAGATTCAATTAAACAAAGTCATTCTTAAGGGATTATGCAAAGTAAGCTTGACTCTAATATTTATTAAAAAAAAATAATTATATAAAGACCCAAAGTAATTTATCTTTATCATTTGTCATCTAGCTAATTCTATTAAGAATTAAATGGTTTGATATTATTATCATGCATGCTATGTTTGTTGCACCACCAAAAAATTATTTGGTAATGAATAGAGATTATTTTCCATATTCTCACGTGATCTATGACGATGGACGAAATGATTAATTTAGCAATTGAATATAAGTTTTCATTTTGCACTTACTTTAAATTCCCGAGATTAAAGTTTAAGATTAAAAAATATCACATTAGTTAAAAGAGATTAGAACCTATAGTGTGACATATATAATTTTAAAAACTCAGGGAAAGCTAGGTTTGTACCTTTTCAACCAAAAAGAGCGATTGCTCAATTTTATCATCGAGATCATCTTTCAAACCCATTTCTTGAAAAAGTATCTCTGTGACGCCCCAAAACTCCAATCTCATTGACCACCCATCAACCCGCTTAATAGCTAAGTGGATGCCTGGAGCATCCGACACCACTTTAAAAATCTGCAGTCTCCTTGTACGGAGCTCTACCCAAATACTGCAGACCAGACCCGTCCCAAGCAAATCCAATAAATGCAATATAATCCCAACATGAGTAAAAATGCCTCTTGGGCTCATAAACCACTCACAAAATCAATTATCATAACTATTCTTCAATTATCTCCCAATAATTCAACAGTTGATAACACTTTTGTTTTATACAAACATATATTAAAATCTACAATTCTAATACATGTTATGTCCAAAAAACCATCAAGCCACAAACTAAGCCAAATGGACCGTTTCTCGAAACATTCAGACTGCGAAATAAGGTGTCCTGACGACTGTGGTGAGCTAAAGCTCAAGAGGGAGACCGCTCTGGCTGGCTACTCCACCTAAGTACAAAGGTAATGTCTAAAGTAAACACACACTCAAGTAAATACATGATCCTACTAACGCTCATACATGATCACCCCATGTCACGAGTCCTCACGACTCACCACACTTGCCTAAGCCATATGAGAAAATAATCATTTTCAAAACAAAACTTTGTTCTGAAATATACTACCGAAATATTCTGAAAATATGGGACTGGCTCCTCCGAGGCGACTTGGTTATGAATTCTCCGAACAAGCCATATCTTTCATCCGAAATGACCACGGCGCATCTCCCAACCCAATTCCTCCGAATATCATCCCGTGAAATTCCTTTCGCAAACATATCCGTTTACAAAAATATCTTACATGCACTCACACCTAATTTAGGCTACTCAACAAGATACGGAACGCATTAGCCATTTTCAAATCATTTACACACATGCCAATATGCATATTTTCAATCAACTATAATTACACGCATGTAATTCCAACACATCAAGTATCACCCAATTTAGCCTAACTGAAAGTAATTCATAATTTCATCTCCACATTTACGCCACAATTATATTCCATATAATCGAAAGCAAATCACAATTTTTATTCCCAATATCCTATACACACACAATTATATTCCATATAATTGTGACCTCATGTTAATCCTCATTAAGCATTAACCTATTGATTTCTACACCACACCAAATCAAGTCACTCATTTCATACAATTTCATATCAAAACACATGGACAATTTCACCATTTTATCATGAGCAAACCCTGGACTGCTTTTACAAATCCCAAAACAGAGTAAGTGGGTCGGCCCACCTGCAAACCCACACTTCCTACACCTGCTCCTCTTGGTGGAACCGATTTCCATCTCAATTCCGGCCTCCTAATCACCAAAATAGAATTTATCTAATACTCCAACACAAATGCCCACTACGATTCAAGGTTCACTACGTCCAGTGATTCCACTTCTACAATTTCAAATCCCATGTTTTAGGATCCGATCAAGCGCCCAACTTCTACTTTTCCATGCCAAATACATGATTTAAAGCAAAATTGAATTAAAACATCCAAACAGCCCCCACTCTCGGGCAAGCCTGATGGTGGGAAAATCCCCAAGAAATTCTAACACCCGGTCCCATGTTTGGGATCTGACAACGGCCCCTCACTCGCCCTTCAAACTAATCCAAACATAAAACCCTAAAAAACTAGGACAAACGTGAAAGGAAAGGGCAAAATCCTACCTCTCGAGTTGTCAAAACCGCAAACCCGGTCCACGCTGTGAGCTCGTCCGCTTAACGCTTCCTTCTAATTGTCGAACCAACGGCCCGATTCTCCAGGATCTTAGAGAGAAGCACCTCTCTCTAAAACTCTCAAACCCAGTCATCGCATCAAAATTCGCCTCCCACGCTTTGGGTTTCCATTGGTTTAATGAAGATGATCACTATTCCTTAATTTTACACCTAAGGACTTAAGATCAAATCTCATAACGCCCATTACGTCCCTTTACCAGAAATCGATATTCTGGTACTACTCGGCCGGGTCCATTTTCATCATTTCACCATACCACTTCGGTACATGAGTACATGCTATTTGTGCCTTCGTCGCATCGAAACCGCTTTACTTCAAGACCGAAACACGATGCCTCAAAACGTGCCGACCGACTGCCTCAGCCAGAAATTGCGAAATTTTTACGTGCTAGCTAGATTTCGCGAGACGACCTAACTATAACTAAGCCACATCCGGGAGATCTAGAGAATTAATTACGGATTTTTAACCGTAATTATAATTTTGTAATCAAAATTACGTTTGCTCTTATTCCGTAAATTGAATTTCTCTCGGGTCTTACATTCTCCCTCTTAAAAGGAATTTCATTCGAAATTCTACGCCATACACATCCAACCACGTGCATACGTAACCTTACCTAACTCCAAGACCGTGCCCGTATGATAACCCTAAGTATGCTCACGACATCGACAACCCGATGGTCATTAATTCATACATGTCAAGAATGACATTAACAACTCATACGTCTACCACCCTAAGGTCCACCACGCCCCGTCGCGCAATTCGATCTTAGAGAAAGTCAAATCTCTCCCTACATTCCTAGTGGAAAAATTTTCCATCATATTTACGCTTTCTGTGCGTTCCTCAACTCTATGCCGTCGCGTGAAGTTTGTATCGTGATTCAAATCTATCACTGTAATAAGATGCATTAATGAATGAACATGATGCATCAAATCAAAACACCACGCTTAGTCAACACCATGAGAGTAGAGACGCATTCCCAGATATCCGACTAACTGAACGCCTACCAGGTACCATGAGATCTCCGCCTCCTAGGACAATCTCGCTCATATGTCCAGCCGGGCAAGAATGGTAACATCGCCATCCGCCCACCGACCCGAACTCTCGACCAAGAACCTCCGTGTCGACCTCCTCGACCTATGCTCCGACCCGCCCATGCGCCCGGTCCGCCGGCACTAAGTGCTAGTGTGGCATCCGACCGGAGCATCGATCCCTCCGACACATACTAGGTACGAGAAACCAATCGTAGTCGCTTTCTTGTCCCACGTACCGACCGGATCGCACCAATCCCAAACACGGATCTCTCGTCTCTCGGGGCAATCCCTCCTATACGTCCTCACACCCCCACCCCCTACTATCGGGCAGGCCAAGGCTTACCACTTCACAGTAACTCCCTAGCCAAGTACTCCTAACGACCAGAAAATCTCAGAAGCGGCCGTATTGCTTCGCTGGTTTCAATCTCAGAGGCAAAAATTTCTTTTCTAAACTTGTGATTTTATAAAATTTCTAAGAAGATAACAACTCGTATATAGACATGTCCCAAACCAGATAATAATTTCCACATTACTCCAAATATGGCAACCAACAACATTCTTCAAAAGAGCCTTCTGCTTTCTTCCACACATTTTCACAAAACTACTATGTACATACATATGCTCCATTATACAAATTCAAAGTATTTCCCCTTACAAAGATTAATTACAAAGACTGATACAAAAGTCACAGATCTATACTATGCTCCAAAGGTCTCATGTAATTGCACTGAAAATAGTTTTTAAAATCAAAATAATGAGCTAAACGAGCTCGCTGAGTCAGATGCTTTTAGAAAATGTTTTGCTTTTTCGAAAACATCTAAACTGTGAAACTTTCGCTTACATGATATTTTCCAAATATTCTTTCTTTACTTTATTTTACTTTAAAAGTTTCAAACTTTTATTGCTTGCTTACTTGAAAGTTTATAAACCTTTCAAAATCTCTTGCTTGCTTGCTTTATCTTACTTTAAAAGTTTCTAAAACTTTTCTCAACTCTTACTTTAAAAAGTCAAGCCAAAACTTTCATAAACTCATTTCAAAAGTTTCTCAAAACTTTCATAAACACGGAGCCCTGGCTCAACCAAGACAAGCTTTGAAATAAAACGGAGCCTGGCCAACCGCTTGCTTTAAAACTCTCCTAAGCCCTGGCGACGGAACCAAATTTATTTGTGATTTTTTCAAAACTCGTGATATTATGCTTATAAAACATCAACCACTGAGGCCTATTTTTGCTTATCAGACTTCTAGTGAACACTAAGCCCAAGGATCGTGCCGGTGGAAGGACCTGGGTCCGCATCACCTTTTTTTTTTTTTCCTGCGACATGCGACCGACCTGGGCCGCCATCATCATAATTTAGTTAGAGCTCATAACCTTATATACCCCCAGACGCGCCACGGCCTCCTCTTTAAACGCATGATGATAGTCCTAAGTTTCCGCCGACCGTGCAAAACTAAAAATGCATGTATGAGGATCCTAACACCACCGCGCGACCGCATTTTAATACCTTCGACCTGGCCATTCGCTAAAACTGGGGTGGAAGGCCTTGTTTTTGCAAAATTTTCTCGCTTGTCATTATTGTTCTTTTGAAAAATGGTTTTACAATTTAAACCATTTGCTTGTTATTTCGCTTGGAAAATGGTTTAACTATTCAAACCATTTGCTTACTCTACTTATTTGCTTCTTGCTCGAAAAAAATGGTTTAATCATTCAAACCATTTGCTCATTTGGTTAATTATGGTTTTACAATTTAAAACCAATGTTTCGCTTTTCAAAGATGGTTTAAATCAAACCATTTTTGGCTAGCTTAAATTCATCAGTTGGCTTAAAACGGTTACATAAACAAAACCACATTAAATAAATTGCAAGCTGCTTTATTATACACTAGTATTTGGAAATGAGTTTAGAAATACCACCTCTCGCTTGCTAAAACTCTGAGGGCACAGCCCACACTCTTTTCCCGCCTTTACTTTTTAACCTACACACTCAACCGAATACGACGACATATTAATCGCCACATACGTATAAACTTAACGCATTTCACCCAAGAAGTCACTTTAAGGTCACAATAACATTCATATAAAGTCAAATTAACAATTTACTCCGAGCACTAAAAACCCTAACAAAAAAAAAAAAAAAACCACTCATTTTATTCTTTTCCAACAATACTCTGGGCGAATTTTTATTACCCAAAAGTATTCAAATGAAACTCCCCTCCAGATCAGCCCTTTATATATCCAAATTTATTATCTCTTTTAAAATTTCCAATGTAAAATTCTTCTGTACTCTCAACCATAACACAAGTTACAAGATGTTTTTGATTCCAAACTCACTCGAATCACCTACTGTTATCCTGATTTCTGGGATCTTAACTCCATAATTTGAAATGTTTCTTCACCATTAATCATGATTCTGTTTCTTCTCCAATTGGAATCACCCAATTCTGATCACCAAACTCAAGTTATTGTATTTATATCTAGATGACTAATTTGCGTAATGTGAATCTGTACATAGTCTAATTGACAAATTTTCTGTAAGACTTTGGCTTACAATTTGAATGCACTTCCTTCGTATAAATTATTCCCATGTCTATTTTACCTGCACTTTGAATCATCACCTTGATGAGCCAAACTCCACTTATGACAAAACACTACAACCATACCGAAAAACAGAGTAAAATCAGTGAGCTACACGAGCTCACCTTTCAGTCCGTATTCAGGTTTCCTTAGAGCTACAATTTGTTTTCGGTTACTTCTATAGATTTGTAGTCTTATCTCTTATAGGTTCTTACTAATTGGAATCAATTCATTTGGATGATTATAACTTAATCTATAACCAAAACAAAAACAGTGGTTTTACCAAATTGACAGAATTTTTAAAAAACCTAACATTCTCCTTTTACAACAATTCATCAAAACCAACATGGAATTCCTCCCAAACCAACTTCACAACACTTGAATTGGTGATTTGAACTTCAAACCACAAAACCCTAGGTGAAAATGCAAGAACTCTACCTAAGGTCCCTCCAATTCTTTATAAACCACATAAATAAGAGGATTCCATGGCTATTTTCACCAATTGGGGCTTTTTCCCTCACAAAACTCAAGAATTCTGCAGGGTTAATGTGATCTCTCCAGACAAACCCTAGAACAAGGAGCAACTAATCCCATGGAAATGCATACCAAAAGCTCAAGACATCAAATTACCCATGATTTCAAAAATGAAAACTTACCTGGTTTGGCCCTTCCTTCTCCTTCTTTCTTCCTCTTCTTCTTCCTCCTCTTCCTCTCCTTGCCTTTTCTTCCTCTCCCAAAATGTGTGAGACCTAGCTTTGGAGACCAAATGACTTTTTGGCTTTGTTTTTCCTTGTATTATTATAATATTATCTAACTTTTCATTAATTGAAATTCCTGACCTCAGCCTCTTTAAGAATTTTTCAATTGTAACTTATGCTATTTGTATTGTGGCCCATCTCTACTTTGATTAAATTTTGGTCCTCCATCATCTTTTATTCGATATCAACTCAGATTATTTTCATTTTGCATACTTATCTTCTCAATTATAAGCCCTCCTTATATCCTTTTGAATTTAACACTTTACCTTGCACTAGTACCTCACAATTTTCTGGGTTCCTAATTTTTATCATTAATAACAACTCCAAAAACTATTATTATACTAAGACTTAGCGCTGTATACGCCTCACGCTACATGTAAAATTGGCACCCTTCGGACCGATGCATAATCCCGTCGGCAATGGTAGCATACCATCCGGGCCATCCCGACCGGTGCAACCTCACTCGTCTTCATCGATGATCGGGATCGGCGTCCCATAACTCGATTCCCGCCTCTCCCGGACAATCCCGTCGAGCGTCCAGCCGGCAGAAATAACACATCATCCGCCCCGCCCGCCACAATCCATTCCCATCCCGACCTTTGGTCCCGCGATAGACCTCGGCCCCGCCATCCCGAATATTCTTCTTAAGTAAATGTAAGTCTTCTCGCTTTTCTTCTATCAAAGAAGATATCCTCCTTTCTTAGTACCAACACCCATATCTGATGCCTCCCATGTCATCCACTCCTCCATCTCTCGCCAGCCGGAGGTCGACGCACGTCTGCCATCAAGATCAAGCCGACCCGCCCCTGTCTTCACTATTGCACATGCAGCGGCGACACAGGATCGCGATCTCTACTTTTCGCCGCAGCGCCCTCAGCCATCAAAGTTCGATACCAATAATCGTTTCAAGGCCGACTGCCTCGTGATCTAATTCTGCCCTTAAGTTCCACCCGCCATCTACACAATCAACATGGTACCAATATATAATACAAGATTCCAAGGCATAACACCGCCCCGAGACACTAATCATACATAACTCAAGGTATAATGCGAACTAATTTTGCATTTAAAATATTGTTTTCAATAAAATTTTATTTTCGAAAAATTTATTTTTGAAAATTTTATTTTCGAGAATTTTAATAAACTTATTTGATTTGAGATTTTGTTTTTACTTAATTTAATAAATTTTTTTCAAAATTTACTATTTGCACTGAATGAAGAACATTTAATATCTGCAGTGCATCGAGTCAAACAGACAAAACAGTCGAGTGCACTAAGTGCACAAACATATCGTCTACCGCACGCCAGTCAGCGCCGCCAGCCAATGGGCTGCGTTCATAAGGCCGCGCCGCGCTTCGCGTGTCGCTTACCGAAGCGCCGTTCTGGCCAGCCGGTGAATAGCGCGCGGTACGCCCACGCCAGCGCGCTTCGCTAAGGCTGCTTCCGCGCGCCAGCCGCTTAGCGTTTCTTCGCCAGGCGCTCGGGCCGCCACGCAAGACTCGTTCGTTCTGCGCGCCTGCACGTCTCGCGCCAGGCGCTGGCCAAGGGCTGCGGTTTCGCGCTGGGCCGCTCTAACGCCCCACTCATGCTCAATGGCGCAGCCCATTTCCAATTCGCACCATTTTTTTTTTCCTTTTTTTTTTTTCATACTAACGGAAAATACCAAAAAATATATTTATTTATTTTCTTTTCATTTTCAAAGACACCAATAAATTTATTAAAATTTATTTCATCTATATTATTATTATTATTATTATTTTTTCCCAACAAACCAAATAAATTGCTTAAATTTATTTTACTTATTTTCTTATTCCAGTTTGTACACTGTACACTCCAAGGTTTGTTTTCCAACATGCCTATGTGCTATCTACCTAAGCACACAAACATTCACATCACACATACAACATGTCATACACACCATCACACAATAATTCACCAAATCACACAAAACACATCAACACATGCATGTAGTGTCCTAGTTTTGTCCCGTGATTTTCTAGGTAATCTCATACCTAAACTCAACATCGAACCACACCCCAGCCGGGTGACGTTTTACTCAACCATACTTAAGCCCAAATTCTCAATCTATAGATTTCCATATACCTATACTCCACATTCTAAGACCCGTGGCCTAGACCCAAGTCCCTCAAGCCCTGCGTGAATCGTATACCCACATCGACACTAAGCCCCAGGTATTTATAAACCCAGTTCTCTGGCACTGCCCGCGACGCCCAAACCCGGTGTGTGTGGGTCCGTTGATCACCCATCAACCCGCTGGAATACATGCTCAAGTTACCGACACCACTTCAGAGACCCGTAGCCTCAGAGACGGTGAGCCTACCCACACGCACTCGCATATACCGTCCCAAGCAATTCAATAAATGCAATATAATCCCAACACGAGTAAAAATGCCTCGCTCATAAACTAATACTACAAAATCAATTATCATAACTATTCTTCAATTATCTCCCAATAATTCAATAAAGCTTGATAACATTTTGTTTTATACAAACATATATTAAAATCTACAATTTAATACATGTTATGTCCAAAAACCATCAAGCCACAAACCGCTTTCTTCAAACGGATCGCCTTCCTCGAGCGCTCCTCGCACTGGGGGCCAAGGTGTCCTGACGACACAAATTAGTTCCCGCAGAGACCACCAAGTTCGCCACTCACCACCCAAGACATGCACGTCTAAAGTAAACACACACCAAGAATACACGATCCCACTAACGCTCATGATCACTTCCACGTCACGAGTCCTCACCGACTCACCCACACTCCCACTGGCTTCATGCATGAGAAAATAACTATTTTCAAACAAAACTTTTTGCTCGAAATATACCACCAAAATATTCAGAAAATACGACTACCCTCCGGCGCCGAATCGTCACGAAATTACCAAACAGCCTGCCAGCCCCCATCCGAAATGACCGTTTACCATCCTCCCAACCCAATTCCTCCCATCCCGTGAAATCTCTTCGCAAACATATCCGCTTATTAAAATAATTATTACGACTCACACCTAATTTAAAGTTACCTACGTATACGGAAAACGCATTACGCCATTTTCTGTAAATCATTTACACAATACGTCACGCATATTTTCAATCAACTATAATTGCACGCATGTAATTCCAACACTGGCACTCCAATTTAGCCTCAATTGAGCAATTCATAATTTCATCTCCAATGGCCTATGCTCACAATTATATTCCATATAATTGAGCAAATCACAATTTTTATTCCCAATATCCTATACACACACAATTATATTCCATATAATTGTGACCTCATGTTAATCCTCATTAAGCATTAACCTATTGATTTCTACACCACATCAAATCAAGTCACTCATTTCATACAATTTCATATCAAAACACATGGACACTCACCCCATTTATCACAAACCCTAGGATCGGTTTTCTTTACGCCCCAAACAGAGTAAGCTGGTCGTCCACTGCAAATTTCACATCTTCTCTACACCTGCCTCTTGGTGGAACCGATTTATCCCAATCTCATTCCTAATCACCAAATAGAATTTATTCAATAAATTCCAACACAAATGTACTTCACTGCTGCATTCTCAAGGTTCACGGTTATCCAAAGAGTCTCCAAAATTTCTACAATTTCAAATTCCATGTTTTAGACCGATCGTTTCGCCCAATCCTGCGCTTCTTTTCCATACAAATACATGATTTGAAAGCAAAAATTCGAATTAAAACACCAAACAAATTCTCTAATTTCGGCAGCCTCTGATGGTGGGAAAAATCCCCAAGAAATTTAACACTGGTCCTGCTGCTCGGGACTGATCAACTGGCCTCACGCCTCAAACCAACCAAACATGGAAACCCTTAAAAATGGGAATAAACGCGTTAGGAGAAAATCCTACCTCTCGAGGTTGTCAAAACCCGCAAACCCCGGGTCCACGCGTAGCTCGCTCCGCGTAACGCTTCCCTTCGTCTGGCCGAATCCAACTGTCCGATTTCCCGCGATCTTGTAGAGAAGCACCTCTCTCTCTAAAACTCTCTCAAACCCAAAGCTCACTACATCAAAAATGGCTCTCCTACGTTTTGCTCTCCATTGGTTTACGAAGATGATCACTATTCCTTAATTTGGCACCTAGTGACTTAAGATCAAACTTCATAATGCCCATTATGTCCCTCTTTACCGCACTGATATCAGACTACTTCTGGCCATCCATTTCATCATTTCACCATACCACTGTGGTACATGAGTACATGCTATTGCGCCTTTCACGAGATCGGAAACCGCTTTACTGGGCAAGACCAAACACGATGCTCAAAACGCCACGACCCGACCGCCTCGAAGAATCGCGAAATTTTTATTTTAAATTAGATTTCGTAGACGCATTCCAACCCGGCAACCGCTTCGTCATCCGAGATCTAGAGAATTAATTACGGATTTTTAACCGTAATTATAATTTTGTAATCAAAATTACGTTTTTGCCCTTATTCCAGAAATTGGAATTTCTCGGGTCTTACAATCTCCACTTTATCACAATCGCTCATTTGCAATTCCTTCAAAAGTGGCCATGTTGATGTATACCTTCCGAAGCAAAATGTTTTGAGTCAGCAATTTAACGAGACTTGAGAGGTTAGTTTAAGGAATGGGAATGAAGGCATTGTTTCATCTTCACCATCGGGCAACAAATCGCCTCCACCGCAGTCGCTTCATTAGTAGGTCTTGAAGTCGCATAAGGGCTTTTTCCATGTAAAATGCGGAAAACGTATTTCAAACGAGGACAACCTATAACCTTGAAAGATTGTAAGTTTTGAAAATAGGAAAGTCCTCGATATCCTTATGTAACAAACTCGTTCGATCGAGTGGCCGCAATATCCTCTCTGCTTTCCTTCCCATTTATCCTTTCAAATCAAAATTCTCCTCTAAAGCATCACACTTATTTATTTCCAGAATTTGCAGACTTTGTAACCCTTTAAAAATATTGGATGGAAAAGGTTCTCAAGCCTGACCGTCACAATCGACTTATTCCAACTGGCTTTAGTTTGAAAAAGAATTCCTCTGTGTTCGTTGTGCCAATGCTTCACATTACTTAAACCTTCTATTGTCAGAACCCCAAATTCAGTGAATGATGCCCATGCAATAGATGATAACCTTTGGTTAGTACATACTTGTACAACTATACACATATGAGTAGAGAATGAGAGGTAAAATGTGTATGATAATATGGTAAAGTAAAAATTAAATCAGCTTGGAAGAATAGAGAAACAATTATTTCATATATTTGAAAACTAATGAAACTTCACAAAACAAACAAAAAACTCTTATTTTGCTTTTCAAATATAAGAGATAATTTAGAGAAATTAATTTTTTAATTTTTCCCTTCTCTTCAAATTTGATGAACCTTTAGAAATATGTTGAAATGCCTTAATAGCCGCTCATCTTATTTGCCTTATACGTTAAGACTAGCACATTTGTTTTTCTCTATTTTTTTAATTAGAAAATAATATTAATATTAATTTTTTATGTAATTGCAAACCTTTAATGGTTTTTCCTCCTTCTATATATTTTTTTTAAAACTTTAGTTGCTTTTCTAACAAACCTTAATCCTAATATTTCTATTATTTTTCATAATTTTAATCCCACTTAAATTAGATAAGAATATAGATGGAAAAAATGGTGGACGAATATTTTGGACTTCTGAAACAAAAAAGTTCGACATAAGGAGACTATAATGTAAATGTGTGAAGAAATTTAAAAGCTCAAGAGACATGTACCTTTTCCACCAAGAAAAATGGTTCTTGAAATTTCATATCAATTTCCATCTTCCGGCCTACTCTTGTATTTTCAAAAGTACGCCTAAAGTAAACCTTCTTGAGCAAAATCTTTTAAGTTGGTGTAACTGATGCAGTCGGAGAGAGGTTAGTTTAGGAAATAAAGGTGTTGTTTCATCTTCATCTTCATTTGCAACAACTGTCTCTAGTACTTCACAACATGATATAATTAGGTCCTCAAGTTGCAAAAGGGATTTTGCCACGGAAAGCGGAAAAACATGCAACAATTTGTTGCAGTCATGCAAATATAATCTCTTTAGTTTGGAAAATGAGTGTGTTGGGAGTTGGTTGTGCCACAATGCCTTCACATCAAGTAGATAGACTATATCCAAGGATTCTAAAGCAGGAAATGCAGCCTGTGCAATTGATGATCACTTTGGTTAATACATTCCCAATAACTACACACGTATAAATAGAATATTAAGGCATATATTATGATATAATAAAAATATGTTTTAAAACAAACCCGGTTAAAGTAAAGATACATAAATCTAAAAATTCATAACTCTTTATTATTGATTAGTTATTATTTTAAAAAAAGCTCTGTTAGTATGGTTTGATTAAATAAGACTAGAACACAAAAATACAATATAACACTTGCCAAAATATTGATTTACCATCACATGTATTTATTATAAAATTAAAAACGTAAAATAAAAATATTTGTTTTCAACTTCTGCAAATACATCACTTATTAATATCAGTACTTTGTTTATCATTTTCTTCATCCACGGTTTTGGGTTATCATTGATTTTTTTTTTCTTTGTTATAAACAAAGCATTTCATAATTTAACTTTACCTCTTGGTGAAAAGTATTTGATCGTTTCCAAAATCTAATTATTCTTTTGTAATAAAATAAAATCTATAATTTTGTTGAAACCATATTTGTGCCAAATTTCACTTTCATAAAAATAAAAAGAGCTCAATGTTGAAAGACAATTAACAAAATATTAATGTTAAAAATAGTTAAGCAAAAAAATCATATAATAAAAAAAGAATGAATTGAGCCTTCAAAATTATTTAACAAAATAAAATTAACATAATAAATTAATTATAAAAAAAATAGTAAAGATTAAGCCTTAAAATTTATTCAAAAATAAAATAAATAATTATCAATGTATAATAGATAAGAAAAATATAAGAAAGGAAGGAAGACAATTAGAATATTCTTTCTACTAAAATTTATAAATTTTGGTTTTTTTAAGTTTACTTTTACTGTTAGTTTTGAAACAAGAAAATCTATTAACTAGGAAAGTAAACTGAAATAATTTTGAAGGTCATTTTATTTATCTATTGTAAATAAATAATAGCAATGAAAGAAATCAGATATCAATTAGCAAAATAATTCTTCTTTGATTGAATAATGTCGTAGATTCCTTGGCCACCACCGCTTCCTATGGAGAAGCTGATGAGTTGACTGAGATGCTGCAGTGACAATGATTGCAGTTGAGGAAAATCTGATTCCCTTCCATTTGGCGAAAGAGAGAAGACATATTTCAACCTCTCACAATCGAACAGACTTAGAATTCTTAAGTTAACAAAAGACTCCTTAGCAAAAGCATTACATGGTATTGAGTGAATGGCAGGACAAGAATAGATACTTAGATATTCGAGTTCCTCGAAACTATTCTTGTCTAATTCTTCATAAACCGCATCTTTAGTATCTTTTAGTTTCCCCAAGTGTACATATTGACTTTTTTTCAACAGGTTGGAGAAGCTCTTCACCTTTTGAAGACTTTCAACCACATCTAGTTCTAACAGCAACCTTCTTGTGGCTTTATACTCATCAATCCTCATTGAGGAATTAGAACCTATTGCTATTGAAAATCTAGTCAAGTTGATCAGGTTGTCGAAGACCACATCATCTTTTGGAAGCAAACTGAGACGTGATACTTCTACCGCCAAAGTCCTCAAACCCGACAGGTGTTTTAGCTCAGAAAGGCAAGCATTATTTCTTTCTCCGCTGTTGAATCCTACCGGATCCCATTTAAAATCAAAACATCCTTCCATGCTCAAATACTCTAATTGTGATAGACTTGATATAACATTTTGTGGAATTACTTGGAGACTATGGCAATACTGCAAATCCAACACCCTTAGATCACTCAATTCCATCATTTTTAGGGAACGGTTTGATGTCGGACCCAGCCAAATTAAGAATTTGTAGTCTCTTCAGCTTTCCAATTACTGCTATGTCTTGGAGCTTGCATTTATTTAGACACAACGTTTGCAGATTCAAAAGAAAAACTGAATGATGAAGGTGAGATAGTGCAAGAGACGCTCTATACAAACCTAAAACTCTCAGTTGTTTGGTGTCTAGGAAAAAGTCATCTGGAATTTTCAAGTATGAGTAATCATCATTGCTTGAATTCAATAAAAAGAATTCAAGTTGAGGACATACCAATCCTTGTGCAAGCTCATCCATATTTCTGCACATCAAAGACATGCGATTGCAATTTCTACACTCATCTGTCCTCTGCCATTCTCGTAATTCAACACTTCTTCACCACAACCGATGGGGGATCTTTGATGCAATTGATCTGGCAACATCTCGAACAACATCATGCATTCTAATGACAAATGCGTGATCGAAAAACATGCTCCTATCTATATCACTGTCTCCGTCTTCGTTGTCGAGCAGCAAGCTTGAGACTTCAAGTATTTCCACCAGTGTAATTAGTTTATTTGCTGCTTTCTCGCATGAATACAATCCTTTAAACAAATTCAAACCCATAGCATACTGTAACAAGTGATCCATGGAAATATCTCCAACCCCCAGTAAACCACAAAGTAAAAACAAGGACTTTACTTCATCACCTTCTAAATGCTTGTAGCTTAGTCTAGACACGAGTAGAGATATTTTTGCTTACCCTCTGATGTTTGTCGGTGCAGATCTCCTCAGTTCTTCCAGGGCATTCTTCCACACAGGGGGACTCTCTTTTTTTAATGCATTTGCAATGGTGACAATTGCAACCGGTAGACCATCACATTTTTTAACAATATTAATTGCAATGGATTGCAAGTCTGGCGACTCCACACAATCACCTGCTGTCCACTTGAATAGACTCCAGGCTTCCTCTTCATTCAAATGTCGAAGATGGAACGGCTTTTGAATACCCAAGCCTGTATCCAACACCCGTTGCTCTCTGGAAGTGCAAGGCGTTTACACCCGTTGTGACATCTCCATCATGAGGGAATTCTATTTTTCCCAAATCAAGTTTCAGATATCATCTAAGATCACTAGGATTTTTTCCACTTTCTTTAACATATTCCTCACTCGAGCTGCTCTGTCCTCAGCCTCCTCTAATTTTGAACCAAACTGACTCGCAATTCTTCCCTGAATTTCTGAGATGTCGGGTTTTTCGGTAATGTCTAACACAATGATCACCTTGTGAAAGAGCTTCTGTTCCTCCGATTGTTTGGCTACTTGTTTGACAAGAGTGGTTTTGCCCACGCCGCCCATTCCCCATACACCAATCATGCGCATTTCTTCGTTTCTCAAGGCCTCCATGATTTGGTTAAAAGTAGACGCTCTTGAATCTAAAGCCTCAAAGTCTTTGAAAGACGAAGAGCTGATGAATGGAAGAACAGAAGTAGGAGGCGGGCGATAAGATACTCTGTCCCCAAAGTTAGACGGATTTTAGGCAGCAATCTCTACAGCATCCTCTTGCTCGCTTGTTTAGACGGTAGCGAGATTCTTGAAATAGAAGCAGCTCTTGCTTGCTTTCTTTCATCTTCTGGAAAATCATCTCTGTTTTGATGATCCTCCGCATACGTCAACCACTCCTGAACAGCGGAGGATAGATTTCATTCCTTGCCTGTTAGCCGCATCCACATCATCTATCTGCAGCCCCTCTCTGGCACGATCGAGAGAGTGGGATTGCTATTGAGATCCATAATAATGTTGCGACGGTAGTTAAACAGGTAACCGAATTGACGAGTAATTGGATCAAGCAGGCACCCTGTAACTTTTGCTGCCACTTCTCCAACAACGGAAATACAAAATTTCAACCATTGAGTTCATGATGATTGGAATCTTGCTGTGTTGTAGAAGAAATGGTAGATTTGAGGTAATGGAAGAGCAGAGTCTGTGGATGATTTACTTCTTGGAATCAAGTGGGGAAGGAGCACTGCTTTGCTTGGACTTATCTTGATAAAAGATGCCAGGCAGCCAACCTGTAAAAGCTAAAGTGTAGGTCCTTTCACTCCTTTTTGTCGGCCATGTTTGTTTGTTTGGTTGTCAAAATATTTAAAATTAAATTAGTAATTTATTTGTACTTGCTGATTCAAAGTTCAAACAAATAAAAGTTTTAATTTACTAAATTATATTTATACACACTGTTTCCAATATATACATATGTATTAATAAATTTAAATTTAAAGAAGAAATACTTTGATAAGGGAAAAAGACTAAAATAAAGAATATTTTAAAAATCGACTGTTGATCTAATTGGGAAAGCTACCGCTCACGCTTCATCGGCCGGACCGCTACGAACTCAATAACCTACGACGTAAGAAATATTTATATTTTATTTAAATTTTAAAAATATATAATTAATAATATTTAAGATATTATTATTACTTTTTATATAAAATAAAGTATTTTAAAATATATATAATGTTTATATACGAAACATATTAAAACAAGAACTTATTTATATAAATATATACTTAATTGCGAGAATATATAATTTTGTTAATATCTAAATAATCATGTCTGCAGCACAAATGAAAGAAATAGTTCCCTTGTAACTTCCTTTCCATATTCAAACCTACTTGTACCGCATTATTTAATCAATTTTTTGGCCATGCCTTTAACCCTCATGTTTTCTATCCTAGTTGAAAACGACGGCTTCAACGTAAAGATCAAAACGACGCCGCTTTAACTTAAAAAAAAAATATTTGTGGTAAACGAACCGACCGATTCATCCGTCATCGGCTCGATCACGCTCGCGCTTTTAAAGCCGATTCAATGCAAACGGTTTTTGATTGAACTGGACCGCTTTAGCGCCAATCGATTTCGGCTCGACGGCTTGACCGCACGGCCCAAACCGGCTTTCAAAACATCAGAAAATACCAAATTTTTTATTTTCAAATTTTAAATAATAAACTCAGTCCTATTTCTATGGTTGATAATGTATTAGTTATGTTTTGTATTTTTTCAATAATTTTAGATTTTTATACGTCCATTAATTTAGTATCCTAGTTAAGAGACATTGATATAAGAGTAGTTGAATTCAGGCTGTTAGTAAAAAGTAATTCTATTTTTAATGATATAATCAAGTTATTAATTTCTCATCTATTTGTTTGAAATTGCCAGTTATATATTTCTCCAGATAAACATTTCAAGTTTGAGGTCTGCTTAACTAAAAAGAGTTTCTAAGGTCATTCTTTGTCTGAAGAGTGATCTTCTTGATTTTATTTTTTAACCTTTGACTATCACCTATCAACTTTTTCTCATATCTATCTTCTCAAGAATGTAAAAGAGATAGAACTGTCCGGCTACATAACCTCTTGGCATACTATCTTTTAAGTTCTATCATTTCTCTGAACATTATTTAAACAAAATATAACATTTGGTTCATAATAATTACATAATGATAACATAAAATGGTGAAATAATATAGTAATATAATACATAATAATTTCAAAATAAAAAAATAAAGACATGTATAATTAAATTAAATATTTACTTTTATTTCACTACCTATTATATTTTAATAAAACTCTAATTTGGATATGCATTCATTTATTTTAATAATTTAGTTTCATATATAATACATAAAAAAAAGCATTATTTAAAATTTCAATTATTTATATATTTAAAAAAATTGACAATTAAAGGTAATTTGTTACTAAATTATTCATGCCTTTTCAAAACATTGATCATTTTACCTACTAATTAAGCTAGGCTATGGACATATTTTTAAAAAGATTTAAATTATTATTAATTTTAATAAAAGAAAATTTATATATTTATAATGTCAAGGATATGGTTGCGAGCATCCGTTTGACTAGTTAACAATAAACAAATAACTTTTCGACTTTAGCATCTGGATCTAATGGAAGATCAATAAGAGTATAAAGAAACGAATGTTATGAATCAAAACCCCGAAGCTGCTCATCAACCAATTTTCACATAAGCATCTAAAGACTAAGAGTGAAAAGGTAAAGATCGCGTGATGCCCAACCTCGATACGAGATTAAGGTCCTTATGCAGCTATGTTTGCCTTGTTTGTTTGAAATTTAAAATTAAGATTAGTAATGTATTTTACTTCCTCCACTTAAGTTCAAACATGCAAAATTTTAATTTATTGTAATTTCATTTTAACTTTTATATTTTCACATGGTTAAATTTAAACATACAAAGAAATCTTTCATCACAATTTCTTTAATGAATTAGTTTCATTATCGCCTTCACCTAGGCCCAATCTCCTTTATTAAGTATGTCATGTTAGGTTTGATTTTAGGTTGTCACAAATCAATGTTATAAAACTTTTCTGTAACACCTGAAATGAAATTAAGTTTTCAAACTCTAAAATATAAATGCAAGGAAAATAAAAGGGATATCAGAAAATTGTCGAGATGCTATCTTCTTGCTAGTGACCTAGTTTTTCTTGCCTTGTTTTTTTTCTTTTTAAATTTTGATTTTTATTTACCGAAGGTTTTTACACTACCATTAACAATTTTCTCATTGTTTTTAGAATCTTTTTATTTTTGTTTTTACACATTAATATTTTGATGTCATGACTTACTTCAATTATATGACTGAAACCTACAAGAGGATGAGAAAAACTGTAAAACCCGAGAAAAATTCAATTTTTCTGAAAAATGGTAAAACGGTAATTTCGATTGAAAATAGGAAATTTCTAAAGATCTCTGGATGCATTTAAAACTGATTACACAAGTGAATTCATCTCGAATCTAAATACTGTAAAAGCTACTAAATTCCGTATAATGAATATTTATTAATTTCACGATAACTCACAAGGATTTTCAGTGACGAGATTTTTACGAAAATCTCGTCAAAACTGCTTAGCTTAAAGCTTCATTTAAAATAATCAATCGAAAAGAAATAAAATTTTTTGGGATAAAAATAGACCCGAATGAAACAATATAAACAAGTATCCAAGATAATAATAATAATAATAATATTATTATTATTATAAAAATCAATCAAAAAGGGGATATAAACGTCAAATGGGTGGGAGAGAGACGGCGTGCAGAGAGAGAGAGGGAAGATATTTTATTTTTTATTTTTCTTCTCTTCGTTTCTTTTTTAGATATACGAAAATCGGACCACAGGTTTTCGTCGGGACTGAAGGCAAAGTTGATCTACGCGATGAAAGCTACGCGTGGACACCAAAAAGTCGAGGCCTTGACAAACTCCACGCAGGTGTGAGCTTATCCTACTCAAGCTACACTTCATAGTTGCTTAGAATGCTGATACGGCGCCTCGAACGGTCGTTGATCGGCCCCAAAACTCTAGACCTAATTGTCGGGAATTTTTGAGAATTTCCTGGGAGCCCATTTGGACAAATCAGATCGTAGGGGCTATTTGGGCTCATTTACAATTTACGAAATAAATCGCTACTGGGTTGTATTGTAAGGAGTCGAAATCTACTTGATGATTTCGGTTCACAAAGGAACCGATGTTCGTGGATTGGTCAGGAACAGAACCCGAGGGTTCATCAGTTTCACGTGAATAGTGACCAATGAATAATAACCCGTGAATAGTGTTCTCAAAATATTTTTAGAGAATGTAAGTCAGTGCGGATTCAAATTGAATTGCTAGGTGTTCGCACTAGCCCACACGTAGCTAATTTCAGGTAGTGGATCGGCGTAATTGTGAGAATGACTGAATGATGGACGTGGCGAATAGATAAAGCTAATACATGATTTTAATGCCATAACATAGCGACATAAATTATAAGCAATATAATCAGGTGTGTAAAGCATCGAGACGATATTGTAATCGTCACGAAGCAATTTAAAGTATTGCTGATCACTATTGAAAATGATATGTGTTGGGAGATACCAATGCGTATATCGATATATTTGATATATTGCATATAAATGGTTTCCTGAATGCAAGATAATCGATTTTCATACACCAGAACCTGTAGACAGCACAGATGATATGAATTTTCAAAAACGAACATGATTATAAAGGAATTCCATGTGATGATTTTCCAGATAATCAAGGTCGAGATGGGCCAACAGATCATTTCTGATGAGGACTATGACTATTTCCTGAAAAGCTCACCAACCACCCGCCAGAGGGTAGTCCCATATTTTTACCGACACTCGGTGCAAGATATTTTCAAGAATAAACAAGTTTTGTTTCAAAATGACATTTTCTCTACATGGCGAGCAAGTGTGGCGAGCTCTGAGGACTCAAGACATGGGAATGGGCATGTAGACATTCAAGTAGAATCAATGATTACTCAGCCACTGCCATTTTCTGGTTACTTATACACTTAGCGAGAGAACTCCATTTAGTGGTGATTCCACCACTCACGTGAGCCTCACCTGTCGAGGAATATTTTTTTAGGTACAGTGATGCTCGAAGATCAAAATGATTTTAGAGGCCATTTTGGAAGAAAGCTCTGGGTCAGGCTTTGGAGGTAGTTTTTTTGGTTTAATATGTATTAGAACTGTAGATTTTAATATGTATTTGTATTAAGAGTAATGGAAATAACTCTTGCACTATTGAATATAGTTGGGCATGTTTGATGAGTATTGATTTAGGCCCAATACATTTTACTGTATGAGTCTCTCTATACGAGACATATAGATTTTCCGTTGTGCTGACAAAGTAGTCAACGGATATCCCTAGCCTTAAGGCAATAAAAACCATATTTCAAGATATGCTGATAATCAGACCTATTCTAATTTAGTATGAAATATATCAAAGTGCAAATGTAAGATTATGAGAATGGAGAAGATGGGTGTATATCCATTGTGCTCAGAACTCTGATGATTCGCTCTAATTGCTATCGCTATTCTTTTAGATTTTCCAAGAAGGAACAGGTTGATAATCCAACACAATCAATCATAATCTTTAGACCTAAGAAGAAATATAATAAGAGATAAAAAACAACGGGTAAAGGAGATAAGATAACCTATGAATAGTCAGTGATGTAAGTAAGATAAGATTCAAGGTGATGTAGATGTAAAATTCTTTAGACTCTGAGGACTATGATAGCCTCCCTCACCATGTATTCCTTCAGTTGTTGCTCTACATGCAATGCAACAACCAAATATGAGTAAAACTCTGAACATCGACTTCGCCCAACTCCAGCCCCATATCATATCCCTTCGATTAATCTATCGCTTGAGTAAAACTGGAATATAGGGTCATGGTTGTATTAAATAAATGGAATTACAGCTAACAACAAAGCAAGTTGCCAATTGTGGAAGTAGATTGAATTTAAGTTTTGAGCCCTTAATTAATATATTATAAAAAAGTGCACATCAATGTAGATGTGCACTTTCATTTTATGATGGTTAAAAAACAGAATATAACAATCTGACCTTGCTCATATACTGCATACACACTGGAAGAGTAATAGGTCATGGTCCCCGTATCACATAAGGTTTTTCTTTCTTCCGATTCCCATTGTCGAGATAAATGATAGACAGAAAAACCATATGATAGACCTGGAAGATCATGCCTTTAGACTTGATTTAGATCCTAAGATCGCGAAGTTCTCACGTATCAGATCCAGATCCGTAAAGATCAGCGTTCGCACTCATCCTCAAATATCTCAAATATTTTGTTATGATCTCGCACGCCTGGAATCCTCGTGATTTTGATTATCATGACCGGTCATGAATGTTCATTTAATGATGGTTTTTTACATAATTTTTTTAAATCTCTCATCTGCATCGAATGGCTTCATGTTGAAATTGTCGAATATGTTAGAAAACAGATTTTGGTTTATTATTTTTTTTCCCTTCTGATCCCACCGTAAATGTCTAACCCTGATTCTTGTCCCAAAGGACAATTGAGAGGTGATGATCCATGTCCCGATGACACCCAAAGAAATGAGCCTTGACCCACGCCCCAAGTGCTGAGACCCGGCTGGTTCAAAGGATGTTCCTCCCCAAGAGGAGGAACACAATGAGCATTGCACTCGAAGTGGTACATGAACTACACCCCGGCGTGGAGACCTATTGGTTCAAAGGATGCCCCCGTAAGAGAGAACACAATACACTTCCAGACCCTCAAGAGTACATGATAAAATAATAATACCAATAAAAATTAATAAATTATCTGCTGGCCAACTGATGTTTTAGCTGGGTGACTTAAATATAAATATGTTATCAGAGTAAGGTATTTACTAAAATTTACATTCAAATATAGGTGTTTATATATATATTTCGAGATGTTAACTAACACAATATGTCACCAAAGGACTCACTTTTGGTAAGTAAATTAATTTGATTTCAAAATATACAGATTATGTGTTTATAGAATCATGTGAATATTAATTATTCAAAGGAAAATTATATTTAATGCACTGTAGATGTACACTCCGTGGTAATAAACGCGTGATGATTATTTGGTTTTACATATGAATAATAAATTGGCCCAAAGGAAGATTTATCATTCGATATGTTCTTATTATCAATATTTGATTACTACACCAAGATATCACTTACAAGTTAATAGTTTTTGAAGGATCCCGACCCAGATTAACCTCATGAACCCGAGGGGATCTCAAGACTCCAAGGATATATGAAACTTTTCCTTCAAAACCACTACAAATAAAATCCATGGAGTTTAACCCCCTTTTACAATCCTTAACATATGTCAGGTAAGAATGCAGTTTAAGTGGTAAATTTTTTTTTCTTTTCTTTTTTTTTTCAAACCTTTAGATTTTTCAAAATCGCGTAGTTTTCTGCTTTCAGACTTTCCCAAATTTACAAATACTCGCAGATAAGCATTTAAAACATTTTAATCTTCAATTTCAACTTCCATTAGGACTCCTTCATTCCATAACTCAACTCAATACAATATATACATATACTTTTATCTTCACTCTAAATCATCAAATATTCAAAACCTTTCTTCAATTCCATGCACTTTATTTTTGTATCAAAAGATCGGGGTTTGGTTTCCACTGCTCACCCACTACGATCTTTTCAAAATATATACATATATGACATATATACAATGTAAAATATCTCAATATATAAATATGCAAAATATTTCTACAACGTACTACGCCAGACGCTGCCTCGAGACTAGACTCCACCGTGTGGGGATACTCACCGACGCACCCGTCTCTTGCCTCCCAAAAGGTTCTAAAACATACGTGAAGGATGCAGCCAAAGGAGCTCAGCGAGTACATTCCATTTAAGATGCATTTTAAAGTGGTGCTATCAAAGTAATAAAATACTCATAATTCAAAATCACTTTATGCATTGAACTTTCTTTCTTTCTTTCTTCTTTCTTTCTTTCTTCTTTCAATCTTTATAACATTTTCAAAGATATATCAAAGTAATAAATACTTATATAATCTCGTAAAATCACTTTACGATTAACTTTCTTCTCTTTCTTCTTTCTCTTCTTTCCCGTATATCAAAAAATAATAAATTACTTTATATAATTCAAAATCACTTTATAAGCATTAACTTCTTCTCTTTCTTCTTTCTTTCTTTCTTTCTTTCTTGCTGATGGAACCTGTGGGATAAACACACTGGTCAGCCTCTGCAATCGTGACTGAGGGACAGCCCCATTCCGCCATAACCACTACGCACGGAAATCTTTAAGTAGGGTTCCAAATACAATGACTTTATCACTGTAAGGATATTATCAAACACCTACTTCTCCCTCAATTAGTAACCTTATAACTTTACCCTCTAAATCCTTACACGCTTAAGGTACCTCTACGATATCGGGTCATAATTAAATATAGGGGTTGTGGTAACCATCAAGAAACATTTCTTCCAAATACATTTATAAATCCATTTAAAACCTTTTTTGTTTTATCATTTATAGATGCCCTATGCATTTTTCTTTACATTACTTTTTAAACTTCCATAATGCCTTAACATATGCATACATATATAAAACATTTACATTAAACTTTTCTATTTTAATATTAAATCATTCACTCTTTCTTTCAAAATACATTTATAAATCCATTTAAATCCTTACTTTATCATTAAAATACATATATATGCAAATATACATATGCATTCTTCACACATTTTTAAACTTCCATAATGCCTTTTAACATATTTATACATATATAAACATTTAATATAAATACATATATTTGTGCAAAGTAAACATTTATACATTTACTACATTCTATGTGGATATCAATATAAACATTTATCTTAATCTTTTTCCTTTCACATTAAAATCATTTACCTTTAAAACTCAATTTTCAAAATATTAGTTTTACACTCACCGTTCACCGCTTAATCCCGCTTGCTTCCCGTCGACCCCGCTTTCCCGTCTCGATAGTCCTTTCACCTTTTTTTCAAGAAACCACAACCACATTAACTATAATTTCCATTTAATCTACCATACACAGTCATTCCTATATTCTTATTCCTTTATGAATCTATTTTACTTAGGAATTGGAATCAATCCAATTGACTCATCCAAATTCAAGTTATGGCATTTTCATGCCAAACTAGTCATTTTACCGATTTTACACATCGGGACTGTTTGACATACCCATTTTCCCATGTCTTGACTCCATATTTGACACTGGTTCTTTATACTCTTTTGAAGCTAAGGTGCTACGGGTTCTTCTCCAATTGGAATCACCCAAATCGGAGCACCGAAACTCACGTTACGTCCAAAACAACCGGGCTAATCTATGTTCAAATCGAACTGCACTTGGCTTGAACATGGCCCTACTTTTGAATGAATTAGCCACATAGAATCAAAATTCAACAATTCCTATTTCTGGATGTTTGGTTCTCCTTGAAGTCTAGTTTAATTAGGCCACTTGAATCACTCAAATCGATAAGCAATGAGCAAGTTATGTCTAAAATACGAAAACTAGTCGAAATAGAAACTATAGCATTTCCTCGTATCGAGATCGCTTCCCTAAAAATGCCTGCATCGTGGGCTTTTCTGCATTTTTTTTCCATATTTTTCCATCCAATTCAACTCTATAGTCCATATACACTTCAAAACCATTTCATTTTCATCTTGATATCTCTTTTCTATTCAAATCCTCTTTCACTACTTATCTTCTTTCAAAACCTTTCCATGAATTCCTCCCAATACCATTCTAATATGGGTTATAACCCATACACAACCCAAACACCAAGATTTGTTAGGGTTTGTTCTAAACCCTAACTCAATTCTTGCAATTTAAACCATGAATCCATACCAAAACCCTAGACATCAAAAGACCCATGATTCCAAGGCAAGAACATACCCGATTTTTTGACTTTCTCCTTCTCCTCCTTCCTCTTCTTCCTCCTCTTCTTTCTATTCTTCTCCTCTCACAATGTGAAACTCCCAACAAATGAGACAAAAATGGCTTTTGTTTTGTCTCACCCTCTATTTATACCCCCATATTTCATAATCGTGACTTAAGTCCTCAAACACTTTAATATTGCACTGTAACTCAATTCTACTATAGCCCATCTCTATACTTTTGATTTTCATATCCCCTTCGCTTCAATTACTAATTTATCCTATTCTCATACATAAATCCTTGCCCAAATTTCCATCATCTCCCTAATTTCATCCCCAAATATCACTGATGTGACACTTGGATATCTCAGGTACTTCCTACAGCTTCACGCATCGTACACTTATCTTTGGAACCTGGGATCTACAACTCCCATAAAAACTTCGACCTCGAAATTAAAACATTCTATTCGCTCCAAAGAGATGGGGATAACGCTTCATCCGGTCCTCATGCTCCCATGTGGGCCTTTCCTCTAGTGTATGACTCCCTCCATAATACCTTCACCAAATGGAATAGTCTTGTTATGTAGAACTTGCTCTCGACTCGGGCCGAGGATCCGCACCTAGTTCCTCTTCGTATGTCAAATTCTCATGTATTTCAATCGGTTGTCGTCACTACATGTGAAGGTCCGGTATGCACATGAGCATGTAAACATGGAAATACTGTGAATGCGATCGAGGTCGATGGCAACCCAATATGCCACCTCTCCAATCCTCAACAACTCAGATGGGCCCAATATATCTGTGGACCTACCTTCCACGCTTCCCAACCCACACGCTCCATGGGGAAATCCTCAAAATACCATATCCCCTACCTCGAATCCCCAGTCCCTACCACACATCGCATAACTTTTCCGTTTGCCTGTAATTTCTGGCCATCCCTTATACCTTTGATCTTATCACAAGTCACTGACAATTCTAATCTACCACTTCCTTTCGCCTACCTCGGTCCCAACATACCGGAGTCTCGACATTTCCGCTCCATAAAGAGCCTCATAAGGGCCATACCAATACTGCATGATAATCGCATATGCAACTCCATCAGGGGTAGATGGGTGTCCCAATTCCTCTAAACCCATAACACATGCCTTAAGCATATCCTCCAAAGTCCGTACAGTCCTCTCGCACGCTATCCGTCTCAGAACAGGTGTCGACTGGCGCGCCATACAAGGGCATTCTCAGAATCGGGCCAAAACTGTGAGGTAAACCGATCTCGGGCTCAAACAATGGAACCGGCGACTATGCAATCTGATAATCTCTCTAACATATAATTGGGCCAACTTATCCAATGAATCACTATTCCTGATAGGTAGGAAATGGGCTGATTTCATCAGTCTGTCTACAATCACCCATATCGTATCATGGCCACTTCGGCAACGTGGAAGTCCTACCATAAAATCCATAGTGATTCTCTCCCATTTCCACTGAGGGATCGGGAGTGACTGTAATAGTCCTGCAGGCTTTTGATGTTCGGCTTTCACCTGCTGACATGTGAGACATCTGGAGACGAACTCTGCAATATCCCTCTTCATACCCTTCCACCAATAGTGTTCCTTTAGGGTATGATACATCTTTGTGCTTCCCTGATGCATAAGATGCTGGGAGGAATGGGCTTCTCCATAATCTCTCTCACATCACCTACATCCGGTACACACAACCTCCTGGGTCCCATGACCACAAGATCATCCTCCCTCAATGACAAATCCCCCTTTCGCCCGTGACTCTACTTCACCTCTCAACTCACTATCCTGCGGATCCCGGGACCGGGTTCCTAACCTGCCTCCATCAATACAGATCGCACATGAAATGTGGCTAATAAAGACTCCCGAATCATTAATTCCAAATTTCACACCCAAGGACCTCAATTTATGAGTCGAGGAAGATGCACCACTTCAAGTGCGATGTGGAACTCATTGGTTCCTACTAAGAGCATTCGCAATACGTCAGCTTTTCCAGATGATATTCCAATGGTACATTCATAACTCTTGATCGCTCAATCCATCCCTCCTGCCTCATGTTTAGTTCCTTCGCGTAAACAGACACGCAAGCCTTACGATCCGTAAAATCCTATTGTGGCACTCCATATAAGTAATGCCCATATCCGTAAGGCAAATACTTCATCGCTAGCTCAAGGTCGTGTGTAGATAATTCGCTCATGCCCAATTGCCTAGAAGCCATGCAATCACCTTGTCATTCTGCATTAATACACAACCTAGACCCTACCTAGGGGCATCACAATACACCGCAGCCATCCCGCCTGGCGGAAGTGTGGGCACTCGGAGCCGAGGTCAATCTCCTTTTCGCCCATCGAAACTTTGGCCGACAAGCCTCGACCATAAAACGTTCCTTTCCGTCGCCCAGCCAAAGGTGCGGCTATCTTCGAGAATCCCTCAACGAGCCTATGGTAATCCCCTGTCAAACCCAAAAAAAAAAAAAAAAAACTCCTATCTCGTAACACTCAGAAGGCTTCCAATTCAAGATAGCCACCTTCTCGCGATCCACTGAGACCCCCTCTGCAGAAACTATGTGTCCAAAAAATACGACATTGTCGAGCCAAAACTAACACTTACTAAGTTTAGCATATAAACTCGATGTTCCCGCATAATGTTTGCACTATCCTCAAGTGCTCGTATGTTCTTCCACCGCCTGAATAGATCAAGATATCGTTAATAAACACGTATAACAAACTGATCTAAGTAAGGCCCTCAAAATCTTGTTCATGAGATCCATAAAGCAACCGGGCATTCGTGAACCAAAATGGCATGACTAGAAACTCAAAATGCCCGCACTGTTCGAGAATACCGCCTGGGAACATCCTCATCAAGAAGTCTCAACTTATCCAATTCACTTCCAATTTAAATCAAGGCTCGCAAGCCTTAAATCAAGCCATTAGCATCCTTAAAGTGAAAAACCCATAATGCCCTTCACCTTAGCAAAATTACAATATACCTAATCAATTCTTCTTCGTAAAACATTAATTCTAACACATTCCATTAGGTATCGAATCCCTTCCAATTGAGTAAAATCAATGGAAACTCAACTTTTCCATATTCTAAGGTAATAAACTTCTACATGTCACACATTCATAATTATTATTTCTTCACTCCTTCCATTTTCTTTCAACAATTTACATTTGATACTCATCTAATGTCATTGATTTACTTAAACTAAATCAAACCAATGCATTTCCACCAAACCTCTTTCTCGCCTAACCCTCTCATCTCATTTTCTATTCAACTTTTAATTCCATTAATTCCACATCTCCTCTGAAGCATTTCAAGTAATGCTATTAAATCAATTAAACCAATCAAACAACATCACTCCATTAACATCCAAAGTCGACCTAAATCGACAATCCTTATAATATCATTCTTTCTTTCAATTTCTTAGCAAAATCAACCTAGAATCGTGTCAATTTAATAGCTAGCCTTAATATAACTCAATTGGAAAGTTTGGGATAAATAATCCATAAAACCCTAATTGTTTACTGGAATCTCCAACCTATCGTCGACCACTCGTTCTCTGTCTCGACTGGTGGCGTAGCCCGATCTCAAACCCATGCTCCTCTCACATCCCTAGTCGCGGGGCCTCTACCACCGGGCCGTACGGTGTGTGGGCTGTCGACGCTACTGTGGTCCAAATCTCTGGACTAAGACCTACAAGAAAACCCTCTCGTCTTCGAAACTCGTCCCTCCCTACTAAATGGAACATGTCCGATGAGCCTAAAACACCTCTCACACCCATCACTGAGAGTGGTCCCCGCACTCACTAAAAGAACTCCCTCGCCGTGATCTCTGTGAATCTACCGAACAAACTTATCTCGTAAACTCTTCCGAACTGCGGTCCAGACACTCCTTCGGGCATCTCCTTCGAACCGCCTCCACCACTCTAATCAGCCCGTCCTGCAGGGAGAAAGCAAAAGGACCATCCGGGCTCATCTCAGACTGTACCAATCCGGCACTTTGGCTCATTTCCTCAACCATGACGGTTTTCTAGGTCTCCCAATCCATCATAATTCCCGTACTTAGCTGCCTCTCTATAGAAGCTACCACTTCCTGGGTCGTCGTAATGCGCTGGCTAAAGTCGAGCCATCCGTTTACAAGACTGGGCCTCCCACGACCTAGAGGCTTGCAGGTCTCCGTCTGCGGGTGGCATAGGGTCACCAGATCAGGCGGAGAAACACAAGTGCACTCCATCAACATATTCCTCGAGCGGTGGTACTAATGCCCCAGAGCTCTCCCGTGGCGGTCGCCCGACGACGCATTGTTCAGAATTTAAAATTTTATGTCGCGTAATGCATATATGGTTTTAAATCACATAAATAATTTATGAAATTTTAAAATAAAACATTAAAACAATCATATGAAAATAAAATTGGCAAATATTTATAACATTTTCAAAATCGTGGGCTCTTATACCACGTTGAAGGATCCCACCCGATAACCTCATGAACCCGAGGGGACCTCCCTAAGACTCCAATGGATAGAAACTTTCCTCAAAACCATCAAATAAAATCCATGGAGCGTAACCCCTTTTACAATCCTTAACATATCTTTTAGAAAATAATGCTGGTTGGTAAATTTTTTTTTCTTTCTTTTTCTTTTTTTTTTCTCAAACCCTTATATTTTTCTTTTAAAATCGCCGTAGTTTCCTCTGCTTGACTTTCCCAAATTTACAAATACCTGCATAAGCATTTAAAAACACTTCTAATCTTCAAATTTTCAACTTCCGTTGTAGGACTCCTCGTCCACAACTCAATCAACACAATATATACACATACTTTTATTCACTTCAAATCATCAAAACATTCAAACCTTCTTCAATTCCATGCACATTTTTTTTTTGTATCAAAAGATTGGGCTTGAGCCTGACTTAAGCCGACCGCCTAATGCATTCCTTTTCAAAATATATACATATATGCATATATACATGACAAAAATATTCAACATATAAAATATGCAAAATATTTACAATACTCACGCACGTCGTTTCCTCGATGACTAGACTCACCATGCCAGGGGATACTCTGAAGTACAAGACTGGCCCTGCCTCGAAAAGGTTCTAAACATATGGAAAAAGAGTGAGCTAAAGGAGCCATTGAGCGTACATTTCATTTAAGATAACATTAAGATATATCAAAGAATAAATACTTATATAATTCAAAATCACTTTATGCATTAACTTTCTTCTTTCTTTCTTTCTTCTAAATCTTTATAACATTTTCGCATATATCAAAGTACAAATACTTATATAATTCAAAATCACTTTTATGCATTAACTTTCTTTCTTTCTTTCTTTCTTCTTTCTTTCCTCGTATATCAAAGCACAATACTTATATAATTCAAAATCACTTTTATACATTAACTTTCTTTCTTCTTTCTTTCTTCTTTTCTTTATGACGGAACCCAGTGGGATAAAACACACCGAACAAGCCTCGTACTAATCTGAGGGACAGCCTCATTCCAATCATAACCACTACGGTTTTAAACTCACGCCGGCAGGCTCAGCCATAAAGACCTTATCAATGAGATAAGGATATTACTCTAAACACCAATTTCCTCCCTCAATTAGTAACCTATAACTTACCCCTCTAAATCCTTACACGCTTAAGGTACTTTACTAATATCACTATAACAAATTTCATAGGGTTAGGTAACCATCAAGAAACATTTCTTCCAAATACATTTATAAATCCATTTAAAACCTTTTACTTTATCATTTATACATTTATGCATTTTTCTTTACATATTTTTAAACTTCCATAATGCCTAACATATGCATACATATATAAACATTTACATTAAACTTTTCATTTAACATTAAAATTCATTATTCACTCTTTCTTCAAAATACATTTATAAATCCATTTAAATCCTTTACTTTATCATTAAAACACATATATATGCAAATATACATATGCATTCTTCACACATTTTTAAACTTGCATAATGCCTTAACATATGCATACATATATAAACATTTAATATAAATACATATATTTAGGCAAAGTAAACATTTATACATTTACTACATTCTTACTTTTCTGATATCCATATATAAACATTTATCTTAATCTTTTCCTTTTCACATTATTAAATCATTTTTACCTTTAAAACCAATAAAATATTATTTACACTCATCGTCACCGCTGAACCCCATTACTCTGCTAATTCTGCTTCCTGTTTTTGATAGCCTCCTTTTCACACTCTTTTTTTAAGAAACCACACCACATTAACTATAATTTATTTAATCAGCCATACACACTTCATTCCTATATTCTTATTCCTCTATGAATCTATTTTACTAGGAATTGAATCAATCCAATTGACTCATCCAAATTAAGAGGAGATTTTCATGCCAAACTGAATGCCTCATCACTTTGCATGACTTATCGTTTTATTGGCAACCACTTCCCATGCCTTGACCATTTTATTCACCTGGCTTTTATACACTTTGTGCTCTAAGGCGCCATGTTCTTCTCCACTAATCACCCAAACCTGAAAGACCTAAATCATGTTACGCCCAAAACAACCGGCTAATTCTTATGGTACTTGTGGTAACTGAACCAGGATTTAGTCAATATGTCCACTTTTGAACTGACAGTCACGAGGAATCGAATAAATAAATAAAGGTAAAAAATGGGAAAAAATTGACAACGCCATTTGATGTCACTTTTGAAGTTCAGTTTGATCAGCTTTATCAACTACCAAACTTGATAAATGAGTGTTACACAAACACAAAACTACTGGGGCTAAAACATTAAGATTTCCATCGGAGATCGCTTCCTGAAACGCCCAGATCGCGCTTCATTTTTTTCCACATTCTTTCCATCCGACCAACTCTGATAGTCCATGGCACACTCTAAAACCAATATTTTTTTATCTGAAATCTCTTTCTTATTCAATCCTTTTATTTACTTTTATCTTCTTTTCAAAACCTTTCTCCCATGAATTCCTCCCTATCACCATTCTATTATGGGTTGAGAACCATAAATAATAACCAAATGATTTTATGATTCTATAGGTTTGTTCTAAACCCCACAATTCCTGCAATTTAAAAACTACAATCCATACCAAAACCCAGACACTAAAACCACACCAAAAGAACATACATTTTTTAATTTCTTTCTCCTTTTTCTCCTCTTCCTCTCCTCTTCTTTCATTTTCCCAGTATGTGAAACCTAACAAAATGAGATGCGCGCTTGCCTATTCTCACCTCATTGGTACTCATATTTCTCTATAATTGCACTAAGTCTCAAAGACTTAATATTATAATAATTTCGTTGACTACTATAGCCCATCTTTAATAATTTCTTGATCACATCCTCATTACCATTAATTTATCCCACATCATATATAAATCCGTCTAAATTTATATCTTCGCACTTCTATCCCCGTGTCATTCACGCGATTGGGACACTGGAGATCAGCAAACTTTGCCAGCCAGCTGTACCACTATTTTGAAACTCTGATTTTCGCGTTTTCATCCAAAAGATGTTACAATACGCGTCCGATATCTCAGATGGGGTCATTTTTATTTGAATTTTTTTCGCCGGTATCTATGTGAGCTTGTTTTGCTGCTTTATCGCTTCTGATTCAGCTTACTTAGTTCCCCTGTTTTAACACACGCCAAAGATTAATTATTCTGGCGCTAAATGGCATTAAACTTCAAGATGGCAAGAGAACTCAAACAGTTTCATTACGGATCTGTAATTCATAAGGGTTTTCCCAGACTTTAATTAAAGCCCTCCGAAGCGCGTGATTATTGGTGTGAGAAGTCAAAACCACGCTCTGTATGATCGCCACATCATCCACATCTATGGCATATGATGCAGAAAGCTTAATTGACGGAAGATGCATTCCTTTGTGAAAGATAAGGGTTATTGTCAAGGTTTGAGGCAATTTGGGACATTTTAGGTTAAGTATTAAATCCGGGTAATTTTATTCGGGATTTGAAATGAGACATGTTATACCGCCCTTTCGACGGACTTAGTTTATTTCCATATCGACAACTGGCATACTGTTCTTTTTGTTAATGAAATTTAGTCTTTTTGTAATTCAAATCCCTGTTTGGTAATCACCTTTTATCTATGTGATAACCTTATATTTAATGTTGTTTCACATCATAACTTGAATACACCAAGGTGTTAAAATAGTATCAACCGATGAGAATTCCTCATCATTATGTCATAGTGATTAACATCCCGTATGGAGGATAAACTAGCGTCAACACACTTGTGATTCCCTGATTTTTGAAAATTTTAATTGGCAACAAACTGCATTATATGGAAACAACAAAACATATGAGATTTGTGCTAACAGTGCTACAGATGTCCTATAACCGATATATATATTTGTGGGCCAGTCACTGCTTCATGAATTGGCTAATATTTTATCGCTATAATTACTTTTCACGTGAGCTACCTTATCTCATTCATGAGTGTTCCAACACCTTAGTGTTCAATCGCTGTGTTAGTTGAAAATCAACTCTGAAGAAAAGGATTAAAACACTGGATTTTAACTGGTGGTAATGACATGAAAGATGTTCATAATTAACCGACCATTTGGTTAAATTTCAGAAGTATCATCTCGCAGCATCATGCCGTCACGCATGAATATGTTTGTCAAAAGCAACACCGCATAGAAGAAGTATGATTAGTCATTCTAGACCGCCAATGATCACTACGTAAATATTAAAGATCGTAAGATATCCTAATAGATTCAACTGGTGCTGAACCTTTAAACCTCAGAACCTGACTATAATAGTTTCAACAAAGCAGCATCACACATTGAGGATGTCCAATCGCTATGTCTATAGGCCGTGATGAAAAGAAATTTCGATTCAAGAGTCTGGTTAGGCTTTGCTTATTTATCGATACCCGAAAAGGATCCAGAGTTACAAATTTGCTATGATCCTACTACCAAATCAACTCAGACTGAACGCCTGCCTTTCTATATGCCTGAGCCGATGCAGATTAAGATAAAGATTTTGTTTTCTGAATGATAATTATGTTGATGATTCTACTAAATCACATCGACATTGATCAGCTCCCATGATTTGACATCGCTCACAGCCGCATCCAAATCAAACAATATCCAACTCCTGCCCGTGAAGAACAAATCACCTCCTCCAACTCACGCTATTATGAGATCCACTGAGAAAGGAGAAGTGCAACGCCATATCAGTAACATATTTCTCTCAAGGAACATGAGTTTATTAAAAATGGAAGACATGGATCCAATCAACTTCCGCCAAGCCTGAAAGCTCAAATCTCAAGGGATTAATGCCAAGAATAAAGATGATCGGGTCCACAGTTGGCTGTTAACGCTGTGGGATCTTTGGGTCCCCATCGCTCGGTTGTGGAAACCCATTGGTTGCAAATGGACATGAAACCAGAGGGACCGCAAGGCGACGGAGAGATACAAAGCTCGTCGCCAAAAGGTTACACACGCACAGGCACTGATGAAACGACACTTTTCTCCCAGCTTCACTGAAGACTCTTTTTTGTGTGATTAATAATGGCACTCGTGGCACTTTGACCTTGAGCTTCATCAGAGATATGGACCATTTTTAATGGTAATAATTAAGAAATTAATCGTATATGGAACTGGCACTTTACTTCGATACAAAGAGGATGGTTTGCGTTAAAGTAACGACCATATCATGCTTCGCCACGGTGCCGTTTCATCGTTATCATTTACCCAGTTTGAGATGAGATATGGTCACTGATCTGGATATCATAAAGCTCACAGAGTGCTGATGATTACCAGCTATATGTTGATGGCATATTGCTCACTCAACGATATAGGCATGTTGATGAAACCAAGAGATTTCTTTATCAAAGAAATTTGAGATAAAAGATATTTCAGATGCTCTTTTTGTTAGGTAGAAGACACACCCAGATCGATCTGGGAAGCACTTGGTTTACACACGTTATTTACACAGAAAAATTTTTGGTGGCGTGCCTGGGTATGATGATTGTAAACTGGTGACAACTGTAATGGTGAGGATGTAAATTTAGTCTCACTAACGCCCTAAGATTAATTTCAGATTCAAGAGATGCAACAAATTCCTCTGCGCGCCAAACAATTAGGTTCACAGAGGAATACACAATGCCGCCTGATATCAGAGATTGTTAAAGGTCGTAAGATATTACAATCTTGAGGTGATCATCGATATATCGGTTACACAGGTGCCAGAGTTCGTATGATCATACGTCACTATTCGAAAGATCGCAGAGATCATCGATGATTTCAATCTCATCTACAGACAACCTGTGGATGAAGTGAATGAATCACCAAAGTATACCCACTACTACTGGAGGCAGCACATCTAAGAGTGTTAAATACCATCGGATTCTTCCATGCAAACAGCCAGATCAACAGGCATCCAACTCATGGTTATATTACAAATTATTTACCACGCATATTATGGATGGCATTGAAAGACCACTTTGCTATTTTGTGACAATAACCGCAGCATTTCATATCCACAACAACAGTCTTCGGACGGTCAAAATTTTAGATAACAAAATTTTGGCACTGTCAAAGAGGCAACAGATGACTTATATTCACAGCATATCGACAAACTCCATGATTTGCATCTGATCTGATTAAGGGATTACCACCCAAGGTTCTTCGGCGGAGCACTAACGCTTCATATGGTGTGGTTTCTTCAGATGCGTCGTTTTAGTGAGCGGTATTTAGATGCTTTTAGATACTTTTGTTACGGATATTATGGATTTTTAAGGTTATTTATCAGAGTTATTCATTTTTCATCCACTTTTGATTTTGTATGGTTTGATCCCTACTAAGGTTTTAAGGTGACCGCCGAAAAAGCATGTTGAGATCACATTGCATGAAATTTGATGCTTACACATCCACACTTGATTCCTTGGCTATTAGTTACCATTATATGCTACCACATAACTAGTTAACAAATGTAACACGATCGTTTTGGTTCTATATTGGTGGGTTAATGACATGATTGTTAATGTATATAAAAGCTGTGATATAAAACCATGAGTCTATAGAAGCATAATTCACGCTATAGCTCACATACATACTTATATATCATGTATAAAATCAATATATAATGAATATTAAAATTAAATGTGAATATAGTCATCACAAAGAGGTTAATGGTATGATTAATTTAAGTTTTAAATTTAATTACATAAAGCACACTAATAGAGAGGCGCACAATTTCATTTTATGATGCCAAAATGAATGACAACTGACTCATTCATATATACACACTATTATTAATAGGCCTGTCCTGATCACATATATTTTCTTCCTGATTCATTGTCAGATAAATATTAGACATAAATCCACATGTGATCCCAAGATCATAGTTCTGATTCAAACTCTACCAAGATCATAAAGCCTCGTCAGACCAACTGTGATCCTAAGATCATAGTTTTGAACCCAGATTCAAACATCCTAACATTTGTTACATCTCATCTGTCCCGTATTTGACTTATGACTGAATATAATGTCTGTCAAAGATAGTCACATAATTTTTTTTAAACTCTCACCAACGCTTTCTTTAATTCATCCCCAACCACCCTTCCAATATTTTCATAATTGGGTAAGTTCCGGTTGGTAATGAGTTGAATGTTCCTTAGCTAAAAGGAAAGAGCAACAAAAGAAACTTGTGATCAATGGGCCCACCAAATATTTTGATAAAAAATTCAAAATAGATCAAAATCATGAGCATGGAGTTATTCACTTGGCCATCTTCTTGATGATTGCCCTGCACTATCAGTTATGATGCAGCCCACCTTTGCCCCAAGAGAGATAATTTCATAAGGTAAGCTCCACCACCGAGTTCCTCCATTGAGTGATGGTTCTTTTGTCGAGAATATATGAATGAAGCAAGAGCTCTTAGCGAGAAACAATACCAAAAGTTGGACATGATTAATATAAAACCCCAGAAAATTCTAATTTTATGAAAAAGAGTAAAAGGGTAATTTCGGTCAAAATATGGAATTTTTCTAGATCTCGGATTACGAAACGGACTTCACCGTTGGAATCATCTCGTGAAATCTAGCTACCACGTCGAATTAAGACAATTGAAAATTCGCATTTTCGAAGAGGCAGCAGGAAGCGTCTCTGCAGGACGCTTAGTGCGTTTAGGTGTTTCAGATGAGACACGTGTCAAGTGAAGGTTAAGTCAAACAAAGAGCTTAAGTTGGACCCATAAGAGACATGTGACAACACATGATTGGAGAGAAATCCAAGGTAGATGGATAAGGTGATAAGAGACGTAGAGTCGATAGGGTCTTGATATGTAGCCAAAGTACTCTCGAACTTTGCTAGGCTAAACAATGGGGTAGGAAAAAGAAAACGAAGGAAAAATGGAGAGAAGAAGAATCTTAGTGAGGCTTCGCATTCTCTTGTAGTTTTCTCGAAGATCGGACCGGCGGTTCCCGGTGGATCAAAAAGAAAAGTGCTTCCATAAAGGCTTTGTGAGGCCCGAAAAGCGGGAGTTTGACAAACTCGAGAGGTAGGTCTTCTCTACTAGTTATTTTCTCATAGGGTTGGCTTGTAGTAGTGTCCTTGCGCGAGGGAGATTACCTATTTTGATCGTATTAGCTAGAGTTTAGGACTGGTTTTGGTGGAAAATAAATGGAATTTGGTAGTGATTCCATCAGGTAAATTATGGCAAATTAGTAGACGATGCCAGGCTTTGATTCCCGTCGGACATATAGTGATTGGTCCGTTTACTACGGCTTGATCTAAGTGAAAGCTGCTAGAAGATTGTTGTTAGAGGTTAAGCTCGGCCAGAGGTCAGCGTCAGGCGGTCGGCTCGTCGGAGGTCAGCTGGTGAGGAGGTCATTAATTTAAGGTCGACTCTGCCAGGAAGGTCGGCTCGGCTAGAGATCATTTCATTTCGGTCGACTCGACCAGGAGGTCAAGTGGTCGGTCGGCTCATTGGGGGTCATTTCGACGAAAGGTCGATATAAGTCGGAGGTCATTTCGGCTAGAGGTCAGCTCGGCCCGAAGATTCGGTTGACGGAGGTCAGCTCGGATAGGGCTTGCTGACTCATGCTAGGCCTCCAACTTCGGACGACCATAACTTCTTTGTCCGAACTCCGTTTTTGGTGTTCTTAGACTCTATGGAAAGATCATTGAGTCAAGATTCCAGCCATGTACTTGAGAAGGGAAGTAGGTGATCATAACCTGTTGTAATCTATGTTTTTCTAGGACTGCTAGCCGGCTAGGGCTGCTTATTCATATGTGACTTCCGACTTCGAACGGTCATAACTTCTTCGTCCGAACTCCATTTCAGGTGTTTTGGACTCTATGGAAAGCCCATTGAGTCTAGAGTACAGCCATATGCTGTGGAGGACAGTGGTTAGACGCAACCTTGCTAAAATCTATGTTTTTTACCAAGTGTGCAGGTTGCTCGGTTGTGTCGACGTGAATAGGCGGGTTTTAACATGGCCATTGCATGGCATGTCGTAGGCTGTTGTAATGGGTAGGAATTACCATGAGTTAGCCCTAAGGAAGGTTGTATGACATTATTGTTTATGGATTGATGAATGCTAATATGTTTGAGATTACGATGTATATATATATATATATATATATATATATATATATATATATATATATATTGGCATGAAGTATTTGGAATTTATATATGATATATATTTGCATGGTGATTGATATAAGAGAAGTACAATTGATGAGAATGATTCATGTAGTGTGGGTCAGCCCACATGGAACATGAGAGTGCAGTGGCATAATTACATTGCATATGCCTTTAGAATGTCGCATGATATGGGTGTGAGTGCATGGTAGAGATTGACACTGTGTTAAGTCGATGGTGTGTCATGGGTACACGGTTATTAATCAACATTGCGTTTGGTGTTGGATTAGGTGGGCTCGATTAATGGGACAACATCCAAATGAGTTGCATGGAATACGAAAATGGTAAAAGACAATATGCGCTGGGTATCAGCAAGTTGGGATAGATTCCACCTAGGGTGAAAGACCCATCGATTATGGTCAGACATATTCCCTAATGGTGAAAGACCGTAAAAGTGTCTGGGTTTGCTGAGCCCGTGGTGCGACACTAAAAATCCATTACCCACAAAAATGCGTAGGATGGTATATGAAAATATGAATATAAAATGTAACGAGTCAAAGAAATAATCATTGGATGTCATGGAAAAATGACTGCTGTCACACATAGGCTTAGGCATTGTGTGAGGGAGTCGGTGAGGACTCGGGACATGGGATAGGGTGAGTCACATTCTCATCCATGGTATGTAGATATTCAAGTAGGAATGTGCATATTTTTACTTGAATGTGTGTATGTTTGATCATTGCATAAGTACTTAGGTGGGGAATAACACTTGTAGGAGATTATCACTACTGGGTTTTGCTCACCTCGTCGTGGGACCCCCCTTTTTAGGTACACGAGAAGACGGCGCTCCTTCGAGACCGTGAGTACGAAGAAGGCCGGGTTGTGGCCTTGAGAAGCATTTTGTAAAATATATTAGAATAATCTAGTTTTAATATATTTTGGCATGTAAAAAGTGTATAAGAGTTGTACATCAAACTCTTATGAATTTTTATAAGAAATGGGTTATTTGTAAGAAAATTATACAGGAATAGGTCTCAATATATGAGACATGTGAGTGTGATATCAGGGCACCCGATATCCATAGGTTTCCGCGGGTTGGCTTGTCAACGGGACCCCCGGGGATAGGGCGTCATGACTAGTTGTATCGACTCTTTGTGAATTTTTATTAGAAATGGGTTATTTGTAAGAAAATTATACAGGAATAGGTCTCAATATATGAGACATGTGAGTGTGATATCGGGGCACCCGATATCCACAAGTTTCCGTGGGTTGACGGGTTGTCAACGGGACCCCTGGGATAGGAGCGTCACAGCTAGTTGTACATCAAACTCTTGTGAATTTTTATAAGAAATGGGTTATTTGTAAGAAAATTATACAGGAATAGGTCTCAATATATGAGACATGTGAGTGTGATATCGGGGCACCCGATATCCACAAGTTTCCGTGGGTTGACGGGTTGTCAACGGGACCCCTGGGATAGGGGCGTCATAGCTTGGTATCAGAGCTTAGGTAAACAATTACCTAGGGAGCTCGGGTGTGAGTATCCATAAGTATGGTCTTGATACTAGCTCGTCTCAGCTAGGTTTCAAGACTAAGGTATGCGAGTTACTTGGAACTCAATGTTTGGTACAAGCATCACAGCTTAGTATAGCTTGGTGTTAGGGCTTAGGTTTATGATTACCTAGTGCTCAGTATCTGATGTCAGCGTCACAGTTTGGTATCGGGGTCTAGGTAGGTGATTACCTATGAGTTTATGGGACATGGGTTTAGGCCATGGTCATTAAGGTGTGTCTGATATGAGTATCATAGCTCGATGTCAGGGTTTAGGTATGTGATTACCTAGGCAGTCACGGGACAGGATTAGAACATTGCATGCATTGTGTTTTTATGTGTGTTTTGGTGTATAACATGATGTGTGTTGCATGTTGTGTACATTTATGCATGATTGGGTATATATGGAAAACAAGGAACACTAGGGTTGAGAAACGTAACCTTAGGAGTTCGGGAAACAAACGGATGGTTTGGGATATTAGGTCTATTATTGGTTGGCATGTGCTCTAATAGTTGGACACGAAAATGACTCTAAACTTGTTATTTGACTTATAGAGATGGCAAGTAGAGGACGGGGGCGTAGAGGTCGTCCACGCGGCGACGGTCGACCGCCACCTATTTTTTATAAGGAGGCCTTCATAAAGGCCATGGGTCTTTGTGATAGCCCGCTGTATATGAGGCGTGCGGCTAGAGGCCGAGGGGAGGCGTAATTACCTCCGGAGGTTGAGGCCGTCATCCTCCGACGTTAACGGGAGGAAGGGACCCGATAGTAGTCGACCATTGGTTCCGTCGGATTAAGAGGATTCTCCGAGCCATGGAGATCACCTCGGATACTACTCGGATTATGCGGCTTCACCGACTTGAGGGTGGAGTCAGATGCGGTGGGAGTAGGTCCGCGACTTCCCGAGGGGACTTGGAACTATGACATGGGATGATTTTGTAGACTATTCATGGGGAAGTACTTTTCCGACTTCCTCTTGGACATGTAAGGCCTAGAGTTCCTTGAAATTTGGGACGGGGGGCGATGGCCATGCCTCAAGTCACGTGGCAGTTCAGTTGTACGTTTAGGGATATGTGACCACTAATGCGGCCCAGGTCGGGAGGATTCGAGGATGGGTGAAGTTGTCCATCGAGTAGATTGTAAGACATAACCTATAAGATATGGACTCGATGGTCGATGCGGCCTTGATCATTGGCGAAGTGAATGCGCTCGTGGCATCCGACATGCGGTGCGGTGGTAAGAAATGGGGAGCGAGTTTCCTCTTGGGCTCGGAAAGAATAAGAGGACTTACGTTTCCACGAGGGGTCTCGGGGACAAGACGGCCCTTTAAAAGGGAGGCGCCGGACTCTAACTGACGAGGGTAGGCGTGTTTCTAATGCCACCAACCTGGACACTATAGACGGGATTGCTCTCAGAGACAGGGATCCCAGAGTTATAAGACACCACAGTCCCAATCATCAGTGGGACTTGCCCGGTTTCCTGATTTGTTCCTCCGCTTTTGATGGGAACCGAGAGGGAACCAGTTTCGATTGCGAGTGCTCACCTTGAAGCACCTTCGGCGGCATAGGCAATTGAGAGGGCGGAGTATGGGTCCGAGGTCGAGACGGGGCTCCACGAGGCGGGACTTCGAGGGACCCAGGGGCGTGTCTATGCCTTTGTATCACAGGTTGAGCGTGCAGATCAATCGGATATGCAGGGTATGTTTCTACCCCTATACATATTGCTTAAATTCAGATGCATCATATTCATTATTGTTGCATCTTGTGTGATAGATTTAGGCTTGGAGGTTGAGACCTTTGGAAAAGCCATTGTTTGGAAATTCTCCCCTATGACCTAGAGTGAGAGTTGATCAGATATGTCGGTATTATGAGTTAGAGATCTGAGGGTCATGGACATATCGGAGTTCGATGTCATCCTTAGGATGGACTGGTTGACGGCCCATAGAGTCGTCATTGATTATGAGCATAGGAAGGTTACAAACTACACACAGGACGGTATTCGTGTTACATTTCAGGGGGATAAGCACGATGTTTTGTCCCAGACCATGTGTGATTCCAGATGGCATGGACGGTTGATGGGTTGGCTAGGAAGCCTTACCCTACAGGATGAGGGGAAACGGGATTTGAGTCTACCTCGGGTGGTTTGTGAGTACGAGGACGTCTTTCCTGATGAGTTATCAAGATTACCTCAGCACAGGGATGTTGTGATTGTAACGACCCGTACTAAATAATACAAGTTTTTACCAAGTTTGACCAAGTTTGACCAACCAATAGTAGGTGGGGCCAAGTTGAATTTTTCAAGGATGAATAATTTTTGGTTGACTATGACACCATTTCGTAGGCCTGCATTCGATACGAGTTCGCGTGAGCGGGTTGAGCGTCAAAATCAGGCTTACGGATAAGAAGTTATGGTCTTAGTAAGTTAGCCGATGGTATTTTATCAATTTCAAGTCGGCCGAGTTTTTACGAAAACAACCCTAGGCTCTATAAGCCTAGTTTTGGGTGTAAAGTGAGATCGACCCAAAACCTGAGAGAAAATCCCAAAGCAAGAAAACCCAGGCGGAGTCGTTTGACCCGTTTTAGGTAATCGGGTTTCGATCGGTGAGCTATTCGACCACCATCAACGTACCGCGAGACGGAGGAGGATGACCAGGAACTGACCCGCAGCCGTGGAATTTCAGACCAGACCTTGGTCGGACGTGCCGGATCAGACGTGAAGGCGGCGGCCCTTGACACAGGTCGCGGATTTTTGTGTTTTTCGACCATTTCAGGCCGACCCATACCTCTTTTCCACCATTTTGGACCCTACAGACTCATTTCGTGGTCCCGCTTTTGCAAATTCCTCACCGTTTGAAAGATACGACAAAACAGATTTAGTAGAAGCCCCATTGGATCGAATTTTTCGGCCACCACGGTAACCTTTGGACCAGGTGTAAGGAGTACTGGCGTGTTATAGTCTCTTGGGCTTTTCATTGATATGTGGTTTGTAAATTTTGGACGTCGTTTGGTTAGTTTTCCATTTTTTAGGTTGTTTCGGGTAATTCTGAAAGTTTAAGTGAAATAGGTACGGTGGTCAAGTTTGGAAAAATTGAAGTTGGATTAGTGAAATTGGATGTTTGTATGAATTATTGGACGGTTCAATTTCGAGAAATTAGCTCCCGGGTGAAAAGCCCCAATTTTGGATTTATTGGGCTATAGAGGCGCTATTTGTATAGTGGGCTGCCAGTCGATTTGGATAGTTTAATAGTTAAAAAGTTATTCTAAGGAATTGGGCATCTGATGTTGTTGGTTCAGTTGTGGAGCCTAAGTAGGCGTTTTTGTTTTATCATTAGGCACTCACGTAGGCCAGGAGACGATCCTGGGGCGGGGATGACCGTCTATAGTGAGTGGTTTATATGTTTTAAATGATTTGGGGGTATTATATTGATATATCTATTGTGATTAAAATATATTACATATATCTTGTTTTGATCAAATGGTTGGTTGCATACAAATGTGATTATCGGTCCTCCATATAAAACAAAGTTGTAATTTCATGTGAATTTTGTCAACATTTTTAACTGTTTAGAGTTGTCTTTGTAGGTTCGTGATGAGTGCATGGTATTTGAATGTACAGTGCATTAGTTGAGGTTGTAAACCACCTTGGAAACATTGTTTAAAAAAAAAATGGATCTAGAGATTTTGTGGAATGACTCGTCACGGTATTGTTGGAAAGTACATGTAGTAAAGGAACGATTTTATTAATTACCAGCCACGTGATGGCCAGGTTCACCGGAGGTTTATTAGGTGCCCGCGTGATGGTAGGGTTGGAGGTTTATTAGTTGCCCGCGTGATGGCGGGTCTACTGGGGTTTATTAGTTGCCAAGTGGCCAGTAGGGTCTACTGGAGGTTTATTAGTTATCACGTGATGGCCGGGTGTAACCACCGAGGTTTATTGGTGCCCGCGGTGTCATGGTCGGCGTCTGAAGCGGTTTATGATAGGTTACATGGTATGATGCATTTGTTGATTTACGAATATGGGTATAACTATTTAATACTTATGGTTATGGTGCATTTCATGGTTACTTTATTACATGGTGGCTATACATGCTTTATGATGGGCTTTATCATTGTGTCAGTTCAGTTATAGTTTTTCTAACATTGTGTTATTAAATTGGCCAGGCATGATTTACATATGTTGAACAGGGTAAAGTTGGGTTTGTGAAATGTTTCTAAACGGGGAACCTTTAAAAGAGTGGACGGGAGGTTTTGAGAGAAGAAATCTTTACTGATAAAAGAATGTTATTTTCATATAAACTATACCGCTCATGAGATTTATTATCTCACATTATTATTTTAAATCCTTTCCACAGGTCGAGAAACCGGTTTGTAGGAGCTTATTTAGCGCTTGATTCGACCACCAGCTCTTCCCATCCTGGCTAGGTACACACTATCGGTATCCTATCTGATTTGTTTTGTTGTAGTGGACTTATTCATCTCTACTTGTACCTCACAAATTCACAAATACTCTTAGAATGCTACGATATTAATGTCGAATTTTTATGGGTTCTTATCTATATATGTAGTGGGTCTTTTATATATAATTGGGATGATAAGTGTGCATGTGTTTGCCCTCTTTAAAGCGGGTTCACCGTATCTTCCTTAGGATTCTGCTGAGTGGGACTTCACTAGGCGAACCACCGGAAATCTAGCAGGAGAGTATCGGGTCGAGGTCTGTCGACTTGACCATCGAGGCTCTAGGTTTCTAAATACCTTGGGTTGTACATTGTTGTGCGACTCATCCGGTCATTTGTATGCCTTCCTAGCACTTACCCTTGAAATTGATTATGTTTCTACATTTATTCTTGGAATAGTTCTTTATGCTACGACGGCCTGAGAGGTAGACGTAGGTCCCATCAGGCTTTGGTGGAAAGTTTATACTTTGCTGGGAGAACCTTTGTCGGTACCTTTGGCTCGATCACTGAAGGAGTGGGTTCTTGATTATTCTTGTTGATCGGGCACAAGTAGACTTGGAAGCGGAGTGGGTTTTGATGGCTCCACGGATCCCGTAATTGGTTTTATCATGGCTAGATGTTTACTTCAAAAGGTTGTAGGGTATCTGGCTCGTAGTTGACACTCGTAGTAAGCGAGTGAGGATTAGAGGATATTACCGAGTAGTGAGGGACTTTTGGATGTGTTTCTGACGATCTTCCAGGTTTGCCTCCTTAACGAGAAATAGATTTTCCATTGTTTAGTCCACAAAGTGCAGCTCTATTTCTTTATCACCTTATAGAATGGCGAAAATTCAGGAGTTGGAAAGTTGAGAGACTCAGCTACAAGAGCTGGTGGATAGGGGATTTATTAGGCCAAGTACTTCACCTTGGAGAGCACCGGTGTTATTTGTGAAGAAGAAGGATGGTACTTGGAGGTTGTATATAGACTACAGACAGTTGAATAAGGTAACCATTCGTAACAAATATCAGCACCCCTCCAGTTGATGACCTATTTGATCGGCTCCAGGGGTGCAAAGTGTTCTCACCGCCTAAGATTGACTTGAGGTCAGGGTACCATCATTTAAGGATTAGGGAATCGGACGTTCCTAAGATGGCATAAGTTGTATGCCAAATTCAACAAATGTGAGTTTTGGTTGAGCCGAGTGGGATTTCTCGGACATGTGGTTTCTGCTGATGGCATTTATGTGGATCCTCATAAAGTAGAAAGCGGTGGCAGGTGGGAACTGACCAACTACAGGTGGCGAAGTGCGAGAAGTTTCCTGGGGATTAAGCGGTATTACCGCGGGTTCATAGAAGGGTTCTCGAAAATAGCGGGACCACTTCCGCTGACGGTAGGAAAGGGTTAAATTTGAGTGGTGACGGTGTGAGGAGCTTCAAACGGAAAAGTTAACGTCAACCCCTATTTTGACCTTGCGGAGAACGCGAGGGGTTCGAGGTTTCTACGGTGCTTCATACCCAGGGTTTGGGTTGCGTGTTAGTGCGACATAAGAGAGTTGTGGCATTATGCTTCAGACCCAGTTGAAGAAGCACGGTACGAGATTATCCTGCCCATGACTTGGAACTTCTTTGCGATAATTTTTTGCGTTGAAGACTTGGAGGCATTACTTATGCGGGGCAACTTGCGGATGTTCGCAAACCATAAGAGCCTTAAATATTTGTTTTACCCGGAAAATTTAAACTTAAGGCAAAGGAGGTGGATGGAATTACTTAAGGATTATGATTGCACTATTGACTACCATCCAGGTAAGGCGAATGTAGTGGCGGATGCCTTGAACAGGAAGTCTACAGGCTCTTTGGCTTATATGCAGACAATACAACTTCCATTGATGGTCGAGTTGCGAGAGTTGGGTGTTGAGTTGGAGATGCATGCTTCAGGAGCACTTTTTGCTAGTTTCCAATTACGACCAGGATGCCTAGATCAAATTCTCGGCGACTAGAAGATCCTATTTAGTGAGCATGAGAAGAAAGTCGGAGAAGAGGAGCAGTGGTTTTGCTGTGAGCAGCAGACGCCTTTGGATGATTGGATTGTTTGTGTCTTCCCGGCTGAGTTGAAGAGTTAGAGAGCCAAGTATTGGAGGGAAGCCCATTGTTCTTCTTATGCTATGCACCCCCGTGAAGTACGAAGATATGCGTACGAAGGAATATTTATTGGTGGTCGAGGATGAGAGAGAACTAAGTATGTATCCAAGTGCTTATGTCAACAGTAAAGCGAGAGAGACAAAAGCCTTATGGACTTACTTGACCCTTACATCCCGTAATGGAAATGGGACGCTATTCACGATGGACTTTATTGAGCTCCTCCATAGTTCGAGAGACATGACGAAATTTGGGTAGTAGTTGATCGACTCACCAAGTGCAGCATTTCCTACCTATTCGTGAGAAGTTTTCTCCTCAGAAGCTAGCGGAGCTCTTTATGAATCATATAGTGAGTTTTAAATGGGGTGCGATGGTGTCTACATTAGAGATCGATTCGCCGAGGGTTTTGGAAGAGATTGATGAAGGAACTAGGTGTTAAGTTGAATTTGAGCACCGCCTTTCACCCTTAGACCGATGGACAATCTGAGAGGACTATTCAAACCTTAGAGGATATGTTGAGGTCATCATCACGCAATTCAAGGACATTGGAATGAATATCTACTTTTGCGAGTTCACTTATATGACAAACATCACTCGAAGCATTGAGATGTCACCTTATGAAGTATTGTATGGGAAACAATGTCACACTCCATTATGTTGGAATGAGACTGGCGAAAGGAAATTACTAGGTCCTGAGATTGTGCAAACGACTGTGGACAAGGTTAATGTTATACGTGCCAGGTTGAAAGCGGCTCAAGATAGGTAAAAGAGCTATGCGGACAAGCGTAGAAAGGATCTTGAGTTTGAGGTCGAGGATCGAGTATTCTTAAAACTATCTCCTTGGAAGGGCGTGGTATGCTTTGGGAAGCGAGGAAGATGAGTCCTGCCCTTCGGACCCTTTGAGATTGTTGGCGGGATAGGTCAGGTGGCCTATAGATTAGACTTCTTGGGAGGAGCTTGCTCGAGTCCGTAATGTTTCCACATCTCCATGCCCCTACGCAAGTATATCTCGGACCCCTCACATGTCTTTGGAGGCACCGAGAGATTGGGCGGAGGATTACTTATCCTATGAGGAACGGCCGGTCTGCGGATTCTGGGTAGAGAGGAAGAGAAGAAGGCTTCGCAGCTCAAGACAATATCCTTAGTGAAAGTCCTTTGGAAGCCACCTAGTCGAGGAGGCGACTTGGGAGCGGGAGGACCAAATGCGGAGCCAATGCCCTGTCCTTCCATGACAATTACGAGATTTCGTGGGCCGAAATTTTTCTTTAGAAATTGGGTTGTAATGACCCGGGTGCAGATAATACAAGTTTTGACCAAGTTTATTAAGTTTGATAAGTTTGACCAACCAATAGTAGGTGGGGCCAAGTTGACTTTGGATAGAATAATTTTGGGTTGGTAAGACACCATGCCGTGGGCCTGCGTCGTCACGAGTTCCGCAGGCGGGTTGAGCATCAAAAATCTGACTTACGGATAAGAAGTTATGGTCCTGGTAAGTTCAAACAGCAGTATTTTATCAGTTTTCAAGTCAGCCCGGGATTTTTACTCGAAAACAACCCTAGAGTATATAAGCCTAGTTTTGGGTGCCAAGTGAGAATCGACCCTAAAACACGAGAGAAAATCCCAAGAAACCAGAAAACCGGTAGTCGTTTAACCATTTTTAGGCCGTCGGGTTTCGGTCGTGGGGCGATTCCGGCCACCATCAGCGTACGCAGCTGGACAGGGGAGGAGGAGAGACAGCGACCAGAACTGACCACGCCCGGTAAAATTTCATGATCCGCCAGCCGAGGGCGCTCGGTCGGCCGTGAAAGGCGGCCGTCGCCGCCAACTTGGGTCGCCAGATTTTTGTGTTTTCCGGCCATTTCAGGCCGACCCATACCTCTTTTCCCCCATTTTTGGACCCTCTAAACTCATTTCCGTGGTCCCTTTTTGCAGATTCCTCACCGTTTGAAAGATACGACAAAAACAAAGTTGGTCATTTGGATCGAGTTTTCGTACCACAGCAACCTTTGGACCAAGGTGGGGGTACTGATGTGTTCCTGGTCTCTTAGAACTTTCCATTGATATGTGGTTTGTAAATTTTAGATGTCGTTTAGTTAATTTTCCATTTTAGGTTGTTTGAGATTAATTCACAGGAAGTTTGGTGAAATAGAGTACCCGATTAGTTAAGTTTGGAAAAATTGAGTTGGATTAGTGAAATTGGATGTTTTTATGAATTATTGGACGTGGACAATTTCGAAATTTGCTCGGTGAAAAGCCCCAATTTTTGGGTATCGGGTTTATAGGGCTGTGTAGTGGACTGTCGGTCAATTTGGATGGTTTCATAGTTCTAAAAGTTGATACAAGGCCTTCGGGGCATCCCAGTATTTGTTGGTTCGGTTATTGAACTGCAAGTGGCGTTTTATTTATATTAAGGCATCACGCGGGTGAGAGCGATCTACTGAGGAGGCGGAATTTGACGTCTATAGTCGATAAGTGGTTTATATGTTTTTAAATGATTTGGGGTATTATGTTGATATATCTATTGTGATTAAATATTTTACATATATATACTGTTTTGATCAAATGGTTGGTTGCATACAAATGTGATTATTGATTACCATTATAAAACAAGTTATCATTTCATATGAATTTTGTCAACATTTTAACTGTTTGGAAGTTGTACTGAGTTCGTGATGAGTCTATGGTATTTGAATATTTTGGGTACGTGGATTGAGGTTGTAAACCACCTTGGAAAACTATTGTTTAAAAAAAAAAAATGGATCTTGAGATTTTTGTGGGATGACTTCACGATCTGGTATTGTTGGGAAAGTACATGAGTAAGGGAGCGATTTTATTAGTCGCCACGTGATGGCGGGTTCACCGGTTTTAATGCGATTGCTTACGTAGTAGCGAGGTTTGGGTTTATTAGGTGCCACGTGATGACCGGAGTTTAGAAGGTTTATTAGGTGCCGTGATGGCCGGGTCTACGGTTTATTGGTTGCCACGTGATGGCGAGATTACACTGGAGGTCTACATTAGTTGCCACGTGATGGCGTAAGTTGTAACCATAGGTTTATTAGTTGCCACGGTGTCATAGAGGTGGGCATCTTGACGGTTTTTATGACGGGTACACATGGTATGGTCTTATTTGTTGATTTACGAATATGGGTATAACTATTTTAATACTTATGGTTATAGATTGCATTTCATGGTTACTTTATTACATGGTGGCTATACATGCTTTATGATGGGCTTTTATGTTGTAATACCGATTCAGTTATAGTTTTCTTAACATTGTGTCGGCTAAATTGTTGAGCATGATTTTATATGTTGGACTTAGGGTAAAGTTAGGTTTTGTGAAATGTTTAAGCGGGAAACTTTAAAAGTGGACGGAGAGGTTTGAGGAGAAATCTTTGCAAATAAAAAAGAATGTTATTTTCCTTATAAACTGTGTCACTCAAGCTGAGATTTATTATCTCCACATTGATGATATAATCTAGTTCCGTCCAGAACTGAGTTTGTGAGGCCCATTGAGCGGTCGACCATAGCTCTTCGAGTCACATTTGCGGAGTACACTATCGTATATCTGTTTTGTTTTGTTGTAATTGGACTTATTAATCTGCTTGTGCCTCCTAAATTCTAAATACTCTTAGAATGCTACGATATTAAGTACTTGAACTTTTATGGGTTCTTATCATATGTAGTAGGTCTTTTATATATAATTGGAATATTAAATTAATGCATGTTTACTTCCCTCTTTAAAGCGGGGTTCCCTTGAATCTTCCTTAGGGATTGTGGTCTGGGACTTCGCTAGGCGGGACCACTCGGAAATCCCGGGGGTATCGAGTCGAGATCTATCATTGTGGCAGCCAAATCTGAGAATCTGATGACACGATCAACCAGCGGAAACACTTCGTGAATAACGGGGTGACCAGACATCTCTACGAAAATCGCGAGTCTCCTTTGTGCGGGGAGCTCTACGCCAGTATAACTTCTCCCAGGCACATCCAGCGACCACATAGGGTCGAATGAGAGTAATAATGGCCACTTGAATTTCACGTCATCGCTCGACCAATATATCGACTATATACAATAATTTGAGTTGGAAAACAATCTTATACAACACATAACATTCAATCTAAGATTCTAATACATGTATTACATCATGATGTGAAAGCCACGTGGTTTCTTAGGCGGCCTGGTGGCGTCTCCTCGTGCCTCCACGTACTGAAAATAAACCTCCCTCGACAAGGTGAGCTAATGCTTTCATTGTTGGAATCACACAGATGAATCTTCTCCACTAGTGCATATGCAATGCTCCAAAGTAAACACACATTCAAAGCATTCAGTGATCCTACTTGAATGTAATGACCCACATCCAGGAGTCCTCACGGAAGCTCCTCACACTTACTAAGCCATGTAGTAAGAAAACATCTTTCAAAACAGAATTCTTGTTGTTTTTGAAACTATACCTCTAGGGTATCGGTAAAAATATGGGACTACCTCAGGCGAATGTGTTAGGGGACTTCTTAAATAATCTGGTCCTCGTAAAAATGATGTTGGACCGTCTCTGACCCCATTCTCAGAAAATTCATCATAATTCCTTTCAAAAGCGTTTGATTTGCTGCTCGTACTATGTGTACTCGCTTTAATTTCTAAATTTCTACGATTTATATGAGATGCATTATGCCATTCACTAGCCATACAATTATATCATTATACATATATCATCCAATTCACAATTACATAGCATAATTAAAATGATGATATCAACCATCACCAGAATTTGCTCACTTGAGCTAAACACAATTCGTTTCAATGGGCCACCACAAATTGCCATTCTATAATTATGGCATCATGTACACCATCAAGCTAACCTATTAATTTCTTTAATTAATGACTCAAACCACTCCACATCAAATAATTCCAATGCCAAAACATGGTTGTTTATGGTCCATTTCATACAAACTAGGACTATTTTTACATTTAGCAATGATGATGGAGTTGTCCGCTGGCGACTCCCGCTCCTCTATCAGTTCCTCTTGAATTGGAATCAATTTCCGTAACCATTCGACCTCATACACACAAACACAATTTATTGCATAAAACCCACCATAGCGACTGACGATTACCATTGCCACGACCTATCATTTTGGTTTAAAATTTAATAACTCGGTTCCCGAGATTTGGGGCCAGGTGACGACCCCTCGCGCCTCGGCTTGACTCAACATCTAAAACGCCCAAACTAAAGTGTAAAGCCAAATGAGATAAATCCCTACCTCTCGGAGTTTGAATAAACTCCCACACAAGAGTCCACGTGAGCCTCGTAAACGAAACTACTTCTTGGCAGAAGGATTCAACGGTGGATCTCAGAAAATCTAGAGAAGGAGGTCCTTCTCTCTAAAATCTGCCAAAAATCCATCTTCTGCACTCCTCTTTTTATACACGTTTTTCTCTTCTTTTCTAGTGGAGATATTTTTATTCAAGCTTTTTATCCTATTATCATTTAAAATTTCAGTATTATCTATGTCCGCTTCTTTCCACTATTATTTTTCAAACTTTGATCTGACCGTCAACGATCATCACTCTACTCATGCAACTTGTGTAACATGAGTACATGTTATATGTGACTTTTGTCACATCATATTTCGTTTTACGGCACCCGAAACGCGATGCCTCGAAAAACGTGTTATTAAAACCTCATCTCGAGGTCGGCGAAGTCGGCGTGTTAGCTAGATTTGAGGCGGTGATTCCAACGGTGCAATCCGTTTCTTCATCCAAGATCTAGAGAATAAATTTCGGATTGTTGATCGAAATTACGATTTTGCCTTTTTCCAAAAATTGGAATTTTCTTGGGTCTTACATTCTCCCCTCCTAAAAAGGAATTTTGTCCCGAAATTCTGGATAATCACATCACTCACATGCATATGTAACGTGCACTCTACCATGCATGTAAATTCGACTAAACCACGTACCTTCATCCACTAAGCAGAAGGATAGGTGGCGCATCGTGTCTTGAAAAGCACCTCTGCGTTGACTCCTCCCACTCCATGGTGTCGTCATGCGCGCCCTCACTAGCCTCACGGGCTTGCGCGTACTTAAAACTTTGATCAAATATCCAAAATGCATGCGGTCCCTCCTCGAAGGGTCCCAGCCGATTAATCAGCCTCCATATGTCCCCAATCAGCACATGAAATTTGGTCTGTGTATACTCCAGGAGCATGGAGGCGGGAAATACCTCGTGCACACGACATGTTGGGCGGTAAAAAGCTAGCCGGTGCGCTACGGCGTATCCTCTCGAGTATCTCGAAGGCCCGATGAACCTCGGCGATGCTTCTACAAAGCACCAAACTGACCACTCCTCTCTTAGGTATCACCTTCAAGAAGGCGTGATCTCCAACCTCGAACTCTAAGGGTTGATGTCGTGCATCTGCATAACTCTTATCGGCTCACGGTGTGAGAGGCATTTATCGTGTATTCAGCCTCGGAGGTATCTCTGTCAGTCGAGGACTAAGTGATGGGCTCTCCTCCCACCTTGGTCAACATAGCGGTTGATCATGGCCTCCCTCTGATACTCATATGGTTCCATTTGTATACTCGCGATAACTATTGTTATAGGCGAAT